>JAKISA010000014.1:0-298892 GCA_022577855.1 Wickerhamiella azyma
CCCTTCAGTGCCCCCTTCAGTGCCCCCTTCAGTGCCCCCTTCATGCGTCCAACTACCGACTTGGCCTGTCTGGACACTCCACAGTTGGGCTACTTGCACCGTCTCGGCACTTGGCGTCTTGGCACCCACCCTGTCTCCAGCCTTGACCGGCCTTGAGCCTCGAGTCGCTCTCCATCTAGCCTTGACCTCTCTCTCCTTTTACAGCACTCGTCCTACGCTCGCCTCTAGCTCAGTCGCCCTTGGCCTCACTACCCCCAGCCCTCACACTTGCGCTCGCCTTGCACACTCTAGTCTTGATCTTGCTCGCTCTCGCTATAGCCTCCAGCATACCTCCCAGCATACCACTCTCCACTTTAAGAACGGCCCGCTCTGAACAACTATAAACCACACGCAGCTCTCCTTCTCCAACCCCCCCCCCCCCTGGCCGACCAACTCACCGCCTACACCACCCAATCGCCATGGCCACCCAGCCGCCACCTACACTCAAGCTAGATATTAAACCTACTAAAAACTAATCCCTACTCTCTCGCCCACTTTACAGGAGCATCCTTGAAAACAATCTCCTGGGTCGCAGTGTCGACAATCAGGGCTTTACCCTCAACATTGGGGAAAATCCGAAACTGCGCAATGTCTACTGGCGGCATAATAAAGGGGGCCCACATGTGGGTACCCTCTCCTCTACACGTTAATTCCCACCTGCAACAACTACTAAGCCTCGGTGACTGGGCACTTGGGTGGGCGGGTGTTTTTATCCCGAGTCATGATCATCATCGTGCATGACCTTGGTATCAAAGGTACCCTGAGAACTCTTCGACAGCGGCCACTAATTAAATATTTACGCTTAAAATCTTCATCGAGATCACTCTATGCAAAAAAATCAGCCGATGGTCCATGGATGTATGGGGGTATATCGTGGGTCCATCGGGAGGGGTAGGGTCCATCCATGCACAATCATGCAGCCAAATGCAAACGCATAAAAACGTACACTAGTGCCAATATAAATGGTACATCCGGGGAATTATAAGTTTTGGATACAGAAATATGTAAATAACGTCTTCCCGGAGTGCCGGTTTGCGCCGACTTTTCGGAGCTGCCCATCGCGCGACTGCACTGAATGTCTTCCTGGGTGTGCCTATTTGCCCCGACTTTTTGGAGCTGCCCCTCGCGCGACGGCTTTTAAGACCCCTCACAAGACTTACTTGGCGGCAAGGTCTGTCCGCGCAGAATAAGACCCCCCAGAAGACCCAGCCTCAGCCCTGGGAGCTCTGGGGAGTATTTGTCACAAGCCCCCGCTGGAGACCCCCAGATGTGAGTCCGCGGGCCAGGTGCATGTCCGCGCGCATAATTCAGCTGTCCGCGGACAGACTCTGGGTTGCAGCGCCCCGATGTTATACTTTCTTTTCCTTCGAAATAGATAATACGCCAATTTCCCTGGCATGAACGTTGATTTCACTGCTGATTTCCCTTTTGCCTCGGCAGCCCTGCCGCTTCCGCGGCATCGTTCCCACGAGCCTTATGCACGTCCCAATATAAAAGTGCCCGGGCGCGCGTTTTTTAGAAGGAAACTTCAAGGTTATGTGGTTTCTGGACATATGGACATGAGTAATTCAAATGAAATAGTTGTTTCAATCGCGGGATATATACCTTGGAGATCCTGTCTGCCTGAAGGTTGCCACTAGAGTGTGCCGAGAGTCCGACCAGCCAACCTTTTTTCCGCCGTATTAGTAGAGCGGTTGCCGAAGTTTCGACACTAACAGCCTATGCAGGCCCATACGAGGTATACGACTCAAAGGCTCAGTCCTTATATTTGAGTTTGCCGCCCGCCACCATTAAAGGGCACCAACCACAACTTTGACAGCCCCATGCTCCCCGAACCAGCATTAGAAGCGCTTGCGCAAAACATTCAGCCAGCCTCTATGGGTGCTTTTATAAAGATTTCGCAAATAAATCGAAAATGCCGACGGTTCTTTCTGAGTGACAATCTGTGGGCACGGTTTGATGTTTATCAGGTTGGAAGCAAGGCAACCCCAATCGTTTACACTTACAATGGCTACACATTGCATGGAATCGCTGCTCAGTATATGAATTATATCTCCAGTATAGCCAACGATCATCGCAACTGGCATTTGCAGCAATTCGGTCGTCGCTCACACTACATCTATTCTCTCCCATGGACGACCTGTACTCTGAAATGAACACTTTGCATTGTCTGGGGAACCGTGCATTTCCTCATAGTTGGAACTGGCCAGACAATGTTGGACGGATGAACGACGGGGGACTGGATGAACGACGGGGCCTCGGCGGGTGACTACTTTTTTGGCAATATCAATCAAATTGTATGGAAGCTGTACTGGCTCCACCCAAACAATTCCCATTGGGGGGGGTATCCTGGAATGAATTTAATGGACCTATCCACTCCAAAGAGGTTTACCTGAACTTATTGGAGAAACTTTTTTACATCAACCCCATGCGAATTCTGCCAGGTTATGAGGATGATTGGGACGTTAACTTGAGAGTGGCAGAGATTGGCCACGTATATGTATGCTGGCAAAAATACCAGACAGATCCAGAGTTTATGGTTGAGGCAATTAGGCTTTGTCCACTGAATTTTGCTGCCAATGAACTCGCTCGCGAGCCATCTTTTATTGAGCACGTACTAGGTCGAATTCCTGATCTGGTTGACTTCATCGAAAAGAATTTCGAGTCCTTCTTCTTGTACTCGCGCTGCCACCTTCGTCCCCGCTTCCACCTGAATATGTTCCCCGCATGGTTGCGGAATCGGGCCAGTTTTGTAAAGGCAGCAATAATACAAGACAAATACCAATTAGAGTATG
This sequence comes from Wickerhamiella azyma, assembly GCA_022577855.1. Lineage (NCBI taxonomy): Eukaryota > Fungi > Ascomycota > Dipodascomycetes > Dipodascales > Trichomonascaceae > Wickerhamiella > Wickerhamiella azyma. The sequence continues at coordinate 2,835 of JAKISA010000014.1, forward strand.
CCAGCAAAGAGCTCCTTGATGACGAGGACTTTATTCTTTGGGTTATTGCAGTGAATACTTGGAACCGACGCCTCACCATATCGGACCTAAAGATGTTTTCCGCGCGACTGCGTGACAGCAAAGAGTTTGCAGTCAAAGCTATCGGCATAAATGATTTTGTGTGGTGGGAGCTTTCAGCAAGGCTTAAAAGCGATATTGATGTTGTCACACATGGCTCGAAAAGCGCGTTCAAAGATAAATGAATGCGTGGCTGGCTGCAAAAGGAAAAAGTAAGGCTAGAGCAAGGCGAAATCGATACTCCACCGAATTCTCCGTTTTCTTAGCTCTATTGTCTCGCTCGGTAAACTCTTTTAAGGCACGTCGAGGCCAGCCAAGGGACCCTCAAGGAGTCCTGGATTTCTGGGGCCGGTGTATCTATGAATCTGTAGTATATCTAATTCAACAACACAAACCCCAAAATAATAAAAAATGCCGGCCAAATGTATCATTGTCGGCAGTTTACTCGAGCCTCAACCCAAACGTTCAAACGGTAGTCTGGTCACTCAATGGTTTTCCCACCCGAAATTTAAAGCCCAAATCGAGCAAATCCAGTCTCAGAGTTGTCGTGTATCCTCTCCAACCCAACAGAACTGGGCAACTCGGCGACCCAACCGTTACCCCAGTCAATCAACCCAAACCCTTGAGCTATAAAGGTAGCCGCCTTCAGCACTTTTTTTGATAATGGCTACCAAATTGGTTGTTGTGTGCACCGGCGACGAGTCAAACAAGTTTGATCGTAAATACTACAACGATGTGCACGTGCCCCTTGCTGTAGCCAAGTGGAAGGAATATGGGTGCTCTGGAGCCGAGGTTTTCTACCCTGTGGGTACCCAGAGCGGCTGGTTGTCCATTGGGGTGTACAACTTCAATTCCAAGGAGGATGTGGACCGTGCATTCAAGAGCTCAGCCACTCCTGAGGTGATGGCCGATGTGCCCAACTTTACCGATACTCAGGCTGTTATCAAGAGCTTTTTTGATGCTTTTTAGGTATATATTTAGTTGAACTAATGATTCTAAAGGCGATCTGGGTGTAAACATGGTTACACAAGAACTTGCACCCGTCATGCAGGAAAATAGTCGTTAAAAAACATGGTGCGTCGAAAAATAATAGCCAATATCTTTTAGTTTAGAGCATTGCGCGAGGAATATCAAAGTTTCAGCCTTCGGCGGGCTGTGTGAGTTTTTGGAAAATCTTAGCGTCGCGAATTGGCGGTTTGAGAATATTGCGGGTCCTCAACGAGAAAACTAACACGATTATGGAAAAAAACTGAGTTTAAATAAATAAATTTGAATGTTGAATCACCCCAAAGGCCGTTTTTTACGAGGCACATTTCGGACATGAGTAAGCTCTGCTCGTTCGAAGATCTATGTCTTTGACTTGACTCACCCTTAAGCAACTCACTCATCGCTTGCTTGCTCACGAACTGTCCGTTATTGCCCCTACTAGCCATAGTTGAATATGTGTTTTAGTGTGTAAATTATCTAACCTCGCATACGCTTTGTTGACTCCTCGCTCGTTGTCATGCGAACACCCAACTGGTCCTAGTGTGGCTGCGATTCCAGTGTGGGGCTGCAATCTTGAGCTCGATCATCTAGGATCGTCGACAGTATTCAATATCCAAAAGAGATTGCTTGAACGGCGCTTGTGAACGCTACACTCTCCAGCGCTCCTGATTTTTCAGCATGAAATGTGCTCACTCGGCGAGCATTGATCCAGACGCCTATGCACTGGCTGTCAAGCTCAGCCTAGCGATAGCCACAAAAAACACACAATTTCGACCAGAATGCGCGGCTTGTGGGGCCTCAGAGGTCCTGTGCTGCTTGCAGTGCGCCCACACTGGTTGCCTCGCTCATGTCGCCCACGAAAAGCACCCAATGGCGGTCTTTTTGTATTCAAACTCTCAGGGCTATCTGTGGTGTAGTACGTGCCGCCGTGTTGTGGTTGAGAGCAAGCTCGAGCAAAGACGGCTAGAGGCGGTTGCCAAGGTGATTGGGGTCAAGCCCCCTCCTCCGCCAATTGACCAGTTGAAGCGGCCACCTTTTCATTCTCGCGTTGGTTTACGAGGCTTTTACAATATGGGCGCCACGTGCTACATGGCTGTTGTACTGCAAACGCTTTTGCACAATCCGTTTGTCTCCCAGTTCTTTTTGGCTGGTGGCCATGACCGCGAAAAGTGTACGCGTAGCCAGTGCATTCAGTGCTGCGTGGACGAGATTTTTTGCGAATTTTTTTCGGCCACAAGCTCCGAGTCATGTGGAATCCCTGACCTGCTTAGCGCCGTTGTTAAGGGTAGCTCGGCCATGTTTTCTGGAGCTACAGAGCAAGATGCGCACGAATTTTTGCAATTTATTCTCGACCAATTCCATATGACGCATGTCGACAGCTTGGGGTCAAGTACATCCAGCCCTGACTCGCCCTGCACCTGCATCACGCATCGCACTTTTTCTGGTATCCTTGAGAGTAAACTCAGTTGCAAAGCATGTGGATACACAAAATTGCTAGAGGATGCTCTTGTTGACATCTCTCTCGAAATCTCAGGCGATTCACTGGCTTCATGCCTCGCAAAATTCATATCGCCGGAAAAGATTTCCAACTATGGCTGCGGCCAGTGCGGGCAAAAGGACCAAGTCGCCAAACAAAGCAAATTGAAAAAAATGCCACCAGTGCTTCAAATTCAGCTCAAGCGCTTCCGCCACGAGGGCTTTTCCTCAAAGGTCGAGCAGCACGTCAAGTTCCCGCTGGAGCTCGATTTTCGCGCCTACACAAGCGATCCCCCATCAAGGTCTCTTATTTACCAGCTATTTGGCGTCTTGTGCCACTATGGAACTCTTGACACAGGGCACTACACCTGCATGATGAAGCACAACTCGGGAGTGTGGTACCAATTTGATGATACGATGGTCTACCCCGTGCCTACTACTACGGTATTGAATGCTTCTGCGTATCTGCTTTTCTATTGTTTGAAGGTTCTTTGATACCAGTGCTAGCTAATTTGTGCTATAATTTATTTTCATACCTTGGATTGTCTCAAATGTGTGCATGCGTGAGCGAGTGGGAGCACTGAAGGGGGCAGGATGCTGGTCTCAACATCTAGTAACTAGCAAGTCATGTAACAGGCTAAGCTTAAGCTCTTGGTATATACAAATCGTTCCCATGTCATGCCTAGGATCGTCCACCGACGCTTTTGAAGCTTGTCGACATGCGTAGAGCTTGTAATTTTTGAGAAGTTTCTGCCTGATTTCGGGGGCTACCATGGCTTGATCGGGCGGTCAGGGATGTACACCATTCAATACGGGCTTCTTGATGGCATATTCGAGAGACTCTCACTAGTTGATACGGCAACCGGAGTCAAGCAAATGCCACGGGCTCCTGCGATAGACTACCCTTGGCACTATAGGCTAGACATTGCACGGCTCTTGAACTTGGCTAGCTTGACCATAAATTACTTGTATGCCTTGAGATTAAACCCGTTCTTGTGGTTCTGGCGGCCACGGGCGTTGAGAAGGGGAGTGAAGTCCTTAGTGAATATCCTGAGGAGATCAGAAATGTCAGTAAAACGGTGACAACCCTCTTTTTAACATAAAGAAGTGCACTGTATTGTATTCAAAGAGCGACTAACTAAGCTATAGGATAGTTTAGGCCTCGACCACATCGGGGGTGTACAGAACGACTTGGACGGCGTTGGTGCATGTAGAAGGAGCACCATACTGGCCAAAAGCAATGTTTTTATTGTCTTCAGGGCAAATTTTCCACACCTCATAGCCATCCAATGTAATACCGTGAGACTTGACGTGCAAAATATCAGCCGCCGAGGTGTGGTCGTTGACGATCAGGAACCCAGAGATAATATCGTTGCTGCACCCTTTGCTGCGCGGAATACAATTTTCAAGGGTAAACTTAACATTAGACTCGCTCTTCAGCGACCAGTGACCGTCAGATGAAAGTTTCACCTCCGAGTATTGGACTGAAAGCTCGGGTGCACAGAGTCACAACGTGGAAGGCAGAGGCGGATGAAAGTAGAGTGATTTCAAGAGAGATTATGATAGTATTCTGAGGGATTGCCTCCTTATTTATACCCGCATAGGTTCATTAACCGCAAAATATTGCGATATGCAAGCTCTTGCCATTTTTAGCAATGTTGATAATTATGTGGGGCTGCAGCCGCTGATCTCCAAGTATCCCATAATAGCATCAACAGAGACTATAAGATATCCGCCACAATAAATACGCAAGATGCCTTAAAAGAGCTATTGTAGGTTTTGCAGGTAAAAAAGTACTTTTGAGGCTCCAAATCATAGGGAACTCAGTTCATAGCTCAATCACATATAAAAATTGTTGACGGTTATGAGAACGACCAGCGTACGCATAGTCGACGACTGCTTGGCCATGTTGCATGGCCCAATCCTTGAGATCAGCTAGATTCCACATATTTCTTCCAGCCTAGATTATGTCCTTATCAGTCGTATACATATTGATGCAAGATCATGCATCAGTTTGCAGCGACGTGCAGGTTGCTGTGGCCCTGATTGCAATCAGTGCTGATAGGTGGTGCATGGTCATTCACCTCGAGTTGTACCAGCTCTAGGCTACTTCAACAAAAAATATAATAGTTCAAGTTGTGGTAGTAGCCTGAATATTCGTCGAAAAATGAGAGCCAATTCTTTACTCAACGATGCTGGTTTGCTTAAGGCTGCTCCACACCCTCAATTCATGAGCTCGCTCATTGTCTCGAGCACCCCGAATGGGCTGCATCGTCACCACGATCTATAGCGCATTACTGGGCACTTCTCTCTGTTTTATGAATATTTAATCCTCTCAGCCACTCCACAAAATATCCTAGTGCGCAGCGCGCAATTCGAGGTTGCTTCGCGGTACCTAACTGGAATACTATAAGATAATGAGCTGTGAATCTTCTTGAAGTGAAAATGTTCCCCGTTTTGTGAGCTTCTATCCGATTTAATATAAGGTCTAGCGCCATATTCATTCTCGGCAGTCCATTTTTTTCCGAAGCGTATAAATATATATAGCTGAGTACTTTGGAAGTTTTTGGCGCATCCGGCTTGGTGCTCACCATAGGCTGGTGCCCAGGGCGCTCGCGCATGCATTTTGGGGGCTGCTGTGTGCTCATGGTGGCTGCCATAGGCGAGCCGCTCGCTGCTCACAGTACCATAGCTTATTTTAAAATACACAAAAAATTGAATTGAGCCCAAGGATCTTTTGTTTTACTTCTATTTAAGCTGAACTTGAAGGGAAAAATTGGACTCTCACCCACCTAAGCTGTTTTCTTGGCCGAGCTGGACTAAAAGTTTCCCTCGTTCAATCCACCCACAAGCTTGGCCAATATTCAAGGCTCCAAACGTGAGGTTCACTCTCAAATCTGAACCCTGTACCCTAGCCCCATGCTCGCAGATGCATCTGCATTGATACGTCCTTATGCATTGAGGTATGTATTGCAAACAATGCGACATTTCTATCAACCCCTTGCACCATATGGTCCCAATGAGATTTGACTTCTCACCAAGCAGAGTTTCTCTCTGTCAGATTTCCCTCGTCACAGCGGCCGCTGAGCGCATCCACGCCCAGGCCGTCAGTCTCGTCGATGGTGGGGTCCGCGGGCTCTGAAAAGCCGGGTTAGCTCATCTAGTTTCTACGCCAATGCCCATAGTGGAGTCTGGATCAATTTCTGGCATTCGGCCGGGCTCTCGGGCAGGCTCAACGCCTATCCGCACAAGATGCGAGCACCCACCCGCACTCGACTATGGATCTCGACCTACCAGCCAAAGTAGCACGGGTGTTGCTCATTATTTCCGAAGTGCTGAGGTATTTACAGCGCGGCCCGGCGTTGCTCTCACCAAGAAAGGGTTTCTGCAACAGCTGCGTGGCAAAGTATCACGCTCAGCCATGATGACGCCAGCCATCACGGCGCGAACAATATACAGCGCTCCTAAATCTCTGCCGCTCCCGTGGCGCAGCGTGAGCCACCACAAAGAAACGATTGCAAGCTTCAAATTGAGACGCAGAGCTCAGCTCCGTCTACCGCCAGTGCCCCATTACACCGCCGATATTATCCCAGATTTAGCTGCGAGCTGCATTTTCGCCATCGAATAAAACTGCCTTGCGAGTCTAAGCAGCACAAACCTCGCTCTACCAACCCCACTTTGGCACAACAACTACATTTACACCGCCAGTTAAGCTGAATGGCAGCCTCCAGACTATGAAACTCACTAGGACAAGCCAGAATTGGCGACCTAACTGTACCTCCGTTGCCGAATTAAGCTTAACGGCGGGTCTAAGGCGAACAGACCTCACCAAGCGGATCCAACTCTGCCTCGCGAGCTGCACATCCAACGGCGGCTCCAAGTTGATGGCGAGTTTGAGAGCCTAAAGAAGGCTCCCCACTGTGTCTCTGTAGTAGCGGATCTACTCAATCTCTACCCCGGATTCATGGGAGTGGAGGCATCAAAACACGAGCCGGTGCCTAACCTTGTTCTGACGGTGTGCGTGCCTGCGCTCGTGATGCTCTCGCTACATATTTTGCGGCAACCCATCCTCTGCCTGCGATATGCTGCCACTAACCTGTGTTTGGTTGATGGTTGCTCTGCCTGCAGTGGTATTCAGCTGCACAGAGATTGCACCCACTGTGACCCAGGTGGTGATGGTATAACGCAAGCGGATTAATCCCACTTGGAATATCGCTTGCCTCTTCTTGCGAGGCCTTGTTCGCCACCCTAAGGCCCTGTTCTTTTTCAGAAAATGAAAATAAATAGAAATAGCTAAGCCACAGCGTAGGCGTAGGCGGTGCCTGGTCGTCAGCCACAATTGTTGACAACAGTGCGCCTGTTCCAGCCTAATGTTGTCCGAGTGTCAAGGCTGTGCCACCAATGGTTTGGCGAGCACGTGACCACAACGCCGCACAGCTATTTAAGAGAGAATATGCATAGATTTAAACAATGGTTTAAAAGTATTTTGCCAAGCAACTCAACAACTGAATGGTCCTGAGGACTCCAAGGACAATTCTATGGACTCTGAGGCTTCCAGCCAACACGCAATGACATTCAATGCAATTAATATACCTGTGTTTGGCCCACGCAACCGTATCACCGCCGCGGGCATCCTCGAGCATCTCTACCTACCGCCAGCCGACGAGCGAGCTTTCGGCTGAGGAACCGTTCAGCTGAAACTTACTACTTACGCCGAAATACTCTTCTACACCTGGAAGGTAGGTAGTGCATTGATTGGAAAAACATCGAGTTTGCTAATGTCTGCTATGATGCGGTACCTCAATAGGCCCTTGGGTAAATGAACTATGTAATTGGGCTAGCAAACTGGAGTCATATTAAGCCTACTCTCTTTTCAGTGAAGCTCAGTGCTAGCTCAAAGATCGTTTTGATCCAGAAAACACGTATCGTTGTTTGGCTTTTATTGATTGATTAATTGATTGATGTATATTTAATTTTTAACCCGGATCCTGAGGAGCCAGGGGTACGGACTTGGGCCGTACCAGTCGTTGTCTATTCTAAAGTGCAGCGCCGGTTGGCGTGCGTTCCCTGCAGCCCCAAGGGCTAAAACGTATGTTGGGGAGTAGGTTCAAGGGCTTAGGCTATCCCATGGCTCCCCAAAGTTTGTGCTTCCGGGCCTAATGCTGCTGCTGTTGCACGTTACCCCTCCGGCACTCTACAGGCCGTAGCTGGCCTTTGGCTTCTTGGCTATGAAGTCGTCTTAAGCTTTCACCTACAAACCAATATAACTGAACACAATGATAAAATCTACTCATGCTAACTTTTTACCTCAGTAAAAAGGAAAATATGGAGAGATCTGCCTGTTTCCTCAAGCTTTGACCTCAATATGCACGATGCACTTTCTTGCGTTTCGAGATGCAGTCTTCGGGAAAGAGCATTTTAGTGTGTATAAGTCTTTAGAGCTCAATATCTCAGGCCGATTCCCGTTAAATGTAGAATAGGGTCGCTTTCATTCGCGGCGATCTTGAGTAATTGGTAAGGGGAGGTGGGATGCACACCCCCAGCGATCAAGTAGCCTAGCTGAAGTGAGGCTTGACTAGCCCTTTATCGGAAGAAATTATTTAGCACTATCTGCATAAGCTCAGTACAATAAAAGCCAGATTGTAACTCACGCGAGGTGAAGTGCTCGCTAGTTTGTTGACAAACGCTGATTTGGTGGGGCATAGACACTGCAGAGTACAAATAAGGGACACAACTTGCTCGATCGCGCTGGAATCGCTCAAACGGCCAAAATTGAGCCCGGCGCAACGTCCAAAGCAAGTCTGATCTCAACAGGTGGGGGTGGGGTTGACCAATTAGGCCTTGCGAATTACGCCGCACTTCAACGCCGCCGCCACATGTGACGCAAACTCAAACTGCCGCTCTGCAGTTACCGTTACTAAGCAAACTCAATATGCGGGTCGTGTTCCTCCGTCGAAAATAGCTTGGTCTGTATCGGCAAAATAAATAGCGGAACTGCTTCCGGAGAGCATGAATAGATGTTCCCGTCGAGCCCATGTACTTGTTTCACTGGGTTCAAGTCATGCAACCAATTGTGCATGGGGCCAAGTTTCCCCGCGCACTTTCTGCATATAATCGAGTATGCCCCATGAACAAGGCACACCATGACCCTCGAAAATTTTGGCGCTTGGTTTCACGAGCAGTCAATTCCCATCAAATTGTTGACCATTTACGCCGGCTGGTTTGTCGTGGGCCATTTGCTCGAGCTCATTGTCGTGAGCCAGTGGACGGCCAAGGCTCGCAAGCGTGGCCTCAAAATGCCCGTGCCGTTTGTTGGGGTACCCAATATTTTGCCCTTTGGCGTGGCCACTACCATGGCTGCAGCGCTCGCGTTCTTTTTCAGGGTCGAGAACCACATGATCCAGTTCTTTCAAAAGAAGCTCGGCCACACTTTTTTGACCTATTTGACTGGCCGCCCTCTTGTCGTAACCGATGATCCCGAGAATATCAAGGCGCTTTTGGCCACAAATTTTAAGGACTTTACACTTGGTACCCGCTGGGAAATGTTTTACTCGCTCTTGGGCAATGGCATCTTCACTTTGAGCGGCGAGGGCTGGAAGCACTCGCGCACCCTTTTGCGGCCTCAGTTTGCTCGTGACCAGATTTCGCACCTTGCATCGATTGTAGAGCACGTCAACTACATGATCTTGCGCTTTGACGAGGCCGCCGCCCGCGGTCAGTACGCCGACCTCCAGGACCTCATGCACTGCCTCACGCTTGATACCGCCACCGAGTTTTTGTTTGGTGAGTCCACGGACACCCTAAACGGCAAAAAGGCTGGCCGCGAGTTTGCCGAGAGCTTTGGCTACGCCCAGGAGATCCTCGCCTATCGGTTCATCAGCGGTCCCCTTTGGCGTCTTGTCGATGGGTTTGGATTCCGCAAGCACTGCAACCGCTGCAAGCAGTTTGTGGACTACTTTGTGCAGCGCGCTCTGAAAACACCCATGGAGAAGGAGCAGGTCGCCGACAAGTTTGTGTTTATCAACGAGCTCACCAAGGAGACCAGAGACCCGGTCGTGATTCGCGACCAGGCAATCAATATCCTGCTTGCTGGCCGTGACACTACTGCCTCCACCATGTCGTTTATGGCCACCTACCTCGCTCGTCACCCTGATGTTTATGCCGCTATGCGCCAGGCGGTGCTTGAGGACTTTGGCACTGGTACCGAGAGCATCTCGTTTGAGTCCCTTAAGCGGTGCAAGGTGCTCCACAGTGTCATTAACGAGGTTATGCGTTTGCACCCCATCGTGGCCATCAACTTCCGCAACGCCATCCGCGACACTACTCTGCCCCATGGCTCTGGCCCCGACCAGCAGGACCCTGTCTTTATTCCCAAGGGTACCACGATTCTTTACTCACCCTGGAGCATGCACCACTCTACCGACTATTGGGGACCTGATGCCGAGGTGTTTAGGCCGAGCCGCTGGAACGACGTCAAGGGCCACTCTTGGGAATTCTTGCCGTTTAACGGTGGCCCCCGCATTTGCCTTGGCCAGCAGTTTGCCCTTAGCGAGATTGCGTGCACCTGGGTGCGCCTCTGCCAGACCTACAGCCGCCTCGAGCTCGAGCCCAAGAGCTACGCTGCAACGTGCAAGGACCTGCCGAGACAGCGCCAGCACCAGCGCCTTACCATTAGCGTTGACGGTGGTGTGCCGATTCGGTTTTATCGTTAATTTATTTCAACCAGCTGCGCCTGGTAAATATGTAGTGTATAAGTTATTATTTTACTGATCCACCAGTCTGCCCTTTGTTCTTGTCGGCCTTGCCGCTTTATTTATGCCATCTCCCAACCGGGGTTAGGCGTGCACGTGACTTGCCTATTTGGGAAAGTGGTTGCCAACGGCTCCTGCGAGCAGGCAAAAGGCCCAAGACGCCGTGTATTCTAGCGCACACAAGTGCTAGAAAATTTTGAAATGGTCATTGGGCTTCGCTCAACGCTCAAGGGCCTACCATTAGAGCTGTGCGATTTATTCTGTTTTTTTAGCATTAAAGCGCCTTTTTCCTGAGGGGGAATATATGGCATTTTCTTCATGAATCTAAGCATTTCTGTGTATTTTCAAGAAAGCAGCTACTTTTAGTGGACAATTGACGCCCAAATGTACACAAATCGTACCTTGTCTAGGTGCCGCGTTTGGTCGTCACCCATGAGCTCTAGAGGCCTCCTTAACAGATGGCCAGTCCTAGTTAATCATGCTTGCTTCTAGTATTGTCTTGATCTCACGATAGCATTGCTCATTCATCACGCGCAAAGTTGCTGTGCTGAAGAACTTGCCACCTGCACAACCCTGCATATTCGGTCACCGCGCATGCATGCCCAAAAATCTCCGCGTCAACTGGCGCGCGAGGAAGCGTCACAATTTCTCGTCAATGGCGTTTAGAAAAGTTTTCTCGATATGTTGATGTATTTTTTAGCCAAACTTTTACATCCTACACGCGCATCATGCACCGCGTGGGAGAGGTCCGAGCAGTGCTGCGCCTATCGAATAAGCCTGGGAGTCTATAAAAAAGCGGCCTGCCTCCCAATTGTTCCTCATCAAAATGGCTTCCACTTCTACTTCCTCTACTTCCTCCACTCGCAAGTTCCTCAAAAAGGTGACTTTGCCTTTCCGCACTCCCAGCCAGTACGCTGCAATTGACTACACGCGGCCCGCTTCCATCAAGCCCATTGACTCGCACCTTACCACTGCCAGCCTCAAGATGTAAGCTAGCACCACTGCATTCCCCCCCAGCATTTATATATTTAGCATTAGCATATGAAGTTTATTCGGAAAAATTGTACCTGCATGAACGTGCAGAGCCGGGCTGTCTAGCGAGAAGCATGCATGCCGGCCAATTCGAGATAGAAAACGATATAAATACAAGCTATGTACACAATACACAATTGGGCTGTGATGCTTGACAAATTAGACCTTGGCAGCCTCAGCGAGGGGATGGGAGTTGAAGTTGCCGAGGGGTACCATCCTAGTCACCGTCCCCCAGGTACCCATGCTCACAATCCTCGCCACAGTCACATCGGCTCGGGTGGTACGTACCAAGCCACGGCCCGTCTACGCCATCGGGCAGGTAACGCTGGTCGACCGTGCCAATAAAGTCTGGATTGTACTTGTAGCCCTTGGAATAGCCCTGCTCTTCCATGAGTTTTGTAGGGGCGTTACGCAGGTGCATGGGTATGGGTGCCCTCATTGCGGGGTCCGTGGCTACCTGGCGTTTGAGGGCGCCAAACGCCTTGTAGACATCCACACTTTTTGGGGCTTGCGCCAACTTTACTGCACAATGAGCAAGCATTACGTCGCATTCGGGGAGCCCAATTTGCTGCACTGAGGTGTGGCATGCCACGGCAAACGGCAGGCAGGAGTCGTCGGCAAGGCCAATATCCTCGCTGGCCATGCGCACCATACGTCGAGAAATGTAGAGGGGGTCCTCACCACCATCCAGCATACGAGCAAGATAGTATAGAGCTGCATCAGCGTCTGAGCCCCGCACCGACTTGTGAAATGCGGAAATAAAATCATAGTGGTTTTCGCCCTTTTGATCGTACCCAGCCAGCGTCTTGAGGGAAGCTTTGATGTTTTCTTCAGGGAGGTTCAGCGTAGAAGCCACTTCAAGCATATTTAAGGCCATACGGGCATCGCCATTGGACGACTCGGCAATGTGCTGGCGGATTGACTCGGAGATGTTGCCGGTGTGGGCCTCAGCCTTGATAATGAGCTGCTCGAGCTCTGAACTAGTGAGCTGCTTTAGAACAAAAACTTGGCAACGGCTGAGCAGCGCGCCTTGTAGCTTGAAGCTGGGATTCTCGGTGGTGGCTCCAATGAGGGTAATGTCCCCGCGCTCCACAGAGGGCAAAAGCGAGTCTTGCTGGGTACGATTAAACCTGTGAATCTCATCAAGAAAGAGGATCGTGCGCTGCTTGAGGAGCGCATACGTTTTTTTCGCCTGCTCAACTACCGCCTTGACGTCCTGGGTGCCACAGGTTGTGGCGCTGAGCTCGACAAACTTTGCCCGTGAAATTTGCGACACAAGTCGAGCAAAAGAGGTTTTTCCCACTCCGCTTGGTCCCCACAAAATAAGAGAAGGCACCTGGTCGCGTTCAAGTAGGCCCTTGAGAACGCCATGCTCTCCAACGAGGTGGCTCTGACCGACATAGTCCTCCAAGCTAGACGGGCGCATTTTCTCGGCTAAAGGACGCGTATCTTTGACAGGATTGACACGAGATGCAGGCTTGGGGGCCTTGGATGGCCGGTCGGGCGTACTAGGGATGGTCATCAGGCTCGAGCTGCTCATGGGGCTGTCTTTACGTTTTGGGCAGCCACTATCAAGGTGAAAGTTGATCATTGACTCGGTAGTGTCCTCTCCGCATATCGGGCACTGCATTGAATTTGGTCAAGCGCGTTCAATTTATAGGGTCAAGCTTACTCGTGACTAGTAGCCATTACTCACCCATGAATGAGTATGATGCTCTGCTGGACAGCATCGATCAGATCCTCGCAGGCGCGCAGCCAGCGCAGGTTTCGATCGATCAGATCCGTGGAGTTATTTCGCGTGCCCGGCAGCGTGGTAACCTTGACGACTCGATCGCCACTGAGATGCTCAAGCAGACTGGGTCACCACAGCACACAAACGGCATTTTAGAGGCGTTGGAGGACGCGATTCTTCGAGCTCGCAAAGCGTGCGCCCCAGACACTCCGCCATCAGCGCCCTCACCACCAGCGCAGCGCATTTCGAGCCGTGGTAGCATATCGCCGCGAACCAGCGTAACGGCGTCAGGCCCCCGCGAAACAGCGTTCCAAAGGTGTTTTCCGCTTCACACAAAGTACTTCACGTACTCTACACAAAAGCCCAGCTTGCTGAGGCGGTCAAAATCAACTTTCACCACGGCCATATCTCCCGACACGTTACACTTTGTTATCTGCTCCAAAACGGGACGGTACACTATTTATTCTCTTCCTTCAGACCTTGATGATGGCCCAAGCGTCAAATTTCAGGGCCAGCTGCCCCTCGCGCCCCACTATTTTGTCGAGTGCAACAATGATTGGGCCGTCATTGCCTCGGCTCAGGGTAAGCTGCACACCATTAGTCTCGAAACTGGACGCGAAATATGGACGTATGATGGCCGGTTCGGGGCAAGAGCGCTGTGCGTGAGCCCCACAGGAGCCTACATCGCCCTGAGTGTGTGCACGCAAAAGGACGGCGGTTTGCAGCCTATTGTGCTATTGCTGTGCCCAGATCCTAGCGCCGAGGAGTCGAAAGCGTTTTCACATGTGGTGGAAATTCCGTTCGTGTGCCCGTACCGTGACGCAGTGCGGTGCCTCGCGTTCTCACCAGATGAGCTCAATTTAATGTGTTCCACTGATCGTGACTCGCGCTTCTTCATTGTTTCTTTGCTAGACCCCAAGGACCCGCGCCTCGTGATGCGCTCGAGCCGTAAGGTCCCGCACGAAGACCCCGCATACGAGGGTATTACCGATGTCCAATTTTTCCCGCGTCGCTCGTGCATCGTCGTCACCAGCATGGCCAAAAACTCGCCGCCTATTCTGCTTGACCCTCGCCTCAACCAAGTCGACTCACAGGGCCAGAGCCTCAGCAGCAACTCGTCTCGCAGTCAGTCGCACGTTTTGCTCAGGGCAGACAAGGTTGGCGCCCGTATCCACAGCTCGACCGTGTCACCGCGCGAGAATGCAGTGGCATTTCTTGACCAATGCGGGCTGGTGTATGTTATGTTCTGGCCTAAGCAGATTGACCACCACAAAAAGTGCGTCGTTGTCTTTGAGCTCGCAAGCGCGCCCAGCGTCTATGACGCTGCAAGCCTGCAGTTTTCAGAAGACGGTACTGTGCTTTATGCGGTCGATCGAAAAGGATGTCTCCACATTGCCGACTTTGGCGCAGGCATGCCCCAGAGTGCGGGCATCTCAAACCTGCGGGTTTTGACGTGATATGCGTCTACTTATTTATTAGGCTAGTTAGATACACCTGGCTCGTAATTCTACGATTTCTTTGGAGTGACCAGAAACGCACAAGTCTCCATCCACCACATTTAATGCTGGCGCCAGCGAGCCGCGATATCCGCTGTGCGTGCGATTCAACAGGCTGGGGCCCGAAATCGAGACCTCAAGCTTGCGCAGGGCCGCATAGTCGCCGCTGTCTACAGGCGCCATGATGCCAAGCGTACCATTGACGCCCAGCCACATGAGCACCTCCACACCGCCCGGCGTAAACACACCAAGCTGCATGCCCACCACCACGTCTCCAAGGTAATAGTTTGAGACCAAGTCTAGTTTGAAATGCGCGCCATTGAGCCTACCCGGCTTAGCCGCCAGCAGCTGCAGCTGGGTGTCACTCCCACACAAATCAGTGGCTGCGCGCGGCACACGCAGCACGCTGAAACCGCCAAACCGATCACCAATGGCAATTGTATCATAGTCTAGGACTAGAAAGCTCGAGACAGGCCGCGCCACGGCATCGTCGGCAACAACGACAAACCCATTATCGAGCGAGGCAAAAACAGTGATTGAGCGGCGACTACCAGCGATGTAGAGACGGTTGCGGTTAGAAGCAAGTCCAACAATCCTCGTCTCGCCATTGATTTCGAGAGTGTGCTTGCGCAGCAATTGCTTGGTACCAAAGCCATAGGCTATGACCTTGTTGTTGCAGCCCACCACAAGACGGCCCTTGTGGGCCACGAGCGAGGAAACATTGGGGACGCGGGTCGCATGCACTAGCTCTTCGCCGTCATACACATTTATCCATGCGCTGTCAAACTTGTGCTGGAATCGCTCGTAGCGTGAGTTGGAGAGTAAACCAACACAGAAGAACTCCTTGGCATTGTCAAACTTGCACCACACAGCTGCAACTGCAGTCATCCCGGCCTCGAACGATAAGAGCTTACCATCTTTGAGCACACCGCCGACGCACAGTATGTGATTTTGGCTAAAAATAGCTCTTGGCATAGTTGCAAGCGTCACATCGGAAGAAGCATGGCGGCTTTTGCTATTCTCAAGCAAGAAAATACGAAGAGTGGGGCCATTGGCGGCTACTAGCGCCTGCGAAATATCCTCAGAGTGAAAAGTCGAAATGGCATCGAATGCGGGGGCCGTGGCGAGATCCATTTCCTCGCTCGAGAATGATGCCCATGTAGCTGCTCCGCACTTGACAAGTGCCACACGTACAGCCTCTTCGCTAAACCAGCCCAGGTGCACTTCGACCGAATGGGCGCCCATGTACCGCTGCTTGCTCTCGGTGAGCGCGCCATCGTCGGCAAGCTGTGAGATCATATAAACACCATTTTGGAGACCAACATGCACGCCTTTATTGTCCACAAGTAGCCCACTCACGGCTGCGCTAAGCTGTTGCACCGCCACTAGCTGAGGTTTGGCTTCGAGTGAAAATACACGCAGGGTATCGTCGATGCCGGCCAACGCCCAGTCTGCGCGCTTGAATTCTGGGGTTTCAGGGAGACACAAAGCAGTCACACGGCCAACCTTTTGCTTGAACTGTTGTTTGAGAGCACCACCTGCTTGCTCGAAATAAATAAGATGGCCATCGGCCAAAGCCACGATAACCTGCGCCCGGTTCAGGCAGCATGCTACGACTGGGGATCCTGTAACCCAGTCCACCGGTGTTTTAAATAGCTGGCGAATGCCAGATGTGTGAACCTGCACGAGAACGCCATCAATCTCGCATGCACCAAGCGTGCGACCAGGGGCGAGGTCCAGCGATGTTTCCTTGACCGAATCGCTCACCTCGAGCACTTTTGTGTGGCTCTCAAAAGCTATTACAATTAGCTTGGAAAAGGGCGAGCCCGTGACAAAAATTTGGAGCGGTGTGCTACCCAATGGACTGCTCACGAGCTCCTGAGTTTGCAGGCCGCTCGATAGGTTGCGGAAACGTTGACCAGCGCCAACAAAAACATTTGACTGCACCTTTGACCGAGCTGAGCCTAAACGAAGGCATGTTGAGCGAGCAAGGCTCACAATGGTGTCGACAAGCTCCAAATTGTCTGGGGCCGAAGAGGGTATTCCAGGGGTCTCGGCCTTGGCGTCATCACCAACAGAGTGAGCAATGATCTCGTCTTCTTCTCCAAGAGCCGTAAACTGGTATAGGGCATGGTCGGTCTGCTGCGAGGCCACATACAAAAAGCCACTCTTGAAAAGATGTAATGCAGCGCCGGCTGGCGCTTGCCCAAATAATTTTAGGGTCATCTGCTCATCCTTGTGATCGATCTTGTACAACTTGCCATCAGCCGTCTGGAACAAGGTAAACACATCCAACTTCACGGTATGGGTGGTCGCACACGAAACAACGCCGGGCACAGGCAAACTAGCAACTGGGCGTACACTGAGTCGGCCATAAAGATCGCAAAAGCCCTCTCTAAATACTAGCACACCTTGGGGCATGGTGCACAGCAGGTAGGCTGTAGGACAGGCAATCTTTTGCTTGGGTTGCAGCAAATTAAGGCCGAGATTAAACTCGTAAAAGGCAACATGGCGCTCAGCTGTAGCTAATGCCTCAATCTGGCAAAACAAAGGGTTGGAATAGCCCACGTTTAGGGCGACCAAGTGGTAGCAGAATAAGTTCGGTGTTGAGCACTCAATTGGTCCACTGACTGCTGAATCAATACCTAAAACATAGGCATAGCGCTTGGAATCCAAAGCTGCAATGAGGCATACTCTCTGCTGAGGGTCGCACGCGCCGAGGCACGGTGTGGCACGACGCAGACCCGAGCGTAAAAAGTTGTGACTGACCGCGGTGAGCTTGTTGTTGGAGTAGCTCAATATACTGAATGCACCTGAATCGCTCAAAACGCAAAAAGAATTGGGCCCTACTGCAAAAATCTTGACGATCTGAGCAAACTGATTCGAGGAGTGGACGTGCACGATCCGTGCCGTGTCGGGGTCAACCAGCGAGATTTTGAGAGTAGTGCCGTAGGCAGACACGAGATTTTGCGACACCTGACATGTCAATGACGGCGAATTAACGAGAGTAAACGAGCAGAGCTGCATCAGCAGCTGGTGGTGTGTAGCTAAAGAACTTGTAGATCTTTGTAGGACTACCCCAGAAGGCAAGGTGTGCGAAAAGTAGCAATTACTATATTCTACTGTAGTACAAGTCAGCTGCCAACAATTTTGCTGAAGTGTCCAGAAATGTGGCGATTGTGGCGCGTGCCACGTGACCTCATTACCAACCCACTAGGGCTCAGCGTGTTATGAAATTTCATGACAATGCCACTCACGGTGTAGGAATCGTCAAATGTCCCCCAATATCTCTCAAAAGCGCAAGCACGTCGCCGACGGTGTTTTCTACGCTGAGGTTAACGAGTTCTTCCAGCGTGAGCTCGCCGAGGAGGGATACTCCGGTGTTGAGATCCGCAAGACCGCCGCTAAGACCGAGATTGTCGTCCGCGCTGCTCACACTCAGGCCGTCCTCGGTGAGAACGGTCGCCGCATCCGCGAGTTGACCAGCCTCATCGAGAAGCGTTTCGCTTTCCGCCAGGGCACCGTCGCCATCTACGCCGAGCGCGTCACCCAGCGTGGTCTTTCCGCCGTCGCTCAGTGCGAGTCCCTCCGCTACAAATTGCTTAACGGTCTTGCCATCCGCCGTGCCGCCTACGGTGTCGTCCGCTTCGTTATGGAGTCTGGCGCCAAGGGTGTTGAGGTCGTTGTCTCTGGTAAGCTCCGCGCTGCCCGTGCCAAGGCCATGAAGTTCGGTGACGGTTTCATGATCCACTCCGGTCAGCCCGTCCGCGACTTCATTGACGTTGCCACCCGTCACGTTCTCCTCCGTCAGGGTGTCCTCGGTATCAAGGTCAAGATCATGCGCGACCCCAGCGCAAACGGCAAGCCCGGCACTCCCAAGAGCTCCTTGCCCGACTACATTCACATCCTCGACCCCAAGGCCGAGAAGCCCGTTGGCGAGCCTGTTGCCATCTCTTACGCCCCCAAGGCTGAGGAGGCTACTCAGTAAATTAAGCATAGGCTAAATCTATTTTAATTCTAAGTGCGCAGTACATTTGCTACGAGCTTGGCTCCTTGTAGGTCACTATTTTACGGTACTCCTCAGGGCCCTGTCACTGAGTTTGGCAGCTCAGCGGCGGGTGGCTGATAATCTTGGCGCGGCGCGTTGTGCATCTAAGCGATCGGGCGGGTGGAGCCGGGGTTTTTCCAGGTCTGGGGTGATTTTATGCCGACTTTTCGCAAACACCGCTCATTTTTTTGTGCAGCTGCCGTACAGGAGGCACAAGCAGTGCCATATTTTGTCTTGTGGGCACTCAGGTTCTTATCCAACTTTTCAAGTGCTAGCCTCTCAGAAGTAGCTATAAAGAATCTATCTATCAGTGTAAAATACTTAGACAAGCCCTCACAACAGTATACAAGTGTAGTTGCCCGGCGCCAGCGCTAATTCGCCGGTCGCGCGCAACCCTGATCCCACATTGATCAGTGAAAGGTAGGCACTGGATCAGTTAAAACCAATGAGATTCTTATTTAGAAAACATCTGCCATAACAAGGCAAAGCTATTGTGCATTCGATAGCTTATATGCAACATATATTGCTCCAAGAAAAAGCTATCAAGCCGAGCGCACGCTCATCAAGCGACTTGGGGCGCATTGCCAAGAATTTCGCCTTCACTCGAGGACCATCAAAAACGCAAGTCTCAGTAGCCGATCCAGTTGGTTATGGCTCCACTTTGTGAGCTGATGCCAGTCTGCCAAGCCCGATTGGAAAAGTGCAGATCCCTGCATATCATTGCATACACGAAAAACTGCCTGGGAAAGAGCCTCTTGAGAGGCGCAAGAGGGCAGAAAAGAAAGAGATTCCGTTCACGATCTTGTAGAGGCTCAACCCAACGCGATAGCGTTTATCCAGAAGCACAATCTCAAGTACCCAAGACAGAGCAGTAATACTAGCCAACGTTACAGGCGTGTTACGCGGGAGCTAATAACAGCGAATTCATTGTAAAGGCAGTGCAAAATCATGCAGCCTGGAATAATATCAATCTTTGGTGATGCGCAACGCGTCGCAGCTGCATGGGGTGCAGATCGTGCAGAACCGATGTCGTGAGAATATAAATGGGCGATTCCCCGAGACAAAAATTAGATGCAACTCCGTGCCCTTTTCTTTGCCACCCTTGCTGCTGCGCAGTCCACCTCCACACAGACCAACAGTGCTGGTTCTGCCTCGCGCTGCCTCGTTAAAGCCACCAGCTCCGCATAATATGGTCCGACGACAAACAACAATAAGACTATTTAGATTACACTTTTGACCCAACACCTATTTGACTTTGCCGTTGTTCCTGAAAATCAAGGTACGAGTCGCTAACCGTTATGCCCCGCTCGCCTGTTGAGCAGAAACCCCCTGACGCAATCGGCGAGAATCTTGGCGAGGCGGCGGGAGGCTGGTCGTAGGCGCGTTTCTAGTAGCTACAGACAAATCATGGGCATCTCAACAGAGCAGTCGTCACTTGATGCGCAATCCATATATGGAAAGGGGATAGATCCGCGCAGCTTATCCGAGAGGGATGTCATTTATGCATGGATTCCTGTGCGATCATGCATTATGTAATCAGCTGCATTTCAGGGGTCCGCACGCCCCTCTCACGAAACGGGTAGGCCCATAGGGTTGGGGCGCATACATTGTGTTAGGCGTGACACAGGCAGCCCCGGCTGAAAAGCTGCATATACCCATGCATTAATCAGGGTGACACAGAGTTGAGGAGTAGCACAGAAAAAATATGTGGGCAATTGTCAGTGTCCAAATGAAGGCGATTTTTTCGTATGGACGTGTTCTAATCTGTGTTAAGCCCAACAGTGGCGAAGCCACAGATGCGGCCATCTACCTTGCCTGAGCTGACATGAAGATCCCCGGGCCTGTACGGAAATTCTATGACTTTTTCCCGTTGAAGACGTACGAGCAACCCCAAGGTCCAGTGAACCAGGGACTTTTGTACGCCTATAACAAGTACACCGTCGACCCCAGCTGCGTGTTGGCCCGTGCCATCCTCACCTGGTACGATGTGCCCTACGACGAAATGGAGAGCTCGCCCTACATTACACCGGCCTCACAGCTACCAGTTTTTGTGCAGGGCTCGACTCCCTTGTACATTGAGGATCTTGTGGCCAAATTTGTGCCCGAGGATGACCGCCAGGAGGTGGAACTTTTGGCGGTGGTGGAGAAGGCAAAGAGCGCCTACTTTCGTTTAATGAGCAGCGCAGACATTACGAAAAACTATTTGCGCGAAAACGATCAGCAACGGTTGTGGCCCGCAAACAGGGCCATCAATCGCCAAACAGAGACCGAGGCGCGGGCTCTCAAGGGCTTCTTTGATACTAGCGACGCCAAGCTGGCCATTGCGCTTGAGGTTCTTGAGGATTTTGTTACTGGCCGCCAGGGCCTCAATTTTGGCGACCTTGCCATATATTCAGTGACCAAGGCGCTGGATCAGCTGATTGACCTTCCTCACGAGCTACAGCACCACCTTGTGCGGGTAGAGGGTTTACTAGAGCCCCAAACAGAGAAAATCTCTATTGAGTTTGAGACTTGAGCTGCTAGCACCCTACAATCATCAGCAGTCGCGGCAAGGCACCCATGTAGAGGGCACATGCCAATTGCATTTCATCGCATCCATAGCTACTATGGCGTCACCTAATCTAGCTTAGATTCAATTTTTTGCCATACATACCAGTCATGGCCAACTGCGACACTCAATTGGCAAAGCTGCCTGACTCGGTATGCCCAGATCTCGCCTTGTCTGAGCTGATGTCGGCCAATTGGGGTAGCACCTGTACTTTTTATAGGCCTTGGTAGAATTCTACTCAGATGCACGAATTTTAAATGTGCGCGCGCGGCATTTGTGGGATCACGTCTGTGCGCACCTCGGCCACCCCTAGGGGTAAAAGAGGTGATCCCCAAGGTAGCTCAAGGTAGCAGACCCGAGTTCGAGCCCATTGGAAACAACTTGGTGCCCCGATCACGCTATCAATACATCAAACATTCAATTTTAGTCTACATATATAGTCGCGCTGCTCACCGGCCACTTGCGATTTGCTGGCCGCACAGAGAGCACGCTTAAAGTCTGACACGGTTCTGGGAGTTGTTGGCCCAAATTTGCGATCCGCAAAACACAAAAAAGATTCCATAGACGACCACAGCGCCAAACACAGTCTTGGCCACGGCGGCGCCATCCTCGGGATCGTTGATAGAGCCCATCATGCTCTCGTGATTACTCTTGAACAAAAGACCAATTGCGGACAAAATTACCACGGCAAACACCGACAAAACGGTGCAAAACCAGGCTGCTGCTGGTCCGACCACAGGTTTCATGACTAACGATAAGAGATAGCCTATGGCCGCGGAGTGAATTGTGGTCACGAACAATAGTCAGAGAAATTGCAAGAGAGCAAGTTTGTGCTGGGCTAGCGAAATTACTACTCAAAGAAGGATCTGGAATTATCCAGGACTAAATTTTTTGTTACATATTGCAGAGGGTATGACTCGTTCTGCTCCCACCTGACACATGCGGTACGCTGCCTTGAACAGAGACACAAACGAGACGAAAATTCGTCTTGCCCTTTCGCTTGACGGCGGCCACGTTGCCCTGGACGGTACATCCACCAACGAGCACGCTTCGCAAGCCACGGGCGGCCAAACTATCAGCATCAATACCGGAATCGGGTTCCTCGATCACATGCTGCACGCACTGGCTAAGCACGGCGGGTGGAGTCTTGTGCTCGAGTGTACCGGTGATTTGCACATTGACGACCACCACACTGCCGAGGATGTGGCTATCACTCTCGGTATGGCCTATAAAGAGGCTCTCGGCGAGCTGCGTGGTGTAAAGCGGTTTGGCCAAGCTTATGCGCCGCTTGACGAGGCTTTGAGTCGCTCAGTTGTTGATCTCAGTAATCGCCCCTTTGCATTTGTTGATCTCGGTCTTAAGCGCGAAAAAATTGGCGCTCTGAGCTGCGAGATGATTCCTCACGTTCTCGAGAGTTTTGCCACCGAGGCGCGCATCACAATGCACGTGGACTGTATCCGGGGCTTCAATGACCACCACCGCGCCGAGTCGGCGTTCAAGAGTCTTGCTCTGGCGCTCAAGATGGCCGCATCGTCGAGCGGCAAGGACGATGTTCCTAGCACAAAGGGAGTCTTGAGGTGATACTCATCTGCGTATTTGCATCTAGCTGCATCTAGCTGCGCTCCAGTATATAGTCATAGTGCATTTTTCTTTGTGTCGGCTGCTTGCTCGCCAATTAATTATGGGCGGCAAGCGAGCGAGTTTTCTCCTTGATTTAGGCATCTAGCGGCCGAGTCCACTAGAGTAGGCCACCCTTGCATTTGATTATGAGATTTAGAATATCGCGAGTTTAATAGTCGCGTGTCGCGCTAGCTGCACCATGCACAAGATCCGAGACAAGGATCGGCAAAAAAGTATCACTTGAATCTCCAAATGCGCTTTTCAAAAATGTGAGCGCTACGCCCGCTTGAAAAATAAAAAAAAAATTACGCCTTGCTGCCAAGCCTTGTCAAAACATCTCCTGCACCCAGCCACATGTCATTCCTCCCAACACAGCTCACGAGTCCGAAGCCAGGGCAAAGGCGCTAGCCGACCACAAAGCTAGAGATAGCGAAGGCAACGACGATGACGAGGTCATGGACTACCAGATCGAGTCGCAGCGGGGCGTGTTTGTGTTTGGAGTGCCCATGTTTACCACCAACTGGCTGCTTCCGTGCGACCCAGCCCCGTTTACCAATTTAAGTGGGCAGCCGGTAGGTGGTAATCTCCATCACTTGCAGGTACCTAGCCCCGACTGGGAGTGGGTATGGCCCCACTGGTGCGTGGATATGCGCGGCCAAATTGACTATCATGGCTGGTGCTACAATGTCACATTCCACAAAAAGCACTGGAACGACGGCAACGTGCGATTCAAATGCTTTGTTCGCCAACGACGCTGGAAAAGGCTGCGCCGCCGCGTCCGCGAGGCAATCAACGACAATGAATCGGTGCTTTTTGACGCGGACGATCTACTCAGTGGCTGCCGCAACGACCGCGAGCGGGTGGAGGCCTTGGCGCTATATTTGAATACTCAGACGCTGGGAAGCCTCATTGTGTGCCGCGATGAAATCATCAGCCGTTTTGTGTTTCCTTCCTCGATCCAACGACTGCGCGACAAGAACCCGCTTGGCTCGGCCTTCCTTGACGATACTGCGCCCACAATTCAAATGGCGGACCACAGCACCTCTGAAACCCAGTGTGACAAGTGTAGTGCCCACGCTAGCGAGCCCAATGGCGACCCCCTGGACCCAGCCGAGGACCTGCTCAGCTCAAGCGAAGCCAGCCCGAGGACAATGGCAAGCGCGAGCACAGACCCGAGCGAAACTGCTAAATCTACCAATTCTCTCGAGGACGTGTCTAGAGTTTAGCTACTATTTATCTTTCTTGCGATATCAAATATCAAACTGCTAGTCCTTGGCTAGCTAATAATTATAAAAAATGTGTGTACATGCATCAAACGTTTTCAGAACTTAACGGGCCTCAAACTGGATAATTCTGCGGCTGCGCTCCTTGTACAAAACGCGGTGGCCACACTCCTTGCAGCGCACGGGCTCGCCCTTTGACAGCTGCACGTTGGCGGCACAGTTGGCACACAGGTACCGCACACCGGTAGCCTTGTTTGCCTGGGTACCAGCAGCCGCGGCAGCGAGATTTTGTGCGTTTGAGGGCGGCACAAACGAGTCTCTGGTGCTCATGCTAGAGGATGAAAATTCCACTTATGTCAGAGGAATTTTGGCCCAGTGCTCGGGTGTGGCAAAATGTGGCAAACCTGGGCTTGAGTCGTCGAGGTGCCAAGGGCGTTTGGCGGAATTATGCAGCGAATCCGAATGAAAATGGTGTACCTAATTCGAAATATAGGGCAAACTAACAAGAATGAGCCCACTGGGGCGGGAAAAATAAACGAAATCAAAACGGCACCAAATTAAAACTTTGCCAGGTATTCAGTGCAAGGATGGCTCAATTGATGTCTAAAGCTAAATTTGTGGCTATTACAAGCTTTTAAGCTATACATCTGGTCTTTAGCGTACGCCGACTGGTGCACTTTTGCTGACATCATCACGCTTATTCGCCACAATTGCCACCTTTAGGGCTCAAATTTTGGTTGATTACTCATTATTCAGGGCTCCAGTTAGGGCCCGCGCACCCACTCTACTCAAGGCACCGAATGAAATTCGACTCACCAAATGGCATTGAACGAGTACCTGGTTATCGGCCGCCACTTGCCCACCGAGAATGCTCCTGAGCCCAAGCTCTTCCGCATGCGCATCTTCGCCCCTAACGAGGTTGTCGCCAAGTCCCGTTTCTGGTACTTCCTCGCCAAGCTCCGCCGTGTGAAGAAGACCAACGGTGAGATTGTCTCCCTCAACCAGATCTTTGAGAAGCGCCCCACCAAGGTCAAGAACTTCGGTGTCTGGCTTCGCTACGACTCGCGCTCCGGTACCCACAACATGTACAAGGAGTTCCGTGGTCTCTCCCGCGCCGAGGCTGTCAACCAGCTCTACGCTGACATGGCTGCCCGCCACCGCACCCGCTTCCGCAGCATCCACATCCTCAAGGTCGTTGAGCTTGAGCGCGCCGACGATGTCAAGCGTCCTTACATCAAGCAGCTCCTTGCCAAGGACTTGAAGTTCCCCCTCCCCCACCGTGTCCAAAAATCCAACAAGTTGTACGCCTACAAGCGTCCCAGCACTTTCTACTAAGTACTATATAATTACTTGATATCTTATTGACGCAAATTTTTTGATGTGATCGCTGTTGAGCTTTAGCTGGGGCATAAGGATTGACTAGCTAAAGCTAAGACTTGTGGCTAGACTAGATTATTTATCTGGGCAGAGAGTTGACCAACTGCTTGTTGAGGTTGATCAATTTGGAGGCATCCACATTGTTCTTGGTCGCAAACTCGGCAAGGCGCGAGTAGTCGCCAGTGAGGCGCGCGTACTGGGCAGCGTTGGCACGATCCATACCGCCACCAACAACGTTGGCAAGCATGACCTCGGCACCGTTGGTGACCGACTGGACAAAGGGACCAAGCAGCACATTGCCAACGGCCTGGGAGAGACCGCCAGTGAAGGGGGCGAGAGCACGCGAGACAGTAGCAATCGAGTTGTCAATCTGAGAGTCGGCACCAGTGATGTAGGCAGAGATACGGTCAGCGTTGGCGTGAGCAGGGTCCTGCTTGATCTGGTTGAGGAGAGCGTCGTGGGTCTGCTGGGCATTGACCATGCCAGAGTGGGCGCCCTGGAGGAAGACGTTACTATCCTCAGAAGCAGCACGCTTGTGCTCAGTAGGAAGCATGTTGACGAGCTGCTTGTTGAGGTTGATTAGCTTGGAGGCATCGACGTTGTTCTTGGTAGCAAACTCGGCAAGACGCGAGTAGTCGCCGGTCATGCGGGCGTACTGGGCAGCGTTAGCGCGGTCCATACCACCACCGATGGCGTTGGCAAGCATGACCTCGGCACCGTTGGTCACAGACTGAACAAAGGGACCGAGCAGGACGTTGCCAATAGCCTGGCTAAGACCACCGGTGAAGGGAGCGAGCGCACGAGACACAGTGGCAATGGAGTTGTCGATCTGCGAGTCGGCACCAGTGATGTAGGCAGAGATACGGTCAGCGTTGGCGTGAGCAGGGTCCTGCTTGATCTGGTTGAGGAGAGCGTCGTGGGTCTGCTGGGCATTGACCATGCCAGAGTGGGCACCCTGAAGGAAGACGTTGCTGCTATCGACAGCAGAGACGAGAGAGAACAGAGCGAGGACGAAAGGAGTGAATTGCATTTGGATACAGAACAGCTTGGGCTGCCCACCCTTTATAGTGGTCATAAGACGACGAGCGTTTGAAACAAAGAGCCTCTGAGACGTTTCAAAAAGATTTTAAGTTTGCGGCATGTCTCTCTGCGTGAATTTTGGTCTAGAGCGTCTCCCAGTATGAAGATGTAGCGATGTACAGTTTCACAACGGGCGAGGTGGAAGGGCACATCGGTGCACGTGTGATCACCTTCAAGGCAAGCTATTGCGCTATACTGTCAAATAGGCGTCTTCCAAGTCTATGTATTGTAGAACACTCTTATTTGGTGTGCCTGTGTTTACGGTTGTACAGCCAAATTTGATTCTATAGTGACCTGCATCAGTGTAGCCTAGCAAGGCTGGGTGGATACAAATGTGAAAATCAGCAGCTATAAACTGATGTGGTGAGAGAGCTAAATCATCTAAAACTACTTGCTGAGCATCTTGCACCAGGTCCCACAGGCCGGTGAGGCCTCCAAAGTGCCTGCTCTTGGGTGCCGAAAAAGGGTGAATCACAATCACAAACAACTGATTCACGCAGTCTATACATTTTACTCAATTTCATAGTACGCAGTCTCTAGACCCTGAAATTAGGAGGACCGGTAAGGTTTGTGGTGGATCGGGATAGGCCACGGTGTGCCACAGCAGCACGATCTATATAACAACCTAATGTTCCAACCTGGATTATGCCCAAGAACACATCATTAGTGTTGTACAGGGCGTGGCTTGCGCGCCGGCGCCGGCTGCATGCGGCTCATGCACCCGTGCCGAGGTCTGTGTGCGCGCTCAAATCGGCCCCCAAAAAGATGCCATCTATACAATAAATACTAAAACAACTTTCCCAAATAGTAGATACCCACGCTGCTCAGCACAGGGATGCTCAAATTATCATCAATGATGGGAAACAGCTCGGCAATTGCACCAATGAGCCCTGCGCAACAGCTAAACAGGTAGACTTGGTCTGTGTTTTTAAAGTGTATGCTGCCGGGCGGATTGTACTGAGACCACTGGGGCAACAAGTAGGTGTAAACCAGCACCCCTGATGCCGCACCTGCGGCCCACGCTGCCAGCGTTCCTGCGAGCGATTTTGAGCCCACAATTTTGGGCGAATTGCGAAATGTGCGGCCCACTGTGGAAGCAGCAAGATCGGCCCAGCTAAGCAACAGCACCGAGTAGAGGCTGATATCCTTGGGAAACAGTGAAAACACAAAGATGAGGCCGACCAAATACCAAATAACGCCGTTTACTTGGCCATCCCGCTCGGACTGGCGCATTAGGGGCCCGACGACACGTGCATAGAGCCGGTTTGTAGCCGGAGAAGTCAAACGCACCACTTCAATCGAGGCAATGGGCACGAGCATTGCGATCAAAACAGGCGTGACTTGCTCGAGTTGGACGCCTCGCGTGTATAACCAGGTTGTTACGAGGCCTATAGAGCCGTGCAAGATCTTGCGCGGCAACTCGTTGCGCTTCCACCAGCTAGCCATGGGTGATGACACAAGTTGAGGAGGGAGGGTAGGCCTTTTGTCAGACTTTTCATGAGTTTTGGTCTGAGTTTAACCCTTCGGAGCGTGCTTGGCGCGACTCTTGAGGTGCCTGCCGGCCTATTTGGCGGTATTTTCGGGCGCTGGACCGAGAACTTGCCCGACTTTGGCACGCTGCTGGCCGCTCCCAAGAAACGCAGCTCACATCAAAAGAAACGTCAACGGCAAGTTGCTGGCAACAACCAGCAGCGTCCCTTGCGCAGCCTTGGGCGCTGCCCCGCGTGCGGCCACATCAAACGCGCGCATACCTTGTGCATGAACTGCGTCAAGGAGATCCAGGGCCACTGGCGGTCCAAGGCGCGCGTCGCGCCCAAAGAGCACACAATTGCCAAGGAGGACGAGCAGTTGACTTACCCCAAGCGTTTGACTCGCAAGAGCGAGTACGATGAAAAATTGGAGCGCCGCGAACACATTTTGTCGCGCCCCCGGACGTTGAAAAAGTAGTGTATATATTAAAGCTTTTGAGGTGAGGCACTAGTGGGGTACTCATGGCAGCCAGGAGCAGCCATACCCATGAGGCGCTCGGCGCATGCTGCACTGCATTCCTGCAGCATGCCGCACTGCAGCTCAACGCATGTGACGCTCAACACGCATGTGACCGGGCGAGGGCACTGATCGATCTAGGGCGGCGAGGCCTCAGCATAAAAAAAGATAAAAGTCAGATAAAGTTAGTCGCTAGTACTACTGCTGCGCGAGTCGCGGCTTGTGGTCTCGCTGTCCTTGATGATAACCTTGTGGAACCCGCCGACCCGCACCACGTTCTCGGTGAAGGTGCCAATAGCGACACTGTCGTCATCCTCAGCGTGGCCGTTAGCGGTGCCGTTGGGATAACCACTTCCATTGGACAGGCCAGACCTCTTCATCGGCACTGAGCCACTCTTGGGCGCGCTCAAGTTGGCCTCCACCGCCTGAACCTCGGTGGTGGTGACCCTGGCCAGCTGTTCTTCATGCTCTGCACGCTTTTTGATGGTGATCTTGGAATTGTGCGTCGCAGTGGGCTTGGACGCCAAATTGGAAGGTAGCAGCTTACCGGCGTACGGCGCGGGCGAGCCGCGGCGCGACACCTGGGCGGTCAGCTTGCGAATGGGAGCGGGCGCGCTGCGGCGAATGGCCTTTTGCACATCAATGTACACGTCAGACTCGTCGACAATTTCCTCACCAATCAGCTCTTCAATCACATCCTCGAGCGTAACAACGCCAATAGCGCCATGCACATCTCCGGGCATGGTCGACACCAGCACCATATGGCTCTTGCCCTCTTGAAAGTAATTGAGGATGTTGAGGCACGAGGTCTCGGGGTGCGTCTCGGGCAGGGTTGCCAGCGCAAAGCTGCTGATGGGGGACCGGTCCTCGGGGTCATAGGTGATAAGGATACGCACCAGCAACATTCCAATAAAATTGCTGGGCTGGCCGGGTGCGTGGATGGGGATACGGTTAAAACCAGCCAACAAAATCTTTTCCACGAGCTCTTCATCGAGGACGGCATCGCTAGCCAGCGTAAACACGTCCTTGAGCGGAGTCATGATGTTGCCAATAGGCTTGTCCTTGAGGTCCAAAACAGCGCTGATAATGGTGACCTCGTCCTCGTTGAGGCGCTCAACACCCATAGTGCGGTGCAGCGTAACGAGCGACTTGAGGCCGGCCTTTTTGTACACGGTGCCGTGGTCCTCACCCAGCATATAATCGAGCAGTTTGGCAATGGGGTAGGCCACGGGGTACATGAGGTACATGAGCGCAACAACGTACGGGCTGAAAAAGGCACCCAAACCAAGCCCGTAACGCACGCAAATGCTCTGAGGAATGATTTCTCCAAACACGACGATCGCCGCGGTGGAGCCAACAACGGCGGGCCAGCCGCCGCCCAATATTGAGTCAAGCACGATCGGCAGAGTTTCATTTGTGATTACATTGCTCAGCAACAGTGTAACAAGCACCCAGTGCTTGCCACGTCCCAATAAATTCAAAACCTTTTGGGCATGCTTGCGCTCCTTTGGCTCGCCACTTTCGACTACAACCTGCAGGTAAACCTCGTCCTGACCCATTAAACCGATGGTAAGGCCGGCAAACACGCCGCCGAGCAGCACAAGCACCACGCTAAACAGCATGCGGAACATGGCGTCGGAAGTTTCTTCGAGCGGGTCGGCCGCGATATCGCTCGGGTTTGACACGGTGGAGGATACCAAATGGCGGATAACCTGGGAAATAGGCGCGGCACGCGCGCAGCTAAACAGCAGAGGTCGTATATGGGTCTTCATAGCAAGTTGCTTATGGGTTGATGCACGTGGTGGTGTGGCTACGGTGGCTTGCCGGTGGCTTGTCGGCAGCAGGGGTGTGGCACGCTAGTTTTCGGCACACAAAGTGGGGGAAATGTACACCCTTTTTGTAGTATTTGAGGCATCTGGAGGGCACTCAACCATCAACCCCCTACTTTGCGCTCAACCGGCGCGCCTTGACCTCGAGCTCGCTCACCCACTGGTCCAGCTCCGTAACAAGCGCTTCGACCCACTCAGCATGTTCTTCGAGCGCATCCAATGCACTGCTTGCCGCATCAGCCTCGGCCTTCGCGCGGC
Source organism: Wickerhamiella azyma (assembly GCA_022577855.1). Lineage (NCBI taxonomy): Eukaryota > Fungi > Ascomycota > Dipodascomycetes > Dipodascales > Trichomonascaceae > Wickerhamiella > Wickerhamiella azyma. Next base: position 33,335 of record JAKISA010000014.1, read on the forward strand.
TCAGCTCCTGAGCCCCAGAAACACTGGCTTCAAGGTGCTCGTTGGCCAGCTGGTACTTGAATGTCGACGCAACAGTTGTACGCTCCATCAAATCCAGCTCCGCAGCAGCAATGTCGGTATCATTCTCGAGGTTACTCTGAAGGGTCTCGAGCGCGCGCTGCATAAGCGTAACGGGTGATGCACAGTGTGGTCCGCAATTAAAAATAAAAAACGAGCCGATGAATAAAATGTAGAATTCAACGCGGTAGTATTGCCCAGGTTGAGCACTTTTGGTGCACTTTTTTGCACTTTTTGCACTTTTTGCTTGAATTTGTACCTTTCATTTTGTAGCCTTGGGCGAGGCTCAGGCGCGGAACCTCGATCCCGGTCAGTCTATTTATTCTCGATTGTGTAGTTGGTCCAGCGTTATCCCGACAAGTTCAATTGCAACTAGACGGACTGCGCGAAGTTGAATGCGATCTTCTAGACGCCCCTGCTGGCTGGGGTTTGTGGCCAGAGCAACGGTGAAAGGGGCAAACTCTTCGCTGAAACTGGACAACAAATACCGTTGAGTAGGTCACATTTATTCAAGTTTTGATTATCGGCGCGCTTCTGCCACTGACTATTTTGGTCGTATATCTGTATTTATAACCGGGTCCTAAAGACCCAGTCGTTACGCTGTTCTAGAGGGCAGTGCCGAGTGGCAATGCGTCCCCTGTAGCCCCTGTAGCCCCTGAGAAGATGCAAACGGTGCACAAAGCGAGCATGGATTAGTCACCAGAACAAAAACATTTTCTTGGAGTAATTCAAGATGAGCCCCAAAATGCTCGCCACAAGTTTCTTCATCAAATTGCGGAGTAAGTTTCTAAAATTTGCGTTTATCACGTTTCCTCTCTCAAAATTTCCAAAATTTCTGGATTGTTGGTCTAGTGGTTATGATCCCTGCCTTCCAAGCAGGTGAGCCGGGTTCGATTCCCGGACAATTCATTACTGTTCACCTTTTATTTTTTTTATTTTTTATATGGTAGAGCTCTCTTTTTTGTGCTAAATAGCGGTCGCGCAGGTGAATTGTTCTCAAAATAGCGACGGCTAGTAACCAATTGAATATGGAGGATGGGACTACCAGACCCGTAAGCTGCTTTAGGCCTTCTTGCCATGTGGGGCGGCGCGTGAATGAAGCCCATACTTGAGCATCTCCTAATTTGTGACTGAATATCCATACTTGCCCATTTTCCATAGACAAGTTTCTTGATTGACAAGCTTTGTCTATCGACAAGTTTGTCGACAGACCAAGTTAATCAATAGAGAAAATGGACTTTTGTGGCTAAAAGTCCATACTTGAGCATAATTTTCACCTGGTTTGTGGTTGAATCTCCATACTTGCTCGTTGTCGGTAGACCAAGTTTATCGATAGACGAGATGTACTTGCGTGGCTAAAGTATAGAGGCCATGCACCATCTTGGTCAGTGCCAAGTACAGTATGCCACGCTAAAATCGCAATGTATGTGCTGTCTAATTATATTCGCTAACTAGGGTGGACGTTTTCAGGGCTCTGTCAGTGCCCAGCTGGTTGAGGCCATCCACCACACCTTGAACATCGCCAGGGCTAGACTCTTGGCTCATTTTGAATTTACCATCAATACGCTCAACCTCGATCTCAATCCCAATAATAGCCTTTTGCAAGATTTTGACGTACGAGTCGGGCGCCTCTGAGACAGTCCACGGATCTTTAGCTCCATCCTTGCCCGTAAAGCCCATGATGGACTCCTCGGCATGTGAAGACAAGTCGTGGATCTGTTGACCAATGAATTCGCCAGTTTCCGACGCCTTGGCGTCGTGGAACAACTTGATTTTGCCATAGACCTGGACGGCGGCATAATTCCAGGTAGGCACCACTTTGCCAGACTGAGGTTTGGTTTCTGTATAGTACTTTGGAGTAATGTAGTGGTCAACTGCACTAGTAAAAAGCACGAGGACCTCCTCATCAAGCACATTTGAACCCGAATCTTTGGCTGCCTCAACGAGCGCCTTTGCTTGGGGATTTGCGCGTGCAACATGTGCACGTAGCTTGGTCTTTCCGCTAGAGCTGGTATCAAGGACAAATGGTATGTGCGACGACTGGATGAACGGAAATTGAGGCGAGCGAATAGCGGTAGTCAAGACTCCGAGCGGATTTTCGAGGATCAGCTTGTACAGTTTATCAGTATCTGTTTCGGTATGTTCTTTGCGCAAGTACATTTCTGTCTGTTTTGGTGTCGGAGAGGTGAGTATAATGCACACGATTTATATAGCCGCCACCTGATAGGTGACTGATTCTGCGGGGTAGCCGCTAGCCGCCAGGGGAAGCACTGCGTCGTGGAGAATTATGCCACAGCTGCTTGATCTGTGTATTGAACAAGGGTCACAAAAATCTGGGGCCGTAGTCTAAGTAGGTGGGTACTTTTGGGGTCGCGCCAGCGGCAGGCCCCTGCAGCTAGCTGCAGTTCGGCTGAGCTTGCGAGCTGAGCTTGGTATTGGAAATGGTATGCAATGCAGACTGACGGAGCTCAAATGGCAGCTAAACTAATTTTTGGAGGTGGGTCCATACACAGCTCCCTAGCCGCCGTGCATGGGGTTATTGAGCCGACTATTCCGACACTGGTCAGGGTGCAAGGTATAATATAGACTTTTCCATAGACTATTTTAAAGGACATAGAAGCGACATTGCAATTCTCGAGTGGCTCTAGTGCCTTGGAAGCAGTCACGGTGACTCGGCAGCAGGTACGAGTCATACTCCAAACAAAAATAGGAGCGGCAGCAGGTACGAGTCATGCTCCAAACAAAAATAATCAAGTCTTGTTCAGAGACCCTGACAATGTCCCTCATACCTAGCCTCCAAAGAACTTGTTTGGCTGGCTTTGGCTGGTAGAATACTACTATCTAGTTGCTATAAAGCGAGATTTAGGCGTGAAGCCAAACTATTTGAGTGGCTGCCCTTAGGCAATGGTGCAGTAGGTGAGGTACGAGACGTGCTGGCCGGCGCCGTTGACAACAGCGTCCTTTTTGTTGTTGTCGAGGAGCTCAGAGATAAAGGTGGTGGAAGAAGTGGAGGAGTGCATTGCTGTTGTGGTGATGGCTGTTCTCTTTTATAGTTTGCAAGTCTGCATTATCTTTTATTCTAGTATAGACGACCTGCAGTGAGGTGCATTGGACCATGCATGGGATGTGGGGCTTTGGCGCTTACAGAAAGTTTTGGGCCGATTTGAGCAGTTGATTAGCATGCTGTAATGTTGTGATTATTTTTGGAAAGTTCAGGTCACCAACAGACCCGAAGATCAAGTGGATGCCACCCAAACTCTCGGACCATTGGGCGCATACGAATTAGGCAAAGCGAGCACCAGGTGCAGAACCAAATGCTAAATGTGGCGACAAAGGAAGCTCAGTTTACTCTTTGGAACGCTCTCATACCCAGGGCACAGCCCAATAAATCTACATGATGCGCTATATTCAGTCCTTATCCAACTCGTCTTCGCTTTGGACGTCTGCAGGGTCGGCCTCTGCGTCATCCTTTTTGGCCGAGACAGTCTCGCAAGCATCGTACCAATCGCTGTAAACATCAATTGGATCAGAGAGAGCATTGACTGCGCAGCGATAATTTTGGCCGCAGACCTTGCAGTTTAGGCTGCCAATACCCATGCGTTTATCCATGACACAGGTCACGGCATCCTCATGGTTGCAAAAAAGGCAGGTAAATGTGGTCGGCAAGACCTCTTTGAGGCGCCTGGCCGGGCCTCTTGAGCTCTTCTTGCGTTTGCCCATTTTTGTAAGCGAGAACGAGCAGAGGGTGGCAGGGCAGGAGGTCTAGAGTAAAAAATATAGATCCGTAGAATAACAAACCGGTATAGTTCAAAACCTTATGTTGCTAGAGAGGCCAGGTGTAGAGCCTAGAATATAGCACCTACGAGGCTTGCGTCAGGGCAAGTGCATGGTCGCGCTGAGTCATATGCACCCCCATCGCGTATGAGCATAGACCCCCGCATTCACGCCACCAGGAATGAGGCAAAAATGTTTACATTCCTCAGTCAATGCAGCCGAGCGAGCCCAGCGAGTTTGGGGCCGTAGAGCCGCTAAACATCAAGAGCGCGCTAATGAGGCGAACAAGTAAAGCCAAGCTGAGGGGTCCGCGCGACCAGAGCCCCATTATTGGCGCGCCGCGCCCCAAAAAGGCCGTTACCTTTGACCGTACCGACGAGGTGATCACCTACGAGCAAATGACCCCTGACGCCAGCGAATGGGTTGTTGATAGCGAGAACGAGTGGGAAGTCGATGATTTTGATTTGGACGATGGCCTGCGCAGCCCCGAGTCGCAGCAGCAGCAAACGCAGGCGCAGCAGCTCGACGCGTTCCATGGGTACCCCCTGCACCACCCCCTGCCGGCCGTACCTGAAACATCATCCATTAGCAAGAGTGCAAGCGAACCGAGCTTTGTTTCCAAGCTTGTGGAAAACAGATTGAGCCGTGAGGACCGGTTCAACGTTATTATGGAGGGATCACCAGTCCCATCTTTTAGGCCCGGTCACCGCCACAAGGACTCTTGGCGCGGGTCTTGGGGCACAATTACAGAGTCGCTTGGTACCAAAGAAGTGCCCGAGGACGAGAACTCGCTCGAGATTGAGAGCAAACTGTTTGAGCAGCTGCCTGCTGTGCAGCGCAAAGAAAGCCTCCAGGAGATGGACCGCAGGGCCAAGGTGGTGCGCGTTGTAGCCAACCCGCCGCCGCCCACTCAGTCGCAGGTTGAGCGCACCCACTCGATGCGCAAGCGCGCTCTCAAGAGTGTCCTAAGCGGCAAACAACGTCAGACCGCGAGCGTGATTGAGGAGGCCGAGGAGTCTGAGGAGGTCAATGCAGCATTGGCCGAGGTCGAGAAGGTCGAGCAGGTTGAGCCCAAGGCCGCCCCTGCGGCCCCCATTGAGGCTGCTCCCGCTGAGGCACGCGCACCATCGCCCCGCGCACCCTCGCCCCTCGCTGCAGCCCCCGCTGGATCCCCCACTGTGGCCTATGCCGAGACATCCCCAGCGCCCGAGCCTCCTTGTCACAGCCCCAACCCTCAGGGGAACCCTCAAGGGTTTGCGTTTGAGCACCACGCGCCGACTGCGTCGCCATCGCCCTCCCCGCCCGTGCACGCTTGGGAGCCCACAATTCCCGTGAGCCCGTCGCTCGAGTCAGTTGCTACTTTTGACGCCAACGTCACCAACGTGCAGCACGCCCAGTCGAGCACGCCCGTCTTGACCCAGGTGCGCACCTCAACTCCCATGGGTGCGCAGATCGCCAGGACACCCCCAACACAGGCCGAGGCTGAGGTTCCTGAGGTGCCTGCTGTGCCCTCTGCACCCGCCATCACGAGCCTTACGCCAAAGTTGCCCGAGCTGGCGATCTCGCCGGGGATGGACTTTGGCTTTGATGGGTGCGACCAAAGCGCCGAGAGCGTGCGCGCGCCGGTGCTCACTCGCAGCAGTAGCATCCCCACTCTTGCCAACTCGACGGTCGAGTCGCTGCATATTGGCACGAGCGTCGAGATGGACGCCGTGCCTGAGACTGAGTCCACCGCCGAGCTGCCCGCTGCTGAGCCCTCGACAGAGCCCATGGAGCCCATGGCTGAATCGCCCAAGGAGCGCGCCGAGCTCCAGTCGCCGCGGTCAGTGCTCGAGTCGTTTGAGCCCCAGACCGAGGCTGAGGCCGAGCCCGAGGCGGTGGTGGCCCCTGAGCCCGTCGAGCCCGAGGCTGTTGAGGCACCCGCTGTGCCGCACGACGAGATTTTGTCGCCCAAGAATGTGCGCATTGATATCCCCAACCACATTGCTTTGCCCGAGTTGAGCTCTGAGGCGCCCGTGGTGCCCGTGGAGGTGGCTCGCGCGGAGTCGGCGCTTGAGGAGCCCAAGGAGCCCGTAGAGTCTATTGCGCTCGAGGCCGAGGTGCCTGAGGCTGTCGATACCAAGCCCGCGGCCGTTGAGCCCGAGGTTGTGGCGCCTGAGACTGTGGAGCCCGCTGTGGAGTCCAAGCATATGAAGGCTGCTCCTGATTTGACCCCCATTGAGGCTCCCATTGAGGCCCCCATTGAGGCTCCCATTGGGGCCCCCATTGAGGCCCCCATTGAGGCCCCCATTGAGGCTTCTGAGCGCGAGACTGAGCACGAGGCTTCCGAGCACTTGCCCTCGTCGCCCTCTGTGTCCTCCCCCGACGCATCAAACGCCACGGTGCTGCACTCGCCCGCGCGCCCCGGCGCGCGCCTAGGGTTCTCGTTCCCTTCGCCTGAGCTCGAGGAAAAGACTCAGGACCGCTCTACCGACCCTTTGCAACTTGATAGTGACCTCAGTGATGAGGATGAGGAGGAAGAGGGCTGGCTCACCGAGGAGCACGATTCCGAGTTTGGCTCGCGTAGGGGCGGCAGCTTTGGTATGAGCTCGATGCCGTCGCGGATCCCCACTTTTATCGACTCTCCAAGCGAGCGTGGCGGGCGCGGCTTTGGCGAGCGCTTTGGATCGGGTTCGCGCTCGGCGTTCGGCTCCAACAACGGCTCGGCGTTTGGGTCGGCGTTTGGCTCTGCGGTCGGCTCCTCAGCCCATGGCTCTGGCTCTGGCCTTACATCTTCGCGCTCGCTCGCTCAGAGCATGGACTCGCTGCTCAGCGTACAGCTTGGCCAGAGCATCGACAGCCTCAGCACCGACCTGAACCGGGTTGCCTCAACTGCCACGGTGCCCGAGGACAATGGATACGTGCTGCGTGACTCGGATAGCCTCATTTTTGCCAATGCTGAGCGCCCGTTCAAGACTAAACGCCGGCCGGTGCCGCGGCGCAAGGTGCCTGCCGATTTGCCCCAGTTGGCCGAAGAAGAAGAGGTGGTGGTGCGCAAGCAACGTGGGATGGTTGTGGAGACCCCTGTGCGCCCAGAAAGTCCTATTCAGGCCAGCGCCCCCATTTATGAGCCCAGCCCCAAGCGGGACCGCGTTGTGAGCGTTCCGGGTGAAAGGGCCACGGCGCCTGCAGCGCCTGCGTTTGAGGAGGCTCAGGAGGAAGAGGTGGCCGAGGTGGCCGAGGAGCACGAGGAGAGCCCTGAAACCCGCGCTTCCGCGCCCGAGACACGCGCGCATTCGCCCCTCGCCATTCCCAAGACGAGGTACAATGTGCGGCCCAAGTCCATGCCTGCTGCACCTGCGCCCGCTCTCGCACACGATCCGGAGCGCGACCTCGAGGAGTTTGAGGCCGGCATTGATATCGCCCCTGTGCCCGCCCCCGCGCGGCCCCTTTCGGCCCAGATTATACCCCGCCAAAAGGGCCACCTGTTTGTGGCTATCGACAGCATCAGCGCCGTGGGGTTGCCCGATGGTACCCTTACCGTGACCATTGATAATGGTGAGCAGCAAATTACGTCGCCCCCGGCCCAGATCGCGGAGCATACCCGCGTGGGCCACGAGTACGATTTGCTTGTGCGTGACCAGCTCGAGTGCTCCATTGTTGTTCGGGCTTCGCAAAAGCCCCGCACGCGCCTTTCCAAGTTGTTCAAGCGCCGCAGCGGTGGTGCCTCGCAAGTGGGTTCCGATGGTACCGTGGGCGCTTGCCGCCTGAGCGTGGCAGATATCCGCCAAGCCGGTTACGGCACCACTTTGCAGTTGGCAATTCCTTGCCGCGACCGCTCGGGTGCTGTAGAAACCTGCACTGTGCACGTGCGCGCTATGTATGTTCCCATCATGAGCCGTGACGACAAGTTGCCTACCTCACTCGCAGAGGCCGAGACCACAATCCGTGCTGCACGCGGGCTCAAGCGCACTGCCATCAAGGGATACATGACCCAGAGCGGTGGCGATGTTGGGTGCAAGCGCCGCTTTTTTGTCCTAGACGATGATATGTTGATTGCCCACTCGCAAACGTCAATGCGGGCGCGTGCCACCATCAATTTGCGCAAGGCTGCGTACCTCAGCCCCGGGGATGATGCCAACAGCTTTACCATCTACTTTCGCAACGGCGCATCCATCGGGTTCCGCGCCGAGGACGATCGCCAACAATGGATGCAGGCGCTTGACACCACCATCAACAACAAGCGCAACCGCGCCTCGTGGGTGTCGCTGGTGCTTGCCGATGAGCCCATTGCGGCTTGATTAATTTATAGGGTTGGAAGGCCCAAACTAATATTTTATGTACATTTAATTTACCACTCATCTGGTCTGGGATCCACGACACAGGACTGTTTTTACTGCACTGCGGCTGCGGTACCAAATTCTGGATTGACATGAGCAAGACGCAATAGGAGCTCCATTGTCTAGTTTGGACCAAATCTCCAGCGGTAAGACGATGAATGTGAAACCTTACTCAAAGTAATACATTGCACCGTGGAGTACCATTCATAGGCCCTCTCTGTTAATTTTGATAATCAAAGGTGTGACAACGCTGAGCTAGGCGGTTCATACTGGTTTCTCGAGGGACTGCAGGTGCCTGCATATAGCCCCAGAGGGAGCTCATGCAGGTCCCTAAACTTTGAGTTTTCATGCTGTTTGAGACTTTATTTGACTTGAGCTTTAAAAGAGCCCCCTTCAGAGTGCGGGCGACTAGCTAGGGGCCTGGAACATGTAGATTAACTATTTATATATACAACGTGATCTATTTTAGCTACACAATGTGTAGAGCCACAAGTAGCATGTGATCCAGCACATGCATGCACCTGGGGCATGGCAAGCGGCGAGTACCGAGGAGCTTTGTAGCTTGCGCGGTGGCTCGCAGCCTAATCATCATCAGAATCGAACAAATCCAGATTGATTTTCTTGACTGGCTGTGCCTGCTGCTGCACGCGGCGCACCTCAGGCTCGGCTTCATCTTCAACTTCCTCTTCTACAACTTCGGGCTCACCGCCACTCAGCTGGGCAATCATACCGCGGCGTATAGAGTCCTCGGTAGGCCAAGGCAGCACCGCCTCTGCGCCCTGTTGTTTGTGGGTGAATTTCGAGATTTTTGTGGCATAATTGAGCAGTTGGGCGACCGGCACCTGTACGCGCTCTCCGCCCGGCGGGGCCGTTTCAAGCTGCTTGCGGCAGTGCGCAAGCCCTAGGAGAGCTGCTTCAATGCCCTTGTCCAGCCTGGCACTAGTTTCTTCGAGCTGCTCGATCTTGCGGCACAGCTCATAGTGCTCCTGCAGGGTGCGCAGTTCGGCGACCATATCGCTGTCGAGCTGGATAATGGCGTCTGCACGGGCGTCCGGGCTTTGGTAATTTTGGATATCGTCTACTAAACCATCCAAGGTTTGCTCAATAGTGCCCAAAATGTCCATAGGGCCCCCTTGATCAATTTGTCAAGGCAGCACCTTTGTCACCACCATCACACTATCGACGCTCCGGAATGGAGTGCTAAGAAAGCTACAGGACCTCAGACGAATGCCAAGCAACTCCTTTGAACTTATGCCTATTCGTGACGCAGAACGTCCTCTCCTCGAGCCCCAGCAAAAGACCCGCAAGGTCACCTGCGAGCTGCCGCTAAGCCGCAGCTACGGGTTCCCCAGCAACTCGGTGAGCAATGCAAAGTACAATGCAGCCACCTTTATACCTGTTTTGCTTTATGAACAGTTCAAATTCTTTTTCAACCTCTACTTTTTGCTCGTGGCACTATCTCAGGCCTGGCCGCCTTTACGCATCGGCTACCTCAGCTCGTACGTTGTACCACTAGTTTTCGTGCTTGCCGTGACCATGGGTAAGGAAGCATTCGACGATATCCAGCGCAGGCGCCGTGACCGCGAGTCAAACTCGGAGCTTTACCAGCTCGACACGGGCCAATACTGCCGCGCAGACGAGCTTAGAGTGGGCCATATTTTGACTTTGCAGCAAAACCAGCGCGTGCCAGCGGACTGCATTGTCCTCAAAAGCTCTGAACAAAACGGCGAGATGTATATTCGCACCGACCAGCTCGACGGTGAAACCGACTGGAAACTCAGGACAGCATGCGCCTTGACGCAGGCGGTGCCCATCAACGGCGACCGCGAGCTCGAGCTGAGCGCCTCGCCCCCTGAAAAGAGCCTGAGTGTTTTTTATGGAACCCTCAGCCTCCTCAACAGCGGCCAAAGCCTGCCCCTGACAGTGGAGAATGCTATATGGGCCAACACGGTTGTAGCTTCAGGCACGGTGGACGCCATTGTTGTTTATACCGGCAGCGAGACGCGCATGGCTCAAAACACCTCCAAAAGTCGCAACAAGGTCGGCCGCGTCGAGTACGAAGTCAACAACATCTCCAAGGTGCTTTGCGCGTGCGTATTCTTGCTAAGCTTTTTGCTTGTTGCATTGCACGGCATGGGCACCGACTGGTACGTTGATGTGGTGCGGTTTTTGATCTTGTTTAGCACAATTATCCCCGTTTCTTTGCGGGTCAACCTCGACATGGCCAAGACTGTGTATGCGCACCAGATCGAGCACGACGCACAAATCGAGTCCACCATTGTGCGCACAAGCACGATCCCCGAGGATTTGGGCCGCGTAGAGTACCTGCTCACCGACAAAACTGGGACAATTACCTGCAACGAGATGGACCTGCGCAAGATTCATGTGGGTCAGATGGCGTATTCGGGCGAGTCTATGGAAGATGTACACCAGTTTGTGCGCGGCTGGGACGCCCAAAACAACACCGTAAGCGGCACGACCCGGTCGCAGCGCGAGATTGCGCTCAAAGTGTGCGAGCTCGTACTGTGCCTTGCAGTGTGCCACTCGGTGACTCCCACCGAAGAAGGCGGGTACCAGGCCGTTTCGCCGGACGAAATTGCCATTGTTAGGTGGACCGCCGAGGTGGGCATGGAGCTTGTGCGGCGCGACCGCAAGAGCCTTGTTTTGCGCCACAATGGCCAGCTGCTAAGTTTTGAGATTTGTTATTTGTTTCCCTTCAATTCAGACTCAAAGCGCATGGGCATTATCGTCAAGCACAAGGACGCGTACCACTTTTATCAAAAGGGCGCCGACACGGCCATGCTGCCGATTGTAAAGCACAGCGACTGGCTTGAGGAAGAGGTGGCCAATATGGCCCGTGAGGGTCTGCGCACTTTGGTTATTGGGTCGCGCTCGCTAAGCCAGAGTGAATTTGACGAGTTTGCCTCGGCGTACAGCAAGGCCGCCCTACTGATGAGCGCGCGCGAGGACGAGATGCAGGCCGTCGTCAGCCGCCACCTTGAGCACGGCCTCGACTTGCTCGGGGTCACTGGCGTCGAGGATCAGCTCCAGCACGACGTCAAGCCCAGCTTGGAGCTGCTGCGCAACGCAGGTATCAAGATTTGGATGCTCACCGGCGACAAGGTCGAGACGGCCAAGTGCGTTGCCGTGTCGTCCAAACTCGTGGCCCGCGGCCAGCGGATTTATACCGTGACCAATTTGGACTCGCTGCACAATGCGCACCGCCACCTCGACTACATTTCAAACTCGCCCGATTGCGCGCTGCTCATGGACGGCCACTCGCTGCAATTCTTCCAGCAAAATATCCCCCAATTCGGCGCCGTAGTGCTCGAGCTGCCGGTGGTAATTGCGTGCCGGTGCACCCCGCAGCAAAAGGCCGACCTCACGCTGATGGTCAAGGACCTCACCGGCTCGCGCGTGGCGGCCATTGGCGATGGCGGAAACGATGTCTCGATGATTCAGGCCGCAGATGTGGGTATTGGTATTGTGGGTAAAGAGGGCCGCCAAGCCTCGCTCGCGGCAGACTTTAGCATCTTGCAGTTTTCGTACCTGACGCGGCTGCTGCTGTGGCACGGGCGCAACTCGTACAAGCGCAGCGCCAAGCTCGCCCAGTTTGTGATCCATCGCGGGTTGGTGATTTCGGCATGCCAAGCAGTTTATTCCATCAGCTCTCGCTACGAGCCGCTCGCCCTGTACCAGGGGTGGCTCATGGTTGGCTATGCAACCTGCTACACCATGATGCCGGTTTTCTCGCTCGTGACTGACCGCGACGTCGATGAGCGCGTGGCAAAGCTGTACCCCGAACTCTACAAAGAACTCAAGGATGGCCACAACCTCAGCTACAAGTCGTTCTTTGTGTGGACCGTGGTCAGCGTTTACCAGGGCATTATTATCCAGGGGCTCGCCCAAGTGCTGGTGGGCCTCTCGGAAGAAAAATTCAAGAGCATGGTTCTAGTGTCATTTACAGCCCTTATCCTCAACGAGCTGCTCATGGTTGCAGTGGAAATTGTCACCTGGAATTTGACAATGATTGCATGCGAACTGGTCACAGTGGCGGGGTATATCCTAAGCATCCCATTCTTGGGCGATTACTTTACGGTCGCGGACGCCACGACCCTTTCATTTTATTGGAAAACAAGCCTGATTGTGGTGGCCGCGGTGCTGCCTCGGTGGGTCGTCAAGTCGGTGAACCGCCGACTCAAGCCCCCCAACTATGCAAAAGTTCAGGTCTAAAATAGATTACATTCTAAATTATTTGCGCCGCTAGGCGCGCCAGTCGCTGGTCGGCCAGCACGCGTGGGCTCGTAGACGCCGCAAGGTAGATCTATACCCGGCCTAAACTGGCCCAAGCAGTGAAGACAATGCTCTAGGACTAAATAGGCCCACTTGCCGATGTCCCTCTTGTAACTCCTCAGTGCTCGAGGACTGACACTGCGCCAGTCCAGCATTGACACTGTGCCAATCCGTGGGTGGGTATCACAGTGCGGAGCTAGGGTGCTGTAATGTAAACAATCGTCTATTTTAGAGACTATGTCAGTTTCAGGTATGCTTTGTTTGCCGTTTCATGCTCGCCTTGCCTAACTTTTGCCACTCCTCAAGCTGCCAGCGAGGGAGGTGGAGGCTTGAGGCTGGGCACGCCCTTGTTGGCGTCCTGAGGACCCGGGTTAACAACTAAATATCAATCAATTAATCACTCGGATCTAGATATAATTTCATGTGCGAGGTGCATATCCCTGAAATTTATGGCACCCGTCATGGCAATGCCGCCTAGTGCAACGCGCAACGCACCTGCCACATCTCCACAAACTAGTGCAGATTGCTCTCAGCTATTTGCGGACACGGCGCGTCTTCTAAAATTGGCGCACTTTTTGTGGGGTACCACAAAATAATATCTAAAAATAGAAACGCCGTGCATATGACATCATTAGACATACTGGAGCCTCAAGTATATAAACCGTGGAGCCAAGCACAGTTTAGCCATCATGTTCTCTTCTCTTCTCACTCTCCTCTCCACTGCCACCGCTTTTCACGTTGTAACTGTTCGCTCTGGTAGCCCCTACCAGTACTCTGATGTCAAGCTCTCCTCTGATGGCCACTGGTCGCTCAATGGTGAGTCTGAGCTCGATTTTACTCTTGAAAACGGTAGCTTGCGTGGCAATGGCCGCAGCAATGATATCCGTAGCGGCTTCCCTGTCGTCAACGACGATACCTGGGCCTCTGATATCTGGTCGGTGCACGCGCACAACCTCGAGTGGGCCTCGTCTGGCGCTTGGTACGTGTGCCCTGATAACAACAACAACATTGCATTTGGCAAATACGGAGCTCCTAGCACTTGCACCAACGCCGTACCTGTTGTCTTGTACAGCAACGACGTCACTGAGGCCTAAGCCCCAGTCGCTCACATTTTTGCATTAGTATTATTTCATTTAGCATTTAACCATATCCCAAGCTTTCAAATAGATTCTTGCTTTTGTCCTCTTAGTCTGCGCTAGCGGTTTGCGCACGCCGGGGCCCACAGGGGTGCATGGTCAGGGGGAGTGGAGGCCGTGGGTTTAGGCTGAGTAGTCAGGGGCTGAAGTTATCTGGAATAGATTTTTAGCACAAGACTTTCGAGAGTATGGCTCAAGGGTCAATCTAGGGCCATCGAGTAGTTGACTTGCCAGAGTAATCCCGAGCAGACACAACCCCTCTGAACTTCATGGTCCAGCAGAAAAACTGAGGACAAGAGCCAGAGAAGCCACAAAATTGACAACATATTTGAGAAAAACAAATTTGAAGCTAAAGATCGAGCAATCTGTAACCAGGATCGTGTACTTTGAAAGGCGTCAATCAGTGGGGAAATCAGAGACTTAGTGGGCGTCGCTGCCCAAATTGAGTAAATTCAGCTTTGGATTTCTTGCGCTCTAGGTTTACTACTACAGCCATTAGAACGCTCCGTACGCCAATGCCCTTTGGCGATGAGTATCCCCGGCCACGCGCAACGCACACGTCCGCCTGCTTGGCGCCTAAGACGAGCCCACAAGTACCTCGTAGTAAAGACTTCTTCTAGGCTCTATCTAAGTAATACGCTCTCGGACTCAAGTCCTTTTGACTGTGCCCTGCCTGTAGGTCTCGCGGTAGGTTCATAGCTGCACTTAGAGTCATGATTAGAGGCTAGCTAATTACATAGTAAACGACTCTTCGTAAAATTGGACGTAGTTTTTGCTCGACAGCACGTGGGTGGCAACTGCATCGCGCACCACGTCGGCCATGCGTGGAGGACCGCAGCTGAAAAAGACAAGGGGCCCTGTGGACTGCTCCACATGCCTCTGAACAAGCGAATTGAAGTCAGGAGCAAGGTTGACCTCCACAATAACCAGACCAATCGAGGTGGCAACCTCACCCTTCTTCTTTTCGTTGTTGCTGCCCTGAGTCTCGCTGCCGCTCTCGGCGACAGGACTGCCAGTGTTGAGGAACACAGTCAGGCGCAAATTAGGGTACTGGTTCAGGTTGGCAAGCTCAGTGGCGAAGGTGGTCAAGGGGTTGCTGTCAGAAATAGCCCAGTTCAAGTGTACCGTCTGGTTAGTGCCCGATTTGAGCAGAGAAATGGCATGTGAGTAAACGCTGGTAAATCCAATACCACCAGCAAACAAAACAACATCGTTGAATTGCTTGGTAGGCCACTGAACGCCGTACTCGCCGTCGAGCCACATGCGCGTCTCGATCACACCGCCAGCAGCAGCCGCGCGGTCGTGCATGATGCGGGTGATACCTTTTTGAGCCTTTGAGAAAAACTTGACTTGCTTTTTGTTGCCCTCAACCGGAACCACACTGAGAGGGTGGCTCTGGAACCAAAAGAGAGGATGGCCAAAGTGCACAAAGCAGTAAGAGCCAGCACGAGCTGCCCACAAGCCGCTGTAGTTGACGGTAATTTCAATAACGCCTCCAGGCATGCAGCGAATGGTGGCCTTGTTGTTGATACCGCTAAGAAGAATGCGCACGAAACGCACAACGCGGTCGAAACCCCAAACAGCAATAACAGCGTAGACCTCATACATACCAAAGTTGCGGGGGGCAACGTGATAATAGGCCATAACGACGATACTGACAGCAGCGACAATGTGCACATACAAAAAGACCTCATATGCAGCAGACCGCATTGTTTTTGTGGCCTGAATGCACATAATGCCCATAACAACGGCAGCGGCAACACCAGCGCGCCACCAACCAAAGGGTGTGCGTTTCGTGTGGTAGGTACCGCCAGCAACATCGGTAACCGTGTAGGCAATTCCATGGATAATGACATCGATAGTTGCGAGGCGCGCAATCCAGCGATGCCAATGATTGAAAACCTCCATCTGCCAGCCAGTGAGCCAGATCATAAAGTTGTTGCGGCCTGCAAACAGATAAATCAGGGGCAGCTTGTAAACCAGAAGCCCACCTGAGCGGTATCCAAGGTAGCCACCAATGACATCTGCTTTTGTAGATTCCACGGCCTTGGAATAGATTAGGGGGTAGTGCCAGGCTAGACCAACAATGCACAAAAGGACGTAGCCAGCAATTAGCAAAACATGTAGACGCGGCGGGAAGCAAAGCTGGATGTAGCGAAACAGCCTCACTGGGGTAGAGCGATGCTTGTTGAGTAGAGCAGGTAGTGCAATGTAGCGGCGCAGGTAACGCGAGACGACGTTGTTGCTCAAAGCGCGAGAAACGCTAGGCAAGGTCCAACTCAAAAAGTTCAGGATGGTTTGAACCACCACAATACCAAAGACATAGTAGCACGTGATTAGGCCCCATGTGATTGTCCATTCATGTTGAAAGGTCCACTCGCTCTGACCGTCCACATTGCTTTGCGTTAGCCATGCAGGACGAGGCTTGAACGGCCCTGAGCCAGTACTGTTGGCCTTTGCATAAGTTTGGTTGATGGGGCTGGAGATATCCAAAGCTTTAAGGTCTGACAAGGTCAAGCTACCCTCGCCTTTGAGATTGGAACCCAGATACTGGATAGACCGCTCGTAGGCCAAATCTCCCTTGGGGCGCGGGGACATGCTCTCGGCTTGCTTGTAGCATTCAAAAAGCGAGCGCTGGTAGAGCTCGGAATTGCGCAGGCATTTGGCCTTCACGCCGGGACAATCGTGTTTCACTGCTCCATTCTTGAGTGTGTCCTTGGAGCAGAGACGGTACCAATAATCAATCGGCTTGTCTGCAAGGGCAAGAGCCACGAGCGATGCAACGATCGCTGAAGATCTCATCTATGATGGATTTTGCAGGCTGATCTATTATTTATATTGATTATACATCTGTCAAATCTGCCGACATAAAAACTGTGTTATGCTTTGCATATATGCATGGGAGATCAACACTATATGAAGCTAATGCGATGGGCAACGGCACAGTACGCTCTCACAAAGATCAGGAAAACTAGGCTGATAGTTATTATCTAGTTTTTCCTCAGCTGCACTGAGTTCTATTGTAACTTGATATTGAATCTTGAACAAGCTGCAGGAATGTGCATGATGAGCTGGCGGAGACTAGATCCCGCCTGTAAAATAAACCCTCAGAAGTTCTCATACAAAAGCAGCATACTTTCTAGCATACTTTATAGTTGAACCAGCCAGAAAAAAAGCTCACAAAGACCAGAAAAATATTTTATCAAGACGCAGATCTCTTGGCTGCATGGTAATCTATTGCATAAAAGGTATTTTTAGAAGCAGTTCCTGCACAATTGGTATTCGATCGTCATTTTTAGGCTACATATGTGTCGCATATCATTCGCGAGAAGCTCTTGTAGATACCTTGTAGATCCGATATTTAGGTCAAGCCAAAATTCGCATCGCCTACAGCCTGCAATAGTACTTTCCCTTACAGGAACTGCCAATTAAAAGATTTGTAGAGCCAAATAAACATGTCCTCAGTGCGTCTGCAGCCTGAAGATTCATTTCATCTCCCAAGACAGCGATTATCTTGGTCTTGACTCGATTGATTTGATTTGATTCGATTGATGCAGGTCGGGTCTCCGACGCAGGGACATTGGGTTGTTACCGGTTGCCGTGTGTCGGATTCGGCGCTGTAGTCAGCGACCTAACCCTATGCAAGGCTGTAGAATCCTCCGCCCCCACACCTCCATCTAGACCGGAAAAAGGTTGTACAGTAAGCAATAACGTCTAAAATTCCCAATTGAGATGCATCGGAGACGCTAGAAAGCTGCAGTACTCAAGATGATTAAAATTAGCTGTATAGGAGGGGGCGGGGGGTAAAAAGACCAAGAATTTGGCACTAAAACTAGATGGCATTGCCCTGATAGTCGACAAGACCGGCCTGGTAAGGGATCGAGAGGGGATCGTGATCGTAGGCGTTGGTGATGTTCCAATCCCAGAAGAAGTTGACGTGGGCATCCCAGTCAGGGTTGACAGGCTTGACACAGTTCTCGTAGTAATCGTTGCCCTCAATTGCCTTGTCGACAAACTGGCTAAACTCGGAAAGCTTGCAACTCTTGCCAGGACCGCTGCTGCAGCCGGGCAGAGGAGCAACGGCATCGTTGAGAATAACACGCACATAGACGTTTTCATTTCCGAGCTTGTGCTCGGTGTTGACGTGGCCAAAGTGGGTTTCGTTGGCGCTGAGGTTGCCAATAACGGGAGCAACAGAGATATTGGAGCCTGAGGGGTATGTGTAGTTTGCAGCATAGACGGCGGTGCCGTTGGTGGCGTTAAAGGCCAAGGGGAACTGCGAAGCCAGTCTCGACTCGTAGAGCTCCTCCTCGCTCAGCTCAGAGTCGCAAACCAGACGCTCAAACACCAAGTGGCCGCTCTGGGGCACAATGTCAGTGGCATCCCACAAGTTGCTGAAGGTAACCTCCCTGGGGTCGTAGTTCTCATCAGAGGCAAAGCCCAGCAACGACACAACAGGGGTAATATCGGTATCGTGGACAAAGCTAAAGTAGAGGGGCAGCACCTCCTCAGGGCCCTGGTTGAGCAGTGTGCGGGTAGCATTGAGGTACACCGAGCCGCGGTATTTGGTAGCCTCAGCGCCGGGGCCAAAGTAGCAGTAGTATCCGGCCGACTCGAAGTACTCAAAGGCGATCCACTCGTCGTCAGTGAAGACGTTGATCCAAGGTGAGTTGCCGCGGATGTTGATCTCAAACGCGCCGGTAGACATGAGGTTGTGCACATCAGTGCCGGTCAAATTGAGGTTGTTCTCTTTGTTGAGGCGCTTGGCCGCTTTGGTGAACTCGGGCAGGTACCAGCCATTGGAGTACCCCGACTGATACTCGAGGCTAGGTACGGGGCAAGAAGTGATGTTGGTAATGCCCGCTTTACAGTCGCCAGTCACGAGAGTATTGCCACCCTGCTCATCAACCTCGGGAATGATTTGGAGAGCAGCCATATCAGTGTAGTTGAAGCCCAAAAAGCCCTCTCCAAACTTGCGGGCGGTATTGACGATGCGCTCGTAGCCAGAGGCGAACAGAGGAAGGACAGACTCGCTGTTATAGAGGTGGCCGTAGCGACGGCGGTAGTCAACACCGTTCCAGTTGGCACCAAACAAACCAGCGTAGGCACCCCACTCAGTCTCGGTGTTGTCCATGGTGGTTTTTCCATCGGAGTAGGGCTGCCAGTAGTTGAGGAACTCGAGCGAGCCAACAAACTCCTCAGTGCGGTTGGCAACCATACTCTCATAGGTAGAGGCCTGGCTCTTGGCGGCGCCGGGGCTGGGGTAGCGCTCACCGTGACGGTGAAGCATGGCGACCTGGTCGACGCGGCAGCCAGTGGGAGTGTCGCGGTTGAGGCCCACACCACGGCGCTGAGACCACGGTCCCGCTCCAGCAGTATACTTGAGAATGTTGAAGTTGTCCTCAAGCTCTTGGGAGAAGGGTTTGGCCTTGTTGAGGAAAGGGTCGAGGCAGTCGCCATAGCCGGCAAGAGTGAGCAAGGCGAGAGCAGCAGAGATCATTGGAAAGCAGCGAGGATTTGCACGGATTTAAATACATGATCTGCATCATGCAATGCCATCTATTAGACATGATCAGCCTGCAAAAGGCAATGCATGTCGATCTGCACATGATGAGAATATCTCGGCCTCTCGAGTAACTAAGGGTGCGCTTTTGTTAGCAATTAAAATAATTTCATACAATCACCGAGGACTATTAATTTCAAGCTTGTAGGCTCGGATCTAGTTTTGTGAGCCCCCATGCTCATGCAGCACGAGGCCCAACCGCACGTGCCAACGTGCATGTTTCACCAACGGTTGGCTAGAAAAGTGTGGTAAACAAAGCGTGCGCAGAGGTGGAGTCTTGGAGAATTTTGGATGAATTGACAGCAATTGGAATGACCAAGGCAATGCATAAAGTTTTTTTTTTTTGCCGAGGTGAAAGCTAGCCCTAATTAAACCGGGCTATAAGTCCACGCAGATTTATTTAGCGCCAATTTTTCACTTCTTTCAAAAGAATTCAATTTCAAGAGGCTGAGCTACAAGTTTCAAGGTACGTTCATTCCACTATTACCCGCTCAGGAGCCATACGTTGGTATGCAGCGGCGTGCATGCAAACGTGCGCATCGGGTGCGACGACATTATCAAAGGGTTGGAGCCGGCATAATCTGCCAGACCCCCCTTTCGAGGTGGCGTAGGTGATTAGGACCTGGCACTTGGGCTGTTGCAACTCTCACCCATATAATAAGGTATGTGCATAATAGGCCCCACATGAGTGCATGCAGCAAGAATTCTTGGTCTTCCCATGTCTTGATATCAGTGGCACGAATTAAGTATGTGTAAAGCCTTTTTTGTTTCTGCTCTGGTCCAATTATCCAAGCTTGGAGATGTATGTCGTGATTAGGCCTTTTAGTTAAATAGCCAAACTGAAGCCAACATCAAACTGAAATGCTAATATATATAGATAAATAAGGGTCTCAATCAGTCATCGTCATCATCAATATCATCCTCTGTCGGCTTCCTTCTGTTGAAGTCAGAAGTATGGGCAAAAGTGAGCTGGTGGCGCACCGAGAGGTACGGCGTACCTTGGCCAACACTTGCGGGCCGAGAGGTTGTGAGACCAACTGGCTCGAGCTCATGCTCAGGCTCAGCGTCATCGGTATCGTCAATACCATGGTACGGCAAGTTGAGGTCCCGGAACGCGCGAAACCTTCGGACATTTGCGCAGTGCTCGTTTTCAACACGAAAAAAGATCCAAATGAACCGGCGTACAATCTCAATTAGGGCAACAATAAAGCTGACCTTATCGCTTTGCTGTTTTTGGTTCCACCAAACAAGGTACAACACCCAGTTGAAGCGCATGATGGGGTCAATTACCATGACCGCCCAATAAGTCCAGTTTGGAAAAGCTCTAAACTTGCGTAGAGTTGTGGGCCCCAGACTGAAATCCATGACTACATCCCAAAAAGAGCTGTATATGGCGTTGAGCGCAGCAAACACAATGTAGCACACCTGCCATTTAGTGGTTGAGTGGATACGGGCAAGACTCAAAAACATGTACGAGAGAATGAGCAGCGAGTATTTTGCGGCATTGAAAAGATGAGGAAAGTAGTCCTTGGTATCCAAAAAACGCCGAATGCACTGTAGCCAACGCCAGATCCCGGGCAAACAGTTGAGGAAGCCAAGGACGTGCGACTGAGAGCTCGTGCAGCGTGCGCTCCCTGATTCATCGAGCCACCAGTTGTGGGTACCGTACAGACAAAAGAAAAAGGAGATGTTGCCGAGTGTGTAGTTGAGCGAGCAGAAAATATCGCCGAGGAAAAAGTCTCTAAACTCAACGTCAAATGCACCGCTAAAAATGAGGCGCACGAGCGCAATTTGCAGCCAGCGGCGTGCTCTGCCAAAGAAATAACTCGAGGGCAACATGAACCCCACAAAAACGACCCCGATGAACACGCATGGAAAGTACCGCGCAAACTTTAGATCGGTGCAAAAGGTGAGCCACGCAAACAGTGATAGCAGCGCAAACATGAGCGCGGGCATCACAGGGTATTCGCGATAGTCGAGGTAATTGTAGCGGTCAAACTCAAAGATGAAGGGGTAGTTGACGCGGTACTGTTTCCAGGCCAGGATGTTGAGACTAAACAGCAGGGCAATCAGGGCCAAAATAGTCCAGCAGCCCCAAACATTTAGAAGCGCGCGCGTTTGCCAGTCTTGGTCAAGGTTATAGTTGTGAATCCCGGTCACCAGGGCAATCAAAAACAGCGGGAATGACACTCCAATGAGGACGCCAGTGATCAAGACGTCGAGGTTGTGCGGGTATTTTGAGGGGTTGGACTGTAGCTTTTCGATCGCGTACTTGTGGTTTCCATGCTCAAATGTGTTTGCATACAAAGTTTCAATCTGATGGGCCACCTTATCGAGGGCGTGCGACCGAATAAATTGGTTATGCGAGATGGCGTCATAGTGCTTGTCGACTGTCGAAACACCAAAAGTCTTGTCGAATTTCTTGTTGATTTTGCGGATCGCCGTCTCATTGAGCGAGCGGTACCCGCGCAAATGCTGGATCGACTGGTAGTATTCTTGTAGGGCCGTTTTGAGCATCTGCTTTGCGTGCGAGTATGAAACCGAGCTGTGATTGAAGTCGCCTGGCTGCTGGTCGTCATCCGCATGCGGCCTAAATGTTGTTGGCAAGCTGGGCATATCCATAAAAACCCGCGGAGTCTTTGTCTTGGTCTTTTGGGCCCGTTTATGAGTGGCCAACAACTCGAGCTCGCGCTCGATAAGGCCGAGCTTTTCAATCGTGAGGGTTTCTTGCTGGGTGTAAAACTCATTTACACGCCCGATTTCAGAGTCGAGCCACTCGAAAAACGTGCTGCACTTTGTTTTGGGCTCGGCCACGGGGGTCATGGGCAGGGCACTCTTGGGCAGCCGGAGCTTGGACGAGGGGGTTCCTGGAGGTGCTGCTCGCGCTGCTGCTTGCGACGGGGGCTCACTTCCTAGAGCTGTAAGCAGTGGGCTACGCTCATGTGCAGGCAACTTGAGAGCAGGACTGGGTAAATGGATAGGGGAGGATTGCGGGGAACCATAGTAACCGATGGGGCTCTTTTCCTTTTCGAGGCGGTGTATCAACTTTTTGCCGGCCAAATAATCAATGTACTGGGCCTGCCACTCTGGCACAACACCGGCACTCCATGTTTCTCCAAACCGCATACACTAGTTGGGTTGCTCCGGGGGGTTTGGCTTTTGGGGTCCCTGCTTGCAACCTCGTGCTAGGGTTGGTAATATTTCATGTATTCTTATGTCATCCCAAAGTTCTCCCAGCGCTGGTCGCGCGCGGTGCTGGGCCCGCTTTCAGGGTAAGGGCGTTTGCCTGGGTGTAAGTGACAGGCAGCCAGCCCAGCCACCAGCCACCAGTCACTCGGCATCATATGCGAAGCCTAAGTATCGTTGCCTTTGTAGGTGCGTGCCTGGCTGCTTCTGTGTGGCTACTGGTGATTTCTGGCGGCGTTTACGGCCTCGGATGGTGGTATTTCAGGCCGCTGTTTGTGGTGCGTACCCCCATTGATTTCGACTTTTCGGGCACCCCCAAGCGCACGCCGGCCTCTGACCTAATTTCGTTCCCCGAGCTGGCTCTCGAGAACCAGAATTATGCCCTAAATTTAGAGCTCCAGCTGCCACGCAGCCCTCACAACCTGCGGCTGTCAAATTTCATGGTCACGCTCGAGCTTTATGGGCACAAGAGTGAGGAGCCGGTGCAAACGCTCAAACGCATGAACATGGTCCCATATAAGAGCTCGCTGCTCGAAACCATGGACGAGATTTTGTTTCTGCCGCTTTATTTATTTGGGTGGAGCAACCAGGTCGAAAAGCTCGAGGTGGACTTGAGGCAACTGGCCATGCCCTTGCGGAACTACAAGGGGATCAAGCTAAAACTCAGCGATAATGTCCAGGTGGCCGCTGCGGAGCTTGTGTGGACGACCCAGCTCAAGGGGGTCCGGCGCCTCATGTATAACTCGCCGCTGAGCTCGTGCTTTGTTTGCGTGGGCGCGCTGTGGTTTACTGGTGTGCTGGTGACAATCACTGTGGCGCTTTTGGTAAACCTGCGCATCGGCGAAGAGACCCCCGAGCGTAGGATGATTGAGCGGGCACCAAGGGCGCTCCCCGAACGCAGGGAGACCACGCCCGAGCGCGAGCGTACGCCGCCCACCAGTACCACCAGCAAGAGAGTGCGCACACCTCGGACGACGCCGGCCCGCACAACTCGTACGCCTACGCGGCGGTTTCTACGGCCCCGCCGGTTCAGGGTGCGGGACGTCACTACGTCGGATTGGAGTTTGTCTGATGTGGACGAGAGTGTTGAGGATACTGAGAATACTACAGTAGAGGAGAAAATGTAGATTATATGGACGTATAGAGGGGAGAGGGGGTGCCAAAGGGGGAAGGGGCGATGAGGGATGGGGTGACAGCTTGGTCGCTCGCTGGCGCTCTGTAGAGTACGAAACATAAATCACAAGGACTTGTGTACGCGAGCGCTATGGCGGTGTCTAGGAATGCTGGGGAGTGCATGCCCAGTAGCACTCAGAGAAGGGAGGGCTTGCACAAGGAGGTCACTAGCTGGCTCTGTAGAGTACAAAATATAAATTACAAGGACTGAATAAATAATGAGGGAGTGCCAATGAGGGGGAAGGCACAGGTGCGAGGGCCATGGAGTGCCAAGGCTGGGCATGGCCTTGCACAAGGAGAGCACTCACCCAATAGCCCTCCAGGGGATCTCAGCAACCATAAACGGCATAGCGACCTTATCTGCCGCTTGGAACCCGAGCTTGCGCTCGACATACTCCTCAAACATGGATGCGGTTTCGTTCCATTCGGTGAGGGCGCGGCAGCCATAGTTCCAATAACTCAGGTCGTTGCGCGGGTTCGTGCGCGGCGCGCTTTCAATATTAAACTCTTCTTCAAACGGAAGGAACGGGCGCGCGATGCCTGCGCGCACCGGCGTCTCTGGAACAGGCCCAAACTTGAATCGGTACAGCGGCCGCTGAACCTCGGGCCGCGGCTCGTTCAGCTGCCACGGCGACGGGATGTTAGACGGGTCGGCAAACTTGAAGTTCTTCTTCTTTGGTTTGGGCTCGCGCGGTTTGCTCGCCGTGCTACTGGCTGGGGTGCCGGGGATGAGCTTGCGCAGCAGGCTCCAGCGCTGCTTGGGCGCGCTCAGCTTGGTCTCGGAACGCGACTTGTGCATCTCGTTTTCGTTGATGGATGGCATGCTCGTGAGCGACGATGAGCGTCGCATCAAATCAGACGAGAGGCTCAAGGCACTCACCCCGGAGGCCACGCTCGAGGCGTCGCTGTCGCGGCTGCACGTCGAGTTTGAGTCCGAAATGACGGCGCGCTGGTCGCTATAGTAGGCGCTGTTGTCAAAGATATCAAACATGTAGATTTGCGCCGCGTCCTGCGCGGTCGCGGCGGCATTGACCCCGATGGTGACCTTGCGGTTGGGCAGCGGCAGGGACGCGGCGACGCACGGCAGCATGCTGGACTCGCGCGCCAAGGCCACGCATCGCGTATAAGTTGCGTCGAGCCGCTGCTGCACGAGCTTGGCGCTCATTTGGTGGTACCTGCTCTGGCTGTAATCGGCGATCCACTCGACGGCATTGTTGCCGACATTCACCACCCGAAACACAACGAGGCGCAAGTAGTAGCTGCGGACGAGCGGCGACCAGTGGCAAAAGTATGCGTCCCACACGGCGGGGCTCAGCAGCCACTGGGTAAAGTCCCAGAGAAGTAACGGCGAGCGCGGCACGTACACTGCGACGCGGCATTTGGTGCGCAAGAGTTTGTGGGGGTCGCACTTTTTGTGCTGCGGGATATGCGGCCAAATGTTAAACAGCAGCGAGATGGCGCGGATCTCAGAGTGGCAGTTCTCGCTCGAGAGCATGCGGCTGGCCACGTGGATCCAGAATTCCCAGTCGACGGCTTTAGAGAGCAGCGCAGTAACCTGGTGCAGCGAGCGGCGGTGCTCAATCACCACACAGCTCAGCCACTCCTCAATCAGGTCGCACATCTTGACGCACGAGTTCATGGTGTAGACATTGACGCTTGAGGCCACCGCCTGGATGAGCCGGTCGAATTGGAGCGTAAACGGCTGGAAAAAGGGGACTGTGGCCTCGTCGTTGTGGAGGATCTCGCGCAGCGCGGCAAACATGCGTAGCTTATCGACGCGCGGCGCCACGCGCGGCCTGCGGGGCGGGCTCGCTGCGCGCCGCGGGGGGCTATTGGGGGGAGACGTGGATGGCGAGGCGGTAGGCGAGCTGGACGGGCTTACTGCGGGCGAACTGGAGGGGCTCCCTGCAGGGCTGCCTGCGGGACTGCCAGCGGGGCTCCCCGCAGGGGATACCGGTCCCGCCGGCGCCCCCTGGCTAAGATCTTTACGCTCTACCAACGCCCCAAGGTACTGCAGAATCGCCGTGTGAATTAGGAGCAGTCCAGGCGCCGCAAAGTGCGTATCGAGATCCTCCCCTAGTGACTCGGCGAGAAGCGAATAATAGTGCTTGAGGAAAGAAACAAACATGGGCGAGTCGGGCGTCCAGTTGCGCACCCACGAGGCGCTCTCCACCCTGAACGGGGAAGGGGTCTGGGGCACCACGGTGGTGCGGCCAACAAGGTGCGTGAGGTGCGCAGGCACGCGCCCGGCATAATGCGTGGGCACATAACCCTTGAGGCGGTCGACGGCGCCTTGATGGACCCTTAAATTAGAGAGTAAACAGTCGGCGACGTTGGGTATGTGGGTGTATGCATATGCCAAGAGTTTGCCGGCGAATGCGGCGAGGCCTGGTGAAAGGTTGGGCAGAGCCACCTTTGGCATGACCACGTCAAGTGTCTGCACGAGCAGCGAGTCGTACGGGTCTGGTTTCCACTCTGGTCTGCTAAGGAGGCCGCTGATAGTCTCGTAGTAGGCGGAGCGGTCAGCCCCAGAAACAATGTTTGACCTGAGGTCCTCAAGCAGCTGGAGCCACCAGTTGCCGAGCACGCAAACTCTAAACTGCAGCTCGCCGTCCACGGGCAAAATTTCGCAGCTCCGGCGCCTTAGGAACGGGAGCAGCGATAAGCGGATCACATTTGTGCGGTGTGCTCTATTTTTGGACATGAACCGCGCGAGCTCGCGCTGCAGCGCTACAAACTCGGCGTGCCCATCCAGGCAGCCACCCACGCCTGCGCCCATCACCTCCTTGAGCGACTCGGTGCTGGGCCCAGAGCTGATTGTTGTTGCGTCTGGCGAGCCGAGCCTTACGAGACTCTCGACGCTGCTCCCCTCTTCACTCCAAGAGCCCTTGGACAATGTCATTTCAGGGCAGGCACAGGCAATGGTGATTTGTCTTGGAATCAAGAAGGTAGATGCAAACAGTTGCTTTTACCTAAGACTGAGATGCATGAGCGGCAGGTGCCTGCATAATCACGTTTGGACCGCGCGAGCTATTAAAAGTACATATTTGGATTCTTTGTACAAAAACGAGAAATCAGGTTGCGCTCGGCACAGCACTTGGCCGAACCCTATGCACACCACACTTGTGTCTCAGATTTGGTTTTAGAATTTCGCGCCGATATTTTCCAAGCCCACTAGTGTGCGTACTTCTCTCGCCCCTCTCCAAAAAATACCTGCCCCGCCATCCAAGGCTTGGTTGCTGGGGTTGGGGTAGCGGAAGCACATGCATATGCCTACTTTGACATCGATCGCGGGCGAAGTGTCTCAGAATGTCCGACTTTAGGCGTCTTCTTGTTGAGTCTCCTGCATTTATAGTGAAACTAATGAAACATGCACCTATTTATAGGCGCCATTCACCGAGAAAAAACACGGGGGACTGCTTTGGGTTTGCAGCTCGTGCAGTGCAGTTGCAGTCAGGGGCAACGAGTCTGAGCTCTACATGAGCCTCCTCAGGAGTACACGTGGCGGGCGGCCCCCTAGCCAGCAGTTGAACGCCAAGACTAGCAGCCCTCGGCCCAAATAAAGTTGATTTTTCGGAGTTTAGGGGAAAAAAACCGCCGCATGGCGTACGGTGATGTCATGCTGCAAGCGTTTCATATGCACCTCAAGCGAGGAATCCACGTGACGCTCAGTCCCCCCGCGTATTTTTTTTCCGGTAACTTTATTTCTATCGATTATGTCAGCGACACAAAGTCCCAGTTCAAATTTCAAATTTCAATTAGAGGCTCGAAACTACACATGGACAATCTCAACGAGTTGGTGACGTTCTTGGACAACCCTAATGAGCAAGTGCAGCTCATTGCACTGCAAAACCTGCTCCCCTACTCGATGGGTCAAACCGCAAAACCGTACCTGTTTGAGCAGGACGATCACAAGGGTATCAAATCGCTACGCAAGATTTTGTTGACGACTATCGACCCCGAGCTGCGCAAGCTGGCTCTTACAGGCCTTATCAATCTTTCTGGAACAGACCAAATTCGCGAGCTGCTGGCCAGCAATTCCAGCGACCTCTCACACTTTGTGACCAAAATCAGCTCCACAACCGAGCCGCACGCGGGTCTTTACTGTATGCTGCTGGCAAATCTGGCCCATGATAAAGGCATTTTGAACCTAGTGGGCCCAAATTTAGACCTGCTCATCTTTACTCTCCTGAAGAGTCCCCCCATGACCTCGTTTGACTATTTGGGATTTACGTTTGGCGAGATTGCAAAGTACCCCAAGGGTGTGCAGTACCTTGTGGGCAAGCTTGACAAGCTGTTTTCGCAGCTGCACTCACCGAGCTTGACGCGGCGCTCGGGGGTGGCCGCCGCCATCAAAAACACCTTGTTTGATCTCAGCACGCACGAGGCCCTGGGATCAGTTGTTGAGCACATTATGATTGCCCTTAAAGGCCCTGAAACTTTGGATGATGAGGATACCGCCAAGCTGCCCGAAAGTGTGCGCACGCTCATGGGCGAGAACAAGCGCCGGGAGCCGGATGTGGGCCAGCAGATGGTGCTTGTAGAGTGTTTGCTGCTGCTTTCGAGCTCGGCCGAGGGGCGCGCAAAGCTGCGCGAGGATAATGCCTACTTTGTTGTACGCGAGTTGCATTTGGCTACGGATGACGCTGATCTCAAACAGTCTTGCGAACGGTGGGTGAACCAGGTGATGCGTGGTGAGCCTGAGGAGCCCCGAGTGGTTGAGGTGGAGGATGATGAAGATGAGGAGATTGTTGAAGTTGTTTAGAGGGGCCGATGGGTCTTAGCTACGTAAATATAAACTGTACACTGGGCGCATGCATCATGCAGGTACTTGCATTGCATGCGCGCGCGCGAACGCCCCCCGGCGTGGGCAAAAGTTCAGCGAGGTAGTGTCCACTCAGGCCACGTGCGCTGCGTGGGGCACACCTTGCGGGTCTGCGTGCGGATCGTCGACTTGCTAGCTCGCGCGGGCGATCCAGGGGGGTAGGGGAGGCTGCATGCTATCAAAGGGGGCCGAATGTGGTTATGAATTTATGAGCGCTTCAGGGCGTCAATCTAACTATGCTTTGTGGGTAGGGTCATGCGCATGGCTTGCCCCAGCTGCATGGGTAAAGGCACCAGAGGGTAGGGCATCAGAGCATAAATCTACAGAGAATATATTTTAGAATAAGGGCGTCACGCGGCACTCACAAGCGGCCACCGCGGGCCTCGACCAGCTCGTCCTCGTCCTCGCGCCTGTTCCACGAGTCGTTCCGCACGCCGTCACTCCCATCACTCCGTACACTTTCGGCACTCTGGCGCTGCTCATACATCACGGGCTCCTCGCGGTGGATGCCGCTTGTGCTCGTGGGCGCCACATCCTCCTCGTCGTCGCTGCCGTTGAGAGAACCAATCTCGAACTCCTCGGCATCCTCGCTCTGCGAGAGCTGCGAAGACATGGCAAAGCGGCGGTTCTCACCAGTTGGGCGCCAAATGAACGCAACAAGGAAGAAGGCGAGCATGTACACCACATTGGGCCAGCCGTCGCTGAGCATCCACTTGGTCTTCCAGTAGGTGTTTACAATGTCTTTGACGCGCATGGTGGCGGCAGAGACAGTGTGGATAATAAAGAATCCAAAAATGGCGACCGCCGAGCCAAGCAAAACCCACCACAGGTTGCGGTACATGCGAGCCTTGATGTGTTGCTTGCGGGCCATCAGGTAGGTTCGGGTATCGCCCAAGGCCTGCAAAGTCCACACGTAAAAGATTCCGACCAGGACAGCAGAGGGGAAGAAGAAGAGGAACTCAACAATGCGCGTTTCGTCGGTGGGGACCACATAATAAGTGTCAATGAGGTAGAGGGCTGAAGAGGCAAACAGGGCCACGGCCATGATCTTGCACCACTTCATCACAGGTCCGAGACGTTCGTGGACGACCGAGTAGCCAAGGGACACAATCAACACGCAAAACAACGTCAAACTCAAGCGGCCTGCACCCAAAAGAGCCACGAGCGCAAGGAGGAATTTGGTGAGTGCTGCCGCCTCGCCGTTGGCGTTGAAGTAGTTGTAGTAGATCCAGAGAACCACCTGCTCCACAGTCATGTAGGCGGCCAACGCAGTAATCCATTTTTGGACTGCGAGCGCGTCTTTACGGAACCGAAGGAACCCCACCAGCCAGACGATGAAGAAAGCGAGGTAGATGAAAAAGAGGATCGCAGGGAACCACAGGAGCGGTTGCTCTTCACCGGGGAGGTGCCCGTACGCGTTCATAAAGTGCACTTGGACTTTATACGAGGCCTCCTCGTCGCTAAGAGGAAAGGTCGCAACGCAGTAATAACCAGTCTCGTTGACTGCATAGCTGATAGGGTCGGCCGGAATTGTGACCTTTTCGCCAATGACTTGCTGTTTAGGCGGAGAAACGTACTTGTCCATGAGAATCGTGCCCAGTTGGCTTTCGGTGCACAGACCGGCGCTAATCGCTTCGTCGTCGCACAAATACTTTTTTCCTTCTTGTCCATTGCTGAGTTTTACAGGCAAACCGAGCGAATCGATGTCGCTGTAGGCGAAAATGGCCACGGCGATGGAGCCTCCTTCCGAGCCGGGGAAGCTGACGGTGACTTCGCTGTCAAAAGGACCACTGAGGTCGTCTGCGGAGTAGATGCCCGCACACACCTGGCGGTGGTGGTACTTGTTTTGCAGCATCTCGCTTTGGGCTGCCCCGAGCGAGGCCAGCGAAGCAAGCGAGAGCACGCTCAATGCCCGACCAAAGTGCATTACGTCAAGTTGGAAATGGGTCGCCCGGCTGCCCTGGCGGTGACGACGGCGCTGGCCGCAGCAGTGGTGTTTTGGTGGCACCGCGAACCTCGCAAAAGGGTGCCCGACTCAGTTGTGGACCTGATTGGAAACACGCCCGTGCTTGAACTGCAGTCTTTGAGCCGCGAAACGGGGTGCCGAATCGTGCTCAAACTCGAGTGCGCCAACCCCGGCGGCAGCGCAAAAGACCGTGTAGCAAGGGCAGTGGTGGAGCGGGCTGAAAAGGAAGGCCTGCTGGTTCCAGGGGCACCCGGAAGCGTCTTTGAAGGTACCTCTGGTTCGACCGGAATATCGCTCGCTACAGTGTGCAATGCCCGCGGGTACAAGGCTCATATCGTTATTCCTGATGATACAGGCGCAGAAAAAGTTCAGATGCTCGAGATGCTGGGCGCCACAGTCCATAAAGTGCCCCCGGCAGGGATCGCCGACCCGGGTCACTATGTGAATGTAGCGCGCCGTTTGGCCCAGAACTGTGAAGGAAACGCTGTTTTTGCCGACCAGTTTGAAACAGAGGCCAATTGGCGAGCCCACTACGCCACTACGGGCCCCGAGCTTGTGGCCCAAGTTGGCCGTATTGACGCGTTTGTAAACGGTGCAGGCACAGGGGGAACGATCGCGGGCGTGGGTCGCTATCTCAAGGAGCGCGGCAATTCCGTGGTGGTGCTTGCTGATCCCCCTGGAAGCGGCCTTTACCACAAAATCAATTCGGGGGTCATGTTTGATTTACAAGAAAAAGAGGGTACAAAGCGGCGCCACCAGGTAGATACTGTGGTCGAGGGAATTGGTCTCAACCGAGTTACCAACAACCTGGAGCACGGACTGCCCTACATTGACTGTGCGATCCGTGTCTCTGACGCCGACGCTTTGGCCATGGCCAAGCGCCTTGTGGCCACCGAGGGCATTTTTGTGGGGTCCTCAACCGCCGTCAACTGCGTGGCAGCGTTTGAAATGGCCAAGGAGCTGGGCCCAGGCCACACAATTGTCACGGTGTGGTGCGATAGCGGCATGCGCCATTTATCAAAGTTCTGGAGGGCCTAGCGCGTGGCGTAGCGTGTGAGGTGCACTAGATTGTATATATTATTGACTAGACTTTGCCACGGGTCTTGTGGTGCGACCTTCCTGGGTGATCTTATAAGGCATCGCTCGCGAGCTCGGGTACAGGGTGAAATTTTGGATCGAGCGTGGCTAAAACTTCAAGTGTATACCTAAGAAGTCTGCAGCGCGCTAGGCTGCAGCTCACTGCGAGCTCTGCGCTGGAACACATTTCCTGTTTCGACGTTTAGTGCTAGGACACATGCACCTTGCTCGTGGGCAGTTATTGGCGCAGCCGAAAGCTGGATAGCCCTTTACGTCCACCGGAATCACACTGCATTGTGTGCCATATCCAACATGTACACCAAGCACCGCAGCGTGCGTCATGCCTACGCATGTTCCATAGCACAAAAACAAATGTGTCCTTTCACAAGTGTCCTAGCTCAAAAGGTTATGACCCAACGCATTTTGTAAAATGTCTCCTCGACGACTTGTGTTAATTCAATAATGATCATACTGGTCGCCGACATTGTGGGCTACAAGGTGCCCCGCACACACCTAACATGAGCCTCTCCAGGCCCCATTTGTTTGCACTTTTATGCCGTCCAACCTCAAGGTGCAGCAACTACCGTCGCTTCTTAGCTGCGCTTGCACTTTATCGTAGTCGACAGTACAAGTCCTGGTATCCTTGAGTGCCAAGAACTTGTGACGGTGTGAGAGGTAGTGTATTATATCGTCCCTGCATGATCGTGCAGCAAGCGCGCGCACGCGCCTGCTTGGCGTGGGGGTCACAATTTCCCCTTGCACACAGCCCAGCCAGTATCACAATATTACATTTAAACTATGAGGGGCAGCCATCTCGGCCACTTTGACGCAGATCCTCACTGCGTACGCCAAGCTATATATTAAATGACCCAAGGCTGCTGCAGGAATTCACTTCCATCAATATCAGGGACAGGGAAATTGGCGGTTTGCGAGCTTGGATACGGCTCTGGGTAGCGCATTCGTGCTTGGGGCGCGGCCAATCCGTGAGTTTTTTGGGTGGTGGCCAATACGGCGAAGGTGAGGTTTGAAACCACGCAACTAGTCGCTTTTGGCCTGACGAAGGTAAGTGCTGTTGCAATTACCCGCGTCCTCTATGGCCCCTGCAGCCTCTACGGCTCTTGCAGCACTCTCCGCCCCCACCGACCTGTTTGGTTCGAACCTTGAGATCTCTAAGCCCGCCACCAATGATTTGCTAGACTCTAAAATGTACCACCTAAACTTCAGTGATGTGCCCATGCTTTTGGTGGCCGCCGCAATTTCCCGAGCGTGGAGGGCAGCGGCCACTGCAGATTCAACGTGGGCCCGGTTCAATGTTTGTGGAGTGAACAACAACTACTAACACTTGATCGAGTCACTTAGTTCTATTAGCTCCCTTGAGCGCAGTCTGTGGGAGATCCCTGAAGCAGATTGGTCTCGCATTCTGTGGAACGCAAACTGCAGTCCGACTGATATCCAAAAGTGGAATTCTTACAGTCAGTTGTTACTGGTGAACGGTCGCTACCGCTACGACTTTTCAGGAAGCAGATAACAAACCACAGAGTCATTGAGCTAGCAATCAATGTGCCGCTCACATACCAGCACTATGCAGCTTTTGACTACCGTAGCCTGTCTCTCAAGAGCATTAAAAACCGGCTACCAGAGTAAAAACTCAAAGAGCTCTTTGAGCCCTTTGATGACGACTACGAGGTGCAAATGGCCGTGGCCTCGTTTCACGGCGAGTTTTATTACAACTTTACCGAGGGCCGCCGCGAGCTCCTGCTGGCAGCGCTAGCTAGTGATCCGACTCGGCCACCCGCTCGCTTGGCACATACAAGACTTGATGATTTTGAGCTACTCAAGGCTACTACGCAGGTATGGGAATATCATTCGCTCTACCTGGACTTGCCGCCGGCTACTAAAAACAACCCAGATGCTTGGGCTGGGAGCGGCACCTTCGGTTGGCCAAGAACTGCGTCGAATTTTAGCGCGCACATGCTGCAAGCCCCTTCCCTAGGGTCTCAAGGTTAGCGATACGCTGCTTTTGGTGGGCAAGAAGCCTGCTCCCAAGACTGCATCTGTGTAGACCGTTGCATGCGTTTCAACGGTTGAGACTGAGCTGGGCGGCGCCAAACCTAGACCCATTTAGACCCAATTCAAGCCTTAGGCTGAACCCTCGGCCAAGCCTTTGCCTCCCCCCAAGACCATGAACAAGAGGAACCAAGAATCTAGATAGCTTTTTATATTACCCAGTCGTACAATCTGATCACCTGCTCGAGTGTACCGCGTATACACGGAGTGCAGCTCGCGTGCAGCTCGCGTGCATGTGACCCCTTGTCTCTCGGGTTACCTGCTTAGCATTTTTGACGCATAGCGCGGGGTAGCCCTTGCTCCTCATCTTAACCAAATGTTACATCAAACTACACGCGCCCGCACAATCGCCTCGAGCCGGGCGACCATCTCGGCCACCTTGATCTTGCGCACGTTGAGCCGTTCCTTGACCTTTTCGGGCCCCCACCGCTCGGGCTTGAACCCGAGGTCGCCTGCCGTGTCGATCCAGTCGCACAAGCTGGCCATAAAGTCAATATCGTTGGGGTCAACCATACAGTGAAACCGTGTGCCGTCGCCCATGCGACGGACTTTTTCGTCTTCCAGCAGTTTCATTTCGGCCCGCGGGGGTAGTGCTAGGCGTCCACTCCATACGCGCGCCACCGCAGCGGCCTGGGTCTCGGCGTACGGCATGGGCACGATTTGCTTGTCCATGGCCAAAAAAGCAAGCGTTTCGTCCCCTAGGTAAAAAGTGTTGCGGTACAAATTGCAGATACGCAGGCGCTCGGCGTGCAGAACCGGCTCGCGCAGCGTTTCATTGTACTCATCCAAAAAGGGGAACGAATACAAATATCCCGTGCAAAAGAGGAGGACATCGGGTTTTGCTATTGTTCCATCACTAAACACAACACAATCGTCCCGAATTTCAGCCACCTCGGGCTTGATCTCGACGCCTTGGCGCTCAAACTCGGTATCCATGATGCCCTCGCTGCGCCTGCTGAGCATCACACGCGGGGTCACACCAACAACCTGGATGGTGATATCGACTGCTGAAGCACCATTTCCCACAACTAGGACTTGCTGGCCCTTGAATGGATCGGGCGTATCGTAGAACCGCGCGTGGGTCACCCTCAAATCGCTGGTGTTGAGGCCCTCAATTGGTGGAAAATAGGGATCATTGTAATGCCCCGAAGCCACAGCCACAAATTGCGACTCATACAAGTTGCCGTGCTGGTCCCTGAGGTGCCACTTGCTGCCCGTTTTTGTGACCGAGATAATGCTGGTGTTGAAGTGCACCGCGGCGTCAATCTGTTTGCTATAATCGCACACATACTTGTAAACCTCTCTCCTGTCGACAAATGCGGGGCCGGGAGGGAACGGGCAGTCCTTAAACATCATTAAACCCGTTTGAATGTTTGTGTTCATATTGCGGTATAGGGCGCCTGTACCGTCGTAATTCCACACGCCACCGAATTCGCTCTTGGGTTCAAACACCTGAGCCTGCATTCCTTCTGCAATTACTGCTCGTGCGGCTGCCAACCCGCTAGGGCCGCCTCCGATAATTGAGACTAGCGGCATTAGTCAATCTGTCAAAGGGTAGGGGCTTGAGAGGGTATGGGGTAGGCGTATGTGCAGGGCACATTAGGCAGAGTGCACTGTGCAGAGGGTGTGCTGTCAACACACGTGATGCAAATACAATTGGACTCTCATGCAACGATTCTATATTTAATTTATTAGGGATTCTGCTAATTGGTGCATATTCTGCAATTGATCGCTTGGGTCAAGCTGGGACCTAGGGAATGGCTGAACAAGAGCCGCCGCTGGTCGCCCACGCAGCCCGCGCCCCCCCACGCACTCCCTACTTCACAAATTTATCCATAAACTCTTTATGCTTGGCGTTCTTGACCGTATCATTTACTCGCGTTTGCTTGGCCACTTTGTTGGCCTTGGGCCGCTCAACTCTCCATGCAGACTTTTTTTTTGTGCGCAGTTGAGCCAGTTGGGCCAAAAGTTCCGATTCAGAGTCTGAGGATTCAAGGACTTCCTCAGGATCCTCGGCGGAGCCTGCCTCTTGGAGCACTACGGCACTCTGCGCACCCTCACGGGCGCCCTCAGGGACTTTCTCGGAGCTCTCATCGCTAGTTCTAGCGCCACCTGGTCCCTCTGGTCCCTCTGGTCCCCCATGGCCTTCATCATTACCCGTGCAGACCTGTCTGGTTCGCCCAGTCATCCCCATGACATCCGCCGCAGCTTCTGGGGGGCTCCCTTCTGAGCTCGAATTCAAGAGTGCCTTGACCTACACAACTGTGCGTGACTTTGCGTACCCTGAATTGCACCCGATGCACTATGGAACAGCCATCCCCAAAGATCCGATGGACCAAAGCGAAAGTGAGGAAGAAGACGAAAATGGGTGGGAAGTGCGCCAAAAGTTTGCTGATTTGGATGCAGAGGCGGAGCAGTTTGATGAAGACGAGATTTATTGCCAAGCAATGGCGCTTTTTGACTTTGTGCCCGAGAACGACAACGAGATCTCGCTCGTTGAAGGCCAGGTGGTTTTTGTAATTTATCGGCATGGCCAGGGCTGGCTCCTGGCCGAAAACCTCGAGGATGGCTCCACGGGGCTTGTGCCCGAGGAGTATGTGCAGTTGTTGCCCGAGGAGGACGAACCGCAGGATGTGGCCGCGGGGCTGGGCGAACTGAGTTTGGACGGCTAGATATTTATTTGTAGAGGGATGGATGTGTGCTAGGTGGAGGGGCATGCTAGGGGCAGCGTCAAAGGGGTGCCCATCTCCCAGGCTGCATGTCTGGGTAGCGACCAGGGCAAGCAGGGCAGGCAGGCACCCGGGCAAGGCGCTCTAGGCGCTAGTCTAGATGGAATTCAGTACGTGCCAATTCCTTTTGACCATGGTTATCCACGTTTTCCTGGGCACACCCCTGGGTCCGCTCTGGACACTTCCCCACGCTCCAGGCTGCACGCTGTCACTTGGTAGCCACCACGGCAGGGCACACCAGGCAGGGCAGTTGCACCCTGAAGTAACAATATAGACAAAAGTATCACATGCTAGTCCCCCCTTCACCCCAGCACCCCTCTCACCACCAACTCCCCCCCTTCCCACCTGACATGTACGCACCAACAATCGAGCACATTCTACAGAGCAAATCTCTGCGGTGGCTCTTTTGTGGAGGCAAAGGTGGTGTCGGCAAGACCAGTAGTTCGTGTTCTATTGCCCTGCAACTCGCCAAATGCCGCGAAAATGTTTTGTTGATCTCCACTGACCCCGCCCATAACTTGAGCGATGCGTTTGGCCAGAAATTCGGTAAAGATCCGCGCCCTGTGGAAGGTGTGCCCAACCTGAGCGCTATGGAGATTGATCCCAGTGGCACAATCGATGAGTTTATGCGTTCCGAGGCCGCGCGTGGCCAGGAAGTGCCGGACTTTTTGACCGACATTGCGCAGTCAATTCCGGGTATTGACGAGGCCCTGAGCTTTGCCGAGGTCATGAAACGCATCAAGGGCGACGAATACTCGATTGTAGTGTTTGATACAGCCCCTACCGGCCACACAATGCGGTTCCTCCAGTTCCCCCAAATTCTCGAAACTTTGCTCGGCAAGTTTCGCGATATCAGCCAAAAGCTCGGCCCCATGCTCAGCAGCTTTATGGGTTCGCAAGGAAAGAGCATTGACGAGATGTTGAGCAAATTGGACGAGGTTAGGGCCACGGTAACCGAGGCCAACAAACAGTTCAAAAACCCCGAGCTGACCTCGTTTGTGTGCGTGTGCATTGCCGAATTTTTGAGCCTTTACGAAACTGAGCGCATGCTGCAGGACCTGGCCGAGTTTGAGATTGATTCCAACACCATCATCATCAACCAATTGCTGTACCCCAAGGACGAGTGCAGGCAGTGCGACGCGCGTGCGTCAATGCAGAAAAAGTACCTTGAGCAGTTCCACGAGCTGTACGAGGACTTTCACATTGTGGAACTGCCCCAGCTCACCAACGAGATCCGCGGGTTGGAGGGGTTGGAGAAGTTCTCGGATATGCTTGTGCACCCTTACAAGCCGAAGTAGGGCAAGGAATATATATATTTAGATGTACGAGGTTATTAGCGTCTATGTGTGTGTGTGTGTGTGGCAGCGTGGCGAGCGGCGTGGCAAGCAGCGTGTAGCAGTGGATAAGATCCAGCGGTACAGCCTTAGACCTAGCTTTGATATATTACAGCTCTACACACCTAGCTACTTAAACATACGCTCAATCTCCTCACTAGCACTTGGCAGGCTGTCGAGTTTAGCCCACCAATCAAACAGATACCGCTCGCAAATCAGCTTGAACCACGGCGTAAACTCAAGTGTTTTATCCTCAAATAGAGCTTTGAGCTCCCCGGGGCCTACCCACTTCCAGTCTCCAACCTCGTTGGGGTTCACATTCACGCGCGGATCGGCCCGGATAATAAAGATATAGTCAATCTCGTGCTCGCCCCAGAGACCGTTTGAAGGGGCCATGTAGTGGATACGAGTCAAATAGTGAAAGTCCTCGTACGGCACGTCCTCAGGGGGGATGCCCAACTCGTGGTCCAACTTGCGAATAGCAGCGCGTTTAGCGCCGGCAACCGCACTCGCGAGGTTGGCACCCATTTCAGAGTCCACGGCAAGCGGATGTGAGCAGCAGGTATTAGTCCACTGCGACGGAAATGTGATCTTTTCAGGGGCACGCATCTGCAGCAGTAGTTTGTTGTCTTTGTTGAACAAAAACACGCTGAAGGCGCGGTGCAGAAGACCTTTTTCAATACTTGACATCAAATGCAACGTCTTTTTGCTGCCGGCCGCGTACGGAACATCGTTGTAGTCGATGCAAATGCACGCCTCCTCCATGAGCCTGATTTGTTCCTCGTCGTGGCCGCTAAACACCGCGTCGTCCGCGCTCCCGCTCGCCTTGGAGCTGCTGCTGGAAGCTCGTTGCTCCAAAACCTCAAGGTCTGGGAACTGAGCCAGCATCTGGCTGGGGGTGGTTTTCTTCACCAGCTCTTGGTATGACATGCGAGTGGGGGGCTAAGATGGGGGCTAAGATTTTGGAGAGAGAAGGGCTCGCTGGGGTAAGGCTTTGTCAGATTGAGAGTGGGAGTAGCTGGGTGCGTACCCTCGCACGCGCCTCGGGCTGCCTGGACCCTCAGAATTTCCTTACCCAGGTTGACCCACTGCCTGGTATAGAACAATAGACTTTGTAGACCCTGGCACATAGAGCCCGAAGGAAGCCCTCAGTTGCCTTTGCCTGTTCTAGCCCTCGGGGTAGGACGCTGGACGACTGCGGGCCTGCCAAGCGCTAGCGTAACAGAATGTGGCAATAATCTCACGCAATTGCCCACATAGAAGGCAAGCTTGCGCATGTCCGTAAGACAGCTACAGCGTGAGCATGGGCAAGCAGCAAGCTGCCTAGCAACCGGTTATCGATAACGCAAGGACTCATCGCAACATTATCAAGGCGTGAGTTAAAAGAGCTAGAGCTAACGGGAGCTGCGGTTTGCGGTTTGCTAGAAGAAACTCCAAGGCTCCAGACCGTGAGCAGGTAGCTGTGCCTGACTGGTGATACTAATTAAACAGTCTTGACTTTAAATAGCTATGCGCTCCCACATGTTCCGACGCGGCCCCGACGCTGCCACGCCGCACCTCAGAAAATCCTTTTGGGTGCAGGTTTCAGTCACATGCGTCTACGCCAGGCGAAAAATTGGTCAGCGCCTGCGGCGCCCATGCTTTAACACCTGCAACCTGCAGTTACATTGCATGTGGTAGAAGCTTCTGTCAATGTGGCGCAACAATGGACGTACAACGCGCCAGGTACACTGAAGTCAAAATTGAGTTTGCCAAGCTCAAAAATGCCCCCAAGGAGCCGCAATACCTCGAGTTTTCCGCCCGGTTGGATGCCGCAACAAAGCACCGCCAGGATTTACTCATCCGAGCGCAAAAGCTCCGCGAGTGGGCGCAGGCAACCGCAACAGGATGCAAGTCTTGGGTGGGGGATGCAGTAGTCTAATCTAGAATTTAAGTGATTTTTTTTTGCGCTTGCGGCGCTGTGGCAAGCCCACGACGGCTCACTATGGGCTCTCCTGAGCCGCAGGCTCGGTACCGGCAATATGCACGGTTATCCCCGGAAATTCCAGATCGGGACAAATTCATGCATGTCACCGGAGCAAGCCCATTTATATAAATTGACGCAGCCGGAAGAATTCTCCAATGCAGTCTTTGCTTTTGTCGCTCGTGTCGCTCGTCGCTATTGCCGACGCTCAGAACGCTACCACTGGCACCAACGGTACGTCGACCACCAATGGTACCTCAACCAATGGTACTTCCAGTGGCAATGGCACCTACACTAATACCACTAGCGGTACCAACACTACAAACACCACCACCTCGAGCAATACCTCCAACACTACAAACAGCACCACCCCGGGCGGTACCTACGGCAACGGCAGCACCGCTGTTCCCTCCAATGGCACCTCCTCCAATACCTCCAACACCACCTCGGGCTCCAACTCTACAAGCACGGGCAATGGCAGCACATCGGTCAACAGTACTGACGGCTCGTCTGGCTCCAGGGAGACCTCGAGCGATGGCTCGGGCTCGGGCGGTGCTGTGGCCGCTACTGGCGGTTCTGGCTCCAGCTCTAGTGGTTCTGGCAGCGGCTCGGGCGCTAGCTCGACCGCCTCAGGCTCTAGCAGCTCTGGCTCTGGCTCGAGTTCCAGCTCGGCCGAGTCGAATGCGGCCATCAACCACGGTGTGGCCCTTGGCGCCGTTGTCGGTGCAATTGCGCTCCTTGTGTAAAATTAATTATTTATCGCTCCTTAGTACACGTATACCCTAGTTTCGCCCAGCTCCTCCAGTTCTCCTTGTGTATCTGTTGTTTAGACAACCACGTGATCAGAGCTGCAGCCTGTGGCTACACCAAACCAATCCCACCTCAACTTGACCTCAAACACCAGCTCTATAGCCGTTTCCCCCACCTAAACTCTCCGATCGATTGTTGAGAGTCTGCGTGGGGCGGCATCACATGCGGGCCCGGAACAACTCTATGCACCCCACCTCGTAATATATATACCCTTCGAGGCCCAAGATTTTGGCATGCTTGGCCTCGTGATTTTAGCAGTTGTTGGCCTTTTGTACCTATATGACTGGTCGCACCGCCTTGTTTACCATTTTAGAGCCCGTGCCGCTGGGTGTGCTGCTGCTCGCGTTGGCCTTAAAGACCTTGTTCTGCCGCTCGGCCTCAAGCAAGCTTTCAAAGCTGCAATCGCATACAAAAATTCACGTGCCTTGGAGTTTGTCGAAAGCAATTTTTACGAGTACAACCGCCAAA
Organism: Wickerhamiella azyma; assembly: GCA_022577855.1. Taxonomy (NCBI): domain Eukaryota; kingdom Fungi; phylum Ascomycota; class Dipodascomycetes; order Dipodascales; family Trichomonascaceae; genus Wickerhamiella; species Wickerhamiella azyma. The sequence continues at coordinate 74,075 of JAKISA010000014.1, forward strand.
CATTGCTGGGGTGGCTCTCCGGCAACTGGGCGGTCATGACGTGCGAGCCCGAGGTGATCAAGACAGTGCTGGCTACAAACTTCAAAGATTTCTCTCTAGGCGAGCGGTACCCCATCTTTTACCCCCTCCTTGGCAACGGAATCTTTACGCTGAGCGGTGAAGGATGGAAGCATTCGCGCACGCTGCTGCGGCCCCAGTTTGCCCGCGACCAGATTTCTCATTTGGAAAGTATCAAGGAGCATGTGGACCTGCTTATTGACAAGCTGCTCAGCGAGACACGCTCAGGCCGCACCCCCGATGCCCAGTTCCTCTTTTTCTGTCTTACTCTCGATACTGCCAGCGAATTCCTGTTTGGTTCTAGCACGGACTCGCTCAAAGATTCCTCCGCCAAAGTGCAAGGCCCCACGCGCGCCGTTTCAGGCCCCGAATTCGGCCAGGCGTTCAACCAAGCGCAGACAATGCTCGGGTTTAGGTTCATTGCTGGCGGCCTCTACAAGCTGGTGGACACGCCGGGGTTTCGCACAAACATTGATATTTGCAAGAACTTTATTGACTCGTACGTGGGCAAGGCCCTGCAAGAGCCCATGGACAAGGAGGAGGTCGCCCAGAAATTTGTGTTCATTAAAGAGCTCACCAAAGAAACAAGGGACCCCGTGGTGATCCGCGACCAAGCGTTCAATATCCTGCTGGCAGGACGCGACACAACGGCCGCCACCATGTCGTTTATGGCCTGCTACCTCGGCCACTACAAAGACGTTTGGCGCAAGCTGAGGGCTGAGGTCCTCGAGCACTTTGGGCCTGATGGATCGACCATTTCTTTCGAGAGCCTCAAGCGGTGCAAGTACCTCAGCAATGTGATCAATGAGACGCTGCGCCTCAACCCCATTGTGCCCCTCAATTTTCGGTACGCCACGCGCGATACGACCCTGCCGACCGGTGGAGGCCCCAATCAGGACCAGCCAATCTTTTTGCCCAAAGGATCGCCCGTTTTCTACTCTGTGCACGCCATGCACCGCCACCCGAAATTCTGGGGCGAGGATGCAGGCACCTTTAACCCTGATCGCTGGAACGATGTCAAGGGCCACTCGTGGGAGTTCTTGCCGTTTAACGGCGGCCCGCGCATCTGTTTGGGCCAGCAATTTGCCTTGACGGAGATGGCCTGTACGTGGGTACGCATTTGCCAGCGCATTGAGGACTTTGATGTGCTTGTCAAGGGGCAGCCCGAAAAGATTAACCAGCACTTGACGGTTACGGCGAGTGTTGCTGGCGGTGTTCCTTCGCGGTGGGCGGCAGCATAGTAAGGGTATAGTTTGCTAATTATTTAAATTGTATGGATCGGGTGATGGCACTGGTCATTATGGATTGCCAAGGTCATGAACAGGGCACCCTGCAGGCACCCACCCCTGCACCCACAGCGCAGTTCCTAAATAATTAACTATTTAACCTAGTCCCCCTTTGCCCCCTACTCAATCCTTACCCTAATCAAACCATTCACACTGGCCGTTTCCGGACAATACGGGCACTTGAACGCATTGCGGGTTAGAGAATTCTCCAACAACACCTTGACTGTTTCAGCAGCTAGCACATGCCTACATGGCAACAACATTGCCTCGGTAGTTTGCAACTTTGACACTGGGCACACAAAAACAGGGTGGTAGCGGTGCCCTGTGTCGACTGCCACGGGCAACTCAGAGGTGGCCGTCCAGTCGCGTTTCATCAATTGGTTGCTTTTTTGGAGGGCGACCATGGCTTTAGAGCCCACGGCGGTGGCCACCTCGAGCGTCGCGTCAGAACTATACCCAATTCGGCGCATGTACTCGCGCTCAAAAGTGTCGTGCGCGCGCATCAGGGTGGATGCGTCCACTGGCGCCGCCGGCAGCGCAAGCGCTTTAAGGAGTGCGGGCGCGCGCGCGTCATACTTGAGGTTCTCCCGCATGTACTTTATAGCTTCCAGCTTGTCTTGTGCAACCAGCAAGCCAAACTGGAGCGCCTGCAGCTCGGCCAGCAGCGGCTTGCACTGGGCCGTGCGAGCCCATTCGAGGGCTGGAGAGAGGTCAAGCGAGGCGAGGGACTCTGAAATTTTGAAAAACTCTTCAAACTCGCCGATTGGGGCGCTCTCCAAATAGGGCGACTCGCGCACCAAAGCCTCGACTGCTTTGGGCTTGTGGTGCCGTAACAAGTATAAAGCAAGCTCCTGCTCAAACATTTGGGTTGTTATATCATCCCACTTTATCAAACGGGGTGCCCGTGGGGTCTCGGGCACGAGCCGTTGACGCTTTTGGATCTCGACATTGACGCGTTTTTCGTGGGAGTTTATCTTGTGGAGGGACGCATTGAGTGCTGCGACGCCGTGCTCGACCCCTGGATCGCGCGAAAAGGTGGCAATGAGCCCATCTAGTTCAGCCCCAATCGCCGCAATGGGGTGCATGGCAGTCCCCATGGCAGTCAGCACCTGCAGCACCCTTGACACCCCAAGCACACCCCCAAGCACACCCCCATCCCCACTCGATGTTCACTCTGCAACAAAAACAAAGCAAACACGTGGACTGGAGCGGCCCGCTGCGGTCATACCTTGCGCGCAATTACGGCTCTACAACCGACTTTGGCCCCGACGCAGCAGCGTTCCAGACCCTGCGCCAAGACGCGCTCGGAGCAAGCGCCAATCAGGGCGGGCGCGATATTCTGTACCGGTACTATGTGCAATTGGAAAATCTGGGCTTGAGAGTGCCGGTGAGCGAGGCTGGAGTTAAGGTGAGTTTTAGCTGGAAAGACCTTTTCAGTTCGGCCGAAATTTCGCAGTACTCGCTGGCGTTTGAAAAGGCTGCGATTTTATTCAATTTGGCGTCTGTGCTCTTCACAATTGGAATAGAGAGCGAGAATCCCAAGAGCGGCTTCGCGGCGTTCCAGGCAGCGGCCGGAATTTACAAGATGATTTCAGAGAATTTTATCCATGCTCCGTCGCCCGATTTCGAGGCGGACACTACGAAAACACTCTTGAGTCTGTCCATGGCCCATGCGCAGGCTCTTTTTATTTCTACAACCATTGAACGCGCTCCCTCGAGCTTGTTGTTTAGTCTCGCTCAAGGCGCTGCAACGTTGTACAAGGAGGCGAAGGAGGGTCTCGAAGCCCTGTACTCGTCCAAAAGCTGGGGAGAGAAAGGATGGGCACCCCAGATCAATTTCTGTGCGCGGTACTGGGACGCATTCAGCCACCACCACTATGCCCTACACCTCGACGCCAAGGGCGAGCACGGCGCCGCGATTGCGTACATGAAGGAGGCTGTTACCCTCTTTAAGATCTCGGAGCAGTTTACCTCCAAGTTTGCCTCTGCAAAAGACGTGCAAGCCTACAGTGAGCTGAGTGCGACCCGCCTACGCAACATGGACAAGGATAACGACCTGCTGTACCACCTCACAATCCCCCCGATTTCGGGCGCCGTGACGCACAAGATTGCGGTCAAGCCCCTCGAGATTGACAAGATCATGCCGCCTGAGGAAATGGAGCGGGTTATTGGCCGCGAATTGTTTGCCAATGTGGTGCCCATGGAGGTGCACGAGATTGCCTCATTGTACAGCGAGGAGCTAGCCAAGGTTGCGCGCCAGCAAAAGGAGCTTGCCGAGGTGGCCGATCAAGAGCTAAAGAGCGCCCTCGAGTTTCTGGATTTGCCACGCAGCGCCAGGTTGCTGGAGGGTGATGCCCCTGCCGAAGCGCCGTCTGTGCCTTCGTCGCTGCTTACCTGGAGCCGCGAGATCAACCGTGCACCAGCGCTTAACCTGGAGTTCCCCAAACGCGCGCAAATTCTGGCTTTGGTCGACACATTTCCCGAGTCGGCGCGCGCCCAAGGTCAAAAGATTAAAGCGAGTATCGTGCAGGCCTCGAGCCAGGATGACACTCTCAGGGCACAGTACTCCAAGATTATTCCCGATCTCGGGCGCCTAGGGGACGCCACCACACTCGAGCGCGAGTTGAGTGGGTCCTCTGCCGCCCCTTCGTTGCTCGACTTGGACGACTCTGACCGGTCCCAAGTGAGCTCCCAGATCCACGCCGTGCTTGAGCTCTACGAAAAGCTCCGCAAGGTCGAAAAAGAGCGCAAAATCGTGCTCCAGGAGCTCAGGCAGCGCATGCTCAACGACGACATCAAGTCGCAGCTCGTGGCCCACCGCAAGACCCAAAAGCCAGAACAAATTTTCGAGGCCGAAAAAGAAAAGTTTGCACCCTTTATCGGGCGCATCCAGTCGACCCGCAGCCGCCAGCGCTCGCTGCTAGCCGAACTCACTTCGGTCTGGAAACAGGTGTTGTCCAACCCTCAAATCAAGCGCGAGGCTGCGGCGCGCCAGCAACGCACTCAACAAAGCGAGGCGCTGGTCGACAAGTACCGCTCGACCTACCAAACGTGGCTGGGACTTGTGGAAGGCGCCGCTCAGGCAAACTCATTTTATGACCAGCTGCTGCGCCAGGCCCAGCAGGTGCACGGCCAGGCTTTGCCGTTGGATAGTTTTGGTGGCCTGAGGGATGCGCTGGATGTTAGCGCGTACAGCGTGCCCTCAACGTTTAGTTCGTCACTGTATGATCGGCCGCCTCCTCCTGCCCCGGGGAGGTGAGCGCAGCGCAGCGAGCGCAGTGGGCAAGGTGTGCCTCGCGCGATAGCTAGTCTTTTTTTATCACATGCTTTATGTACAATAAATATCTATGCTCGTGGGTGCCAGTGTGCCCTGTAGTTACGCCGGGGACCCTGGCTCACACCTGGGCAGTTACGCTCGGCGCACCTCGTTTCACTGGGGGTGGAGTGCCCTTCGTCCCTGGTAGTTACGCTGAGGGTGCCCTTCACCCTGGGCAGTTACGCCCCGCCGCCCCACGCTGTCACGCCATGGCTGTTACGCCCGGCGCACCTCGTTACGCCTCCCCACTTGGGCCCTCTGCCCTCGCTGCGCTCGCTACGGCCTCTCAAACAATGTGTCGTGAACCTTGACAAAACTAATCATTCCCGCATCCACAACCGCCATCACCAACGTGCGGCGGCCAAACTTGATGCGCGATGTGCTGGCCCGGCGCTGCACATCATCCAACGGTACACTCCTCAGCAGCGCCTCTGTCTCTGCCAAACTTGGCATCCGGCTGGTGCGGGCGTCCACAACCTTGACGCAAAAGTCCGGTACGGGCGGGCACTTTTTGCGGTATTTGGTGTTTGGTTTCCAAACGTGGAACGTGAGCTGCGCTGGCTCGGGCTCGGCATGGTAGGCCTGAATGAACTGCAGGTCGCGGTAAATGCTCGTGTACGAGCGGTACACACGGCGCCATGCCAGAGCCGTATGCCATGGGGAGGTCAAGCGGGCGACGCATGCCAAGGCGTCCCATCCCCCCTCGCTGCGCTCAGGATCAAACTGCGCTTCAGGAGCCTGCGCCACAACATAACCCAACTTTTTTAGATAAAAATAGACAAGCAATAGCGCAGGGTCCTTAATACAAAACGCAGACGCCGCCTCCACACTGAGGAGCGCGCCCTTGTAGTGCAGCATGAGCGACCCCCGCTGCACCAGGTAAAGGGTTTCCTCAGGCGTGAGCAGGTGCACTCCATTTCTCACAAACCCCATGGTATTGAAAAACGTGCCGCGCGGTTGCTCCACAATACAAAGGTTTTGACTCGGGTCCCATGTGCCCTTGAGGGTAGTTTTTCCATGGTGCCTGGGGTGCTCGAGAGCGTCGTACATGGTGAGCCTACTGCGGTCCAGCACACTTAGTTGGACTGACGAACCATCCGGAGCATAATCTTTTTCACCTCTTTTTAGCACCGACAAACTCAGCCAGTCTGCCTCCTCCTCGTCGCTGCTCATTTTATGACAAACGCCCAGGCTGAACTCTCGAAGTGGGTCCTGCATCAAGCACTGCTCGAGGCTTTGCTGCCGAGTTTGGTGGCCGAGCAGCAAATTCGCGATTCATACCCCATGGCAACCCCGCACGGCGAGACGGGGCGCTTGCTGGCAACCACAATGATGCCGGGCAAGGATCTTTACGGAAAGGAAAAAAGCACCGAGGCGCGGTACTTTGAGTGCAGCAATTGCAACCGTAGTGTTGCTGGCAACCGGTTTGCTGCGCATATTGCTAGGTGCGGCGGTAGGAGGCGGTAGATCGCGCTCGCAGCGCTCACTCATCCCACCGGGATTCGGGTCATGCAGCCCTTGGAAATTACGTGCATATGCAGCATTTTTCAAAATGCCGCTGCAGCCGAATTGCGGAGCCCTTGCCCATGTCAAAATCGGTGCGCATGCTGCGCCTGGTAGTCACACGAGTCAGCCCTAACCTAGTGAGGGAGGGGCTGCGCACAAGCACCCCTGGTCGTATGCCAGGGGCACCTCGCCAAAGGCTCGCCCCTTCCCCTGCGCGTGCACCCCTGCGCGCCCGCGCGCGCGCGCCTCGCTCTTAGGAATCATTATACATAAATTAATTTGGCAGAACGCGCTCCAAAAAATCAATCATATCATCTAGGCCCTCAAGCGAGATCGAGTGAGCCAGGCCATTGTACTGGCGCCATTCGGCCGCCGCGTAACCAAACTTGCCCTTGATGATTTCAAAAGATTTGCGGCCCATTGCGTAGGGCACAACCTGGTCCGCAGTGCCGTGCAATGCCAAAAGTGGCGTATCCAGATTGGCCGGGTGAGCGCGTGCCGAAAGCGCTTTTGTCTCGGGAACATAACCGCTGACGGGGGCAAACCCTGCGAGTTTGTGGGGCAGTGTGAGCGCGCTGCCATAAGTGAGGGCAGCACCTTGGGAAAATCCTCCCAAAACAATGCGCTGGGCAGGAATGCCGTTTGCAATCTCCTGATCCACCAAATGGCGCACTGAAGCCAGGGCCGCCAGCACGCCCTCCGTGTCGGTGCCCTTGGCCCCGTCAAAACTAAGGACGTCGAACCAGCCAGGAACCCGCTCGTTAAATGCAGTAATGTGGCGTAGGGGCGCGCTTGGCAGCACAAAGTTGATGTGCTGCAGGCTGCTCTTTTTGTACACCTCCGAGGGCAAGAAACTCCAGCCATCGCCCGTGTCGCCAAGGCCATGCAAAAAGATCACCGTTGCGGTAGGCATCTTAGGCGCATTTACGCGCGTTATCGCCAATTGCCCACGGCTCATGAGATCAGCAGGATGTGGGGAAGTGTCAAGTTAAGTACTTGCCGTAATACCCCTATGCATATGCGAGGCGCGGGTTCGGCGATGTGGGAGTATACTATATACTGTATAAAGCGCAGATCTGAGCTCGCGATGGGTCTAGTTTTGGCATATGCTTGGGAACCCCAATGGGACGCGTGCGTACCCTAACCCCCCTGTGATGCCGGCGTATTCCCAATCGGCGCGTGTATCGCCGCCCCCCCAGGCCCGGCTCGTGCAATTTGGCGCTTGTGGGACCACCGGTAACACTCACTGACACAAATAGGAACTAAATGCTCAAAGCAAAGCCTCGCTTGTGGCCTGAATGACCCCTGTCCAGGCACATGCATTCTCTGCATATCCCTGCATTTACGGTGCATTGGCCCGACAATGTCGGGGTCGCCCGCAGTACCATGTGGACTTGAGCTTGTAATTGTTGAGCACACCTTATTTAGACATGGGGCCGCGCGCTCGGGCTCGGAGTGGGCCAAGACCTACTGTGTATCCTCTTATTCTATCCCGCGCCGATATGCAGGGAACGTGGGAACCGGCTGGGAACTCGCCACTGAGGCTGCATGCGCCACCTCCGCGCCACCGCCAGCTTGCCACAAAAAGGTCACTTCCACGCACATGCTGGGGAAAAATTAAAAGTGACGTCATAAAGTGTTTTTAGTGGTAGCTCAATTTTTGCCACTATGAGCGAATTTGGGACCCTTTATTGCAAAGCGCTTGTTCTCTTGTGCGCCCACTTGCCCACTTTTTCCGCCACCTTCATGTGAACGCCGTGCCACGCCGTGCCACGCCATGTCCCAGTCCCAAGACATGTGATGATTATCTGCAAAGCCCCTATAGCAACCCGTTTTTGGATGTGGCTAGACCGAGAATAGTATTATTTTTATCTTCCCTGCCCTGCTGGAACAATTATTTTTAGGTCGCAGTTCTTATCTTGTGGTGTCAGATGCAAGTGCTTGTTGAGGTTGTCAAACTAAAACTAAAACTGTCCATGGCTTGATGTTGGCGTGATGTTGGGGTGGTTTGAGAGAGTGGCGTAACAATTCGCGCTGGTTTTAGGATAAATTCATGGCTGCCCAGGTGTTGACCATGTGACGCAGTGTTTGACCAGGATGGCACAAGGCTATATATATATAATTCAGCTTGGACAGGCTGACGAGCAGGAAAGGTTGGCGCTCCCAGCTCGCTCAGCGTCCCAGCTCTCGTCGCTGTCAAACTCCTACGCTGACCTAATCCACTCATGCCTGAACCGAGTGCCAAAGAATTAAAGGCCCAAAAAAAAGCGCAAAAGCAGGCCCAACGTGCGGCCAAAAAGGAGACCGTTCCCAAGGCATCGCCCTCCAGCCCTAGCTTGTCCACACAACCCCCCAAGTTTGAACTGTTTGGCAACCTGGAAGCTCACAAACCTCTTGAAGATCTCAACCTCGAAGAGGTGCACCACGCCACCCTCAGCCTTGCCCTAAAGTACCGCAAGGGCGAGATCATTGGGTCATGTGCCCGCACAAAGGCGATGCTCGAGTGTTTTGCCCTTGTTTTGGGCGATTATGCCGCCAAAACCGAGGGCACTGCTCGTACCTTTACGGTCCATCTCAACAAGCAAATCGAAGTGCTTAAAATGGCAAGGGCACTTGGCGTGGCTATGGGTAATGCCATTAGGTGGCTCAAGCAGCAGATCGCAGCCCTGGATCCTGAGCTGGATGCCGCATCCTCAAACACCGAAATTCAGGCGCTCATTGCCGGCTACATTCGCGAACAAATTGATGTTGCCGATAAAGTGATTGTCGAGTCCACGATCCCCATGATCAAAGCCGGCGCACGCATCCTGACTTATGCATACAGCGAGGTTGTGTACCTCACCATTAAGGAGGCCCACGAGCGCGGGCTGGGCGTTTCAGTGGTTGTTGTTGATAGCAACCCGCTTTTCGAGGGCAAAAAGCTCGCTACTAAGCTGGCCAAGCTCGGGATCCCCGTGCAATACGCTCTGCTGCACGCCCTGCCGTACCTGGTCGACGACACAATTTCGTGCGTGCTGGTGGGTGCACACGCCATGACCTCGAATGGTCAGTTGATTTCGCGCGTAGGAACCTCGATGGTAGCAATGGCAACCTCTGTGCGCCACATTCCTTTCCTTGTGCTGTGTGAAACGCTCAAGTTTTCCGAGCGCGTGCAGCTCGACGCCCTGCAAAATAACGAGCTCGTGCCCGGGAAACCAAGCTACATTTTCTACGATCTTACAGAGTCGCGCTACGTGTCCAAGGTGGTCACCGAGATTGGCGCCCTGCCTGCGTCCTCCGTGCCGGTAATTCTGCGCGAGTACAAGCAGCTGCAATAGCTCTAAGGAGCCACGAAACGCATGAAATTGGCGGCCAGCTGCTCGGCTCCAACGCCCGCCTCGCCGCACAGAGCAACGCTCTCCTCTAGCAACGTCCATAAATAAGTTCCTGCAGTGTGGTAGTCGCTCTCGCTGAGGACGCGGTCCGCCGGCAGCGCCCGCACGAGCGCCAGTGCTTTAGTGCGGTTGCGGCCGTTAATGAGAGTCGCCACTGAAAAGTAGACTGGTGCCCTAAACTTGAGCCACCGCTGGCTGGCAAACTCGGGCGTGCCGCTAAAGCTATGCAAGCATATCCTCAGGTTAGTGCCATGCTTTTCCACCACCCTCGAGCACGACTCGAGCAGCGGCATGTGGCACTGCACACCGTGCACAGACGCTGCACGCCCATGCTTGGCCGCCAGAGCCAACTGAGCTTCAAACACCCGCTGCTGGTGCTGCATGCTGGTGCGATACGAGGTTACAACTCCGTTCAGCTTGACCTTGGCGGCCTTGTCCAAACCAATTTCGCCGACCAGGGCCTTGGGGTAATTGACCAGTAAAGACTCAATGCGAGCAAGGTGCTGCTCAAATGGGACTGGCTCGGGGAACTCGTCGTAGTTGCCTTCACCAAAGACAGATGTATAGTGCTCTTGCTTGGTAGGGGCAAACGACACTAGGTGCGAGTACCATGGATGTAGACCAAACGCAGGCCAAATATTGGGCCCTTGGGCATTCACGACCAAGTCCAAATCGTCAAACCGCGTCGCCATGATACAGCACGACACATCGAGCCCTTTTAGTTGTTCCAAAGTCTCCGGGCTATCAGTCGGATGGCAGTGCGCATCGTAAAGCATAATGACAAATATATACAATAGTTTTTAGAGCAATACCGGCAAGACCCACATTGCATTTTTCGCTCGCCTACAACAACCCCTTGAGATTATCACCGCCCTTTTTAACCACAGTGCACCGCAGCATACGGGCGTCTTGAGCAACATAGTGGTGGATCATACGCTGCACAGCGGGCGAAGCATCAAAAAGCATGTAGAATTGCACGGCTTCAATGTGTGACTGACGGCTCTGGTTCCAGATTTTGGGCAACGGAGCAACACCCCAGCTATCGATTTTGCGCACAACGCCACGGTTTTCAATGACCATCTTGCCGATCGACTTGGCAACTTCTTTTGCTTCACGCATCTTCATCTCGCCGGCTGTACGCCGAGCGATTCCTACGAGCTCATAGAGCATTGCAAGTGAAAAGTTTGGATTAGTTAATTATGGGTGTTCTGATGAATAATCAGCACTCCCCGTGCCCCAGGCTCCCAAGCCAAGGCCCCGGGTCTACACGTCCCGAGTCCCCACCACGCGTACCCGTCCCCTGACTCGGCACCCTGACTCGGACCCTTTATCGCTATCTCAGCTCAGATCAGCGAAATAATCTCACCCATGTTTAGACAAGTTTTTGCCCGCAGCCTGCGCCCCAGCGTTCGCCCCAGCCTGGTCGGCCGCACCCAATTCAGTCGCTTTTACTCAAATAAGCTGACTGCCGGCTCGTTTGTTGCCGAGTATGGCACACCCAATGTGCGTTACACCGAGAACCACGAGTGGGTTGCTGCATTTGAGGACAAGAGTGCGTTTGTTGGTATTACCAAGTACGCTGCCGATGCTCTTGGAGACACTACCTTTGTCGAGGTTGCCGAGGTTGACACTGAAGTGGCCAAGGACGAGTCGATTGGTTCGGTCGAGAGCGTCAAGTCTGCCAGCGATTTGTACAGCCCTGTTTCAGGCACACTTGTCGAGGCCAACGATAAATTGGTGGAGGACCCTTCGCTCGTCAACAAGGACCCCATGGGTGCCGCTTGGTTTGCCAAAATCCAGTTTAGCAATGGTGCCGAGCTCGAGAGTCTCATGACTTATGAGCAGTACGAGGAGTTCTTGAAGGAGGACCACTAGACTATCTACGTATATAAAAGCTTTATGCACCTGCGTCACCCTTTGCGTCACCCCTCCCCTTTGCATCACCCCACTGCGCTTGTCACCCCTGTCCTCCCTGCGCTCCGCTTATTCACGGACCCACATGTCGGCCCCCCGCACAGGTACAACCCTCATCGACGCAAGCCCCGGCCAGCTGTACATTACCGCATCTGGTCACCTGTACCATGCAGGCAAAATCTGTATCGTGATGGCCGGTTTGCCCGCCCGCGGCAAGACAAACCGCACAGTCTCGATCGCTCGTTATTTGCGCTGGTTGGGCGTCAAGGTGGCCAAGTTTCACCTCAGCGATTATAGGCGAAAGATGCTTGGCGAAGAATCCCAGCTCCCCAAAGACTATTACAGCTTTGGCGCCTCTGTTCGCGAGAAACTGCTGTTGGCAGCCACCGAGGATATTTGGCAGTTTTACGCCCAGGGAGGCCAGGTTGCGCTTTATGATGCCATCAATCCACTTGCCTCGGAGCGCCGGAGGCTCGCTGAAATGTGTAAAGAGCGCGGCGTCGAGTGTTTGTTTGTTGAATGCTCGGTCACCGACAAGACTATTTTGGCTCGCAACATTTCCGAGATCAACCGTGCGAGCCCGGATTATGCCAAAAAGGAAAGGGCTGAGGCTATTGACTTGCATATCTCTAAACTCAAGCAAACATTCGCCTATTATGAGCCGGTCGACGAGAAGGAACTTATCTATATCAAGATCCAAAATGACGGCGAAAAGATCATGGTTAACCACGGCCCCTTGGGCTACCTCCTCAACCGTGTGCTGCTGTTCAATCTCAACAGCCGCAAGCGCCGGGGATCGCTGTTTTTCGCCAGGGCTGGGTGCACCGGTTCGCACACCAACGAGGACGACGACCTGAGCCCACAGGGCCAGCGCTACTCTCAGCAGCTGTTTGAGACTCTTGTGCAGTATATGAGCTCTGAAGAGTACACCCATCACGACCACTCGGGGCTTGATCCGTCGAATTTGGGCGAGTTTGCCGACATCCACTCGCGCGCCCAGAGCCCGAGCCTGGAGCCCGAGCAAGGCGAATTCAACTTGAGTGTCCTTAGCAGCTCGCGCGCAAAGGCTATCCAGACCAGCCGTCCCTTTAAGGCGGCGGGATTCCCCACCCAGGCGTACTCCCTCTTGACCCAGCGTAAAGAGGGCCAGCACTCGCCCGAGCAAATGGCTGATTGGGAGCGTGACCCTTACCACTACTCGTTCCCCCGCGGAGAGTCGTTCCAGGACGTGGCAATCCGTTTAGAGCCGGTTCTTTTAGAGCTCGAGCGTATCGAGACAAGTGTGCTAATTATCGCTCATGAGAGTGTGCTGGCAGTGCTTTTCGGCTATTTCAAGGGTCTTAGCACCGTAGACATTCCGCGTCTCGAGTTTAGCGGCCGCGAAATTGTTGAGTTGTCGAGCACCGGCGCCGAGCATATTGTCAACAGGATACCTGTTCCTGGAGCCAAAGATGGTGGAATAGTAGAATAAATCTAGCTAGTCTTTTTTTTCAAAGCTTGGCGCTCCCTCTCGTGCTGCTCGTGCTCGCTCGCAACATCGTAACGAGTATCCTTGATGCTAAGGAGCTTGCACGGCGGCAGCTCGACGCACCACTGCACCAGCCCGAGCGCACGCGCAACAACAGAGGCCAAATACCATGCGCTACCAAATGCGGCGCCCACCCCAAGGCCCACAACCACCTGAGGGCCCGAGTGGTACCACAGGTAGTACCGGCTGTATGCGACGCTCGCGGCGAGCACGAGCACAACAACTAGGTGCCCCACGCGTTCTCTGAGCGCCCGGTACTGGGTAAAGTATAGTTCCACCAAAGTGTAGCCAACTACGTAGCCCATAAACTGGCTGTGGGCACTGGGCATTCCGTGGCTCTCGAGGGGCATGTTGAGCACTGGAGTCCATGGCCTCGGTTGTTGAAGCACCTTTTTGAGAATATGGTTGGAAAACTCGCACAAAATCTGGCCCATACCGCACCAGAGGTCCTGAGCCTCGCGGCGGCTCAAAAACACCGCCAGGTGCACAACAATGTACGCTTGGGGAACCAGGGACGCGCAGCTCAGAAAATAGCCCCAGTTGTCGCCTTCTTTGTACATGACGGCAGCGAAATCCGGCACAAGGCCATGGTACTCGAGCATGACAAGAAGGGAGCTAGAGGGAGCTAGTTAAAGGTATATAGAGTTATTGAGGGGCCGCTAGATGCCAACAATCGGGAACCAACAAAAAATAATGCTCCATACTCTCGCGGAACCGCACCTTGTACTGCTTTGGCGAGATTACGGTGGGCTCGAGCGCGCCGCCCGCGGCACGGCCCTTGACCCACGACTCGACCTTTTTGTCCCAGGTAAAGGTACGAATATAGTCGATAATGCCTGAGACAATCGTGTTGTTGTTTTCGTCGATGCCAATCACGAGTGAATAGTCCATAACATTCATTTTGGTTAAAAAGAGCGTATCGTTGTAGATGGAGGCCCTGAGGCGCCGCTTGGAGTGCTCGCGCACATACACGGGGTTCTCATAGATGTAATCCAACATATTCTCGTCCAGAAGTACCTGGTTAGCGCGCCCTGTTTCTGCCGCCTTGCGGTTGCGCATTGATCCTTTGAGGTCAAAGAATCGCGTAAACGAGCCATCAATAAAAAGGTTTTCGCTCACAACAATGTACAGCCTTACATTCGAGGTGCTGGCGCGGATATGAATCTGGAAAACACCGAAAATCTTGGCCAGCGCCGTGGGCAAATCGTGAAACAGGGCCTGGCCCATATAGTTAAAGTACGACGGCGCAAAGCTTGACCACGAGTCAAATTCCGATTGCGAGATACTCTTGAGGATATACCGGTCGTCCGCAGTCTTGAGAAACAACGAACCCGACTTGCCGCCCGACTGTTCCCACGGGTTGCACCGGCTCAGGCTCTGGACAAACGTGTCGGCACACCCGCACTGGCGGCGCAGCGCGTCAAACTGTTGCGAGAAAAACGTTTTGCACGACATGGTGGTGCTGGCATTGGCAAAATTGTACTTGAGGTGCACGCTGCGCTGCGAATTCAAGACCTCTTCGAGCGTGGGATCCTCGGTGTACAGCTGTGCAATGCGTTCGCTATAATCGGGCAAACTTAGGCAGAATGCAATTAGCGAGCTCAGCTCATCCTCCCTTATGATAACCAAGGAATCACTAAAAAGGTGCTCTTTGGGGCCCAAAAGGTACTCAATACCGCTCCAGCGCGTCGAGGATCGCTCGGCCCAAAAGTTGACTAGCGACTGAATCAAACTCTTGCGCTCGTTGGGAGGTGGCGGGGGAACAGGCTCCTCTTCTTCCTCGCTTTCTTCGCCCTCGCTCTCCTCATTATCGGCGTCTGCATCTTCATCTTCTTCGACTGCTTCGCTGACCTCCTTGAAGACCGTGGCGACCGGCTGGGTATCGGCAATAATGCTTGCTTGCTGGCGATCCATGAGGCGGCGGTGCTCGCGCTGGCGCTCGAGCTCAAACTCGTGCGAAAGTTCTTCAAAATGTTTGGCAAGAAACGACACTTTTTGGGATTTGGCGGGAAGTTGTTCCTTGAGTTCGGCCACATTCAGGTTGATTTTTGTCCCGAGAGCCGATTTCATTGGCGCTAGCGAGGGTGAGAGGAGCGCGGGCGAGCGCGCGGGTGTGAGGGATGGAGAGCGCGTGGGGGCCAAGGGGGATGGCGCGCGTGGGGGTGCGGTGGCGCTGGCGCTAGCACTCGCATTGGCCCCTGCCACTGCCCCTGCCACTGCCCCTGCCGCGAGCGCACCCACCGCAACCGCTGGCGCTGGTGCTACGCTGGCTTCACTCCCAGAAGGAGCAGAAGGAGCAATTGAAGGGCCCGGGCTAGGCCTGCGATCGCCCTTTTCCCTCTCGCTCTCACTTTCACTCTTTTTTTCCCCCTCGAGCAACCCCTTCAACTGCTGCACGGTAACCCGGCGAATATCCTTTTCGCTCGGGAAAAACAGTCCATCAAAAGTATTAAATTCTTGGTGGTACCGCGAAACCATTGACTGAGCAAACCGCAGCGCCGCATTTAACCCCAAAAAGTCGGTGGGCTCTAGCGCCCCATACACCTCGTCAAGGTACTCGAGGCACTCCCGGCGGTCGCGCTCGGCTGCTGCGGTCATTGCTTCGAGCCTGCGCGTAGCCTCGGCATGCTTTTCATCGTCGAGGCCCTCGAGCTGGATCTTGGACAGCGTGTCGCGAAGTGAGCGCCAAAACGCGCGGATCCGCGTTTGCAACGTTTCATACTGCTCAGCTCTGTAATCCACGAGTCTTTTCACCGGCTGCCACAGCTCAAGGCACGGTACATCCACCTCAAATAGTTCAATAGGCCCGTATGCAATCTCGAGCGTCGTATCATGCCACCCGAAAAACCGCCTATAGTCCCGGTAAATGTTGTGCTCACAGGGGCCCTTGACCGCCAGAGGCTCACCCCAAAAGCTAAGTTCGAGATACTTGCCGAACGAGTAGCGCCAGGTGTTGCTGGACATGGGCACGTACGCCGAGCTCGAGTCGCATTTGAGGCAGTGGTTCCACATGAGAATCGTGTCCTGGAGGCCCGAGATTGGGCACGGCGCGCGTTGCGCTTTAATTGTAATGACACCCCGGCCATGAAAATAGCACCTGCGGTGGCCGCCCATGGGATTGGGGCACCCGTCGGGGCACGCATCGTCAAACGTGTTGACCACCCCTTCGACGTATTGCCCAAGAGGAATATCGCTTGCGAGGTAAAACTCGGCCGAACATGTTTCCGGGCCCACGCATGACACATTAGTTTTGTTGCAATAGAGGAAAAAGGTGTAGTTTAGGGTTTGGTGCGAGCACGGGTTTTGCATGAATGGATTGGCCGCTTCGTCTTGTTCCCATTGCTGTTTAGCCTCAGTCCATTTGCGATAGATGTTTTTTTTGTGGTTGGCGGCCAGCACGCGGCGAATCGCGAGCGGCGCGGGGGGTGTGGGCGGCGCCGGTGGGGGCGTCGAAGTGGCCTCGGGCTCGGCGCTGAGGGCGTCCCCCTCTGCTCTCTCAGCATCCAGCGACCTCAATTCATCGCTCGCGCGCACGTATTCATCCTCCAGCGCCCCCGACAGCTCCATCAAGTATGGCCGGCCGTACTCGACAAACGGAGAGGAACTCAAAATTTTGTCGACGGTGACGTCGTCCGAGTCGGGCACAACCACCGTTTGGTCGCGCATAAGATGCGTTTCCATCTGCAGGCTCAAGGTGACGTCGACCATAATCTCCATAACCGCTTTTACCAGCTGCGTTTCTTCGGGCCGCCCTCTCAAGAGAACCGTGCAGCCCGTGGTCGGCAGCCCGGTAAAAAACAAAAAGCTCTTGGCAACATTGGCCTCGCGGTACGTGCGCACCTCGAGGCGGCCGCACGCGCCCAGCGTGGGCCCCGTGCTGAGCTTGTCGAGCGAGTTGAGCGCCTCTGTGTTTGTGTATCTTGCTAGCCGCTCAAGGGCCGAATCGCGGATCCCAGTAGCAACAACAATGCCGGAGGCCGCCAGCAGTTGGAGAGCCACTCCTGAAACGTGCGAGGAGCTCAGCAGCACCGTCGGCCTCAACTGCTCGATGCGCCGCACAAGTTTCCGCAGGTACTCCTTTTCCTGGGCCAAGACAGGCGTTAGGCTCATGTACCCGCCACGAGCATACTCTAGGGGAAATGAAATCAACAACAAACGCGGATTGTCGACCGGGGGCATGCTCCTCAGGGCAAAATTGTGGGTAAACACTGTGCCACTCAGGCAATCAATATCGGCCGGCTGGCCTCCAGGAATTCGTTTGAGTTTGACCCAATCTTTGGGGTCGGCGCTCGACTCAATCCGCACAGAGTCGGCAATATGCAGCAGCGCCTCCCGGAGGACCTGGCGCCACTGGTCGAGGTCGAGCTCCGAGTCGCTGAGAACCCTTTCGAGGAATACGCTGAGGTGCTCAAGCGAGGCGCTATTGAGAGCAGCAAGTGACCCACCTTCCTGACGGGGAAAAATGGCCCGCTGAGGCGGCGGCAGGCTCGGTGGAGCTTGAAGGAGACCGCCAGTTCCTGGAGTGCTGCTCGGCGGGAAAGGCGAGCCAGCGGTGCCCGCACTAGCTGGCAGACTCTCCAACCTCTGCGGAAGCACTATACTGCGCGCGCTGCTGCGTGTGTTGCTGCGGCTGCGCATAAATCCTTCCTCGCTTGGGCTCGCGCTGAAGGAGGGCGTGCGCTGCCGGGGGCTCGAATAAAATTCATCTTGGGGGGTTCGAGGCTCCCTAAGGTCCCTCTCATCATCAAAATATGACGGCAGCTCGTCCTCGTCGCTGCTCGAGTGCTGGCTGCTGAGGGTGCTGAGGCA
This sequence comes from Wickerhamiella azyma, assembly GCA_022577855.1. Classification (NCBI taxonomy): domain Eukaryota; kingdom Fungi; phylum Ascomycota; class Dipodascomycetes; order Dipodascales; family Trichomonascaceae; genus Wickerhamiella; species Wickerhamiella azyma. Next base: position 91,865 of record JAKISA010000014.1, read on the forward strand.
GTTGAGGCAGCACCTCAGGCGCCCTGTAGACCGCTGAGAGCCCTGGAATTTGGCCCCAGAGATGAGCTTGGTGCACCCGCTGCAAAAAATCTGTCCGCACACGCGGCAGTGGTGCCTACGCCGCCAGGTGGTGAACCCCTTGAGGCACCTAAAACACGACTTTGCATTCTCGTCCTTCATCCAAAACTCGCGCCCCAGCGAGTTTAGGGCACGTTTACGGCCTTGCAGGTACTGGCTCGACAAATACGCCTTGGAAAGTGAGTAGGAGGCGGTGCTAAACATGCTCTCGACATCGCTATAATCTGGGGCACTGGGGGTGGCCACGGGTTCACTAGGGGTATGTGGGGTACCAGAACTGTCGAAATCAATCACCCCCACGCTCGGGCGCGATTTATGAGCGCGATTGATGATCAGAGGAGGCGCCGCAGCGCTGCTGCGCTGAGGGGCTACTTGGGGCGACGGAGCCGGCGATTGGTCCTGCGGCTGAACGCTCTGGTAAAAGGAGCTTGCGGCATTGCGGACCTTGCGCAAAAAGTTGCCGCTTGCCGGCTCCTCGCGGCTCAGTGGAAACGAGACCAGCTCCTCCATGTCAGCGGGATGCGAGGGGAAGGGGGAAGGGGGGGGTACAACGAGCAAGTGGAGGGAGTTGTTTGGGTGTTGTTTGGGTGTGGGCGGAGGCCAATGGCACGTCGAGATGCGGCTGAGCGGGTTCAAGGTGAGGATGGCTTTTATCGCCAATTGAGTGAACCAACGCGTCGAATTGCGCTAAGATTACCGTTCACAGCCGGATAGACCAGCCCTCGCCCCATTGAGTAGCCCAGCACTTACCCAGAGCTCTCCCAGAGCTTACCCAGCGCTCACCCAGCGTTCGCCAGGTGAAGCCCTGTAAGGCCACAGGTGAAGCCCAGAGGCGTAAATTCAGCTAGTATAATTATAAAAGAGTTTTAGATGTACCATTGGCGTCCACCAGTCCCCTATGAACAAGCTCAGAACCCAGTTGATTTGGGTAGGCGCAGGCGAGCCAGGCCAAATTAGAGGTCGAGGAAGAAATGCCAGCCAATCAACCACAAAGGAGATATCAAAGCTCACTTTTACGCGGTCTTGCGCAAACTTGTGCCAAAAGCTTCCATATATGCACGGCGATAGTACCTACCCTACTGGGGAGTGCCCAATGGCCGCTAAAATGATGTGTTTCGGGGAGAGCTAGCGCGTCAGAGCGCAAAATAAAACTAAATTTCCCGGTAATACAACATTTAGGCTGTATAAGTAGCTTCAAGTTCCAACCGTAACCCTGAAATCTCCAATGAACATACGCAGTGCAGTGTGCAGTACAATATGCAGTGTAGTATGCAGTGTGGTATGCACGGCAGAAGTGCATTTAATGCATTGTGCCAGACAAGAGATAGTCAATTATAAAAAGGGAGCCAGAGTCCCCTTCAGCAATGCACTCTTCCACTTCCTCCACCACCTTCATCTCTGAGCTCCTCAAAACCGACAAAAAGGACGCTGTTGTTAACGGCGCCGGCCAGCACGTCTCGTACCTCACCTACTGCACCATTGCGTAGAGCTTTGCTCCACGCCTCACCTAATTAGATAGAAACAATCAATGCTATATACTAGTCGCTATCAGAAGAGCTCGAGTCCTCGGCGACCGGGTACTGACCAAGTCCAAACACCGGCCCCAACTTTTCATTCCATTGCTCCTGCCAAGTCCGCGTGGATTCCTGCATGGCTCCCTGTTTGAGGGTGCGGAGGAGTGCCGAGTCTTTTGTCACCTCCAGCATCGCGCGCGCGAGCCCTGCGGCATCTTTGAAGACCAGACCATTTTTGCGGTCCTTTACGAGCTCATCCAGAGCCGGGAACCCAAGCGAGAGCACGGGGATGCCTGCTCCGTACATGTCGATGGCTTTCATGGGCAGGTCCCAACCCGAGCTCGATTGGTGCATGGACACACCGAAATCGCACACGCTGAGCACCTTGTGATAATCTTCGTAGCTGAGCCACGCCGTGTGCACGGTGACCGCCTTCAATGAAAGAGCTGCGACCTTGGCGAGAAACTGGTCTTTAAGGGGGCCCTTTCCGGTTACAATGACATTGAGAGGGGTCTTTGCGTCCTTATCGTACAGCTCAAGACCCTGCAGGAACATATCGAGGTCCTCGTCGGGCGTGTAGCTCGTGCTGGTGACCACCCACTTGTCGCGGGGACCAGCGGATAGGGACGCAAATTGGGCGCGCACGACGGGGATCTCACCCTCTTTCAAAGCTGTTGTCTTGTACGGGCGATCGTACAAGGGCATAATGCGCTTGGGGTTGACACCCATGCTGCGCAGGACCAGCCCGAGCCGCATTGAAACGCTGAGGTGGAGGTAGGCAATACGCCCGAAAACCAGCTCATAGAACCGGTACAGGGTCACAGCCACCTTCTTGTTTGTCTTCAGAGCAAGGATGGTGTATCCCAGGTTGTGCCAGTCGATAATGAACTTGCCGCCTTTGAGCAGCGTAAACAGCCGTGCAATGCCGAGCGTGGGGATCGAAGGGGGATTTTGAACAATGACGACATCAACTTTGGGCAGAGATGCCAAAGTGCGCCACAGCTGCCAGTGCTGGCTCAAAACGCGGCGTACAGCCCAGACCGCAAAGTTGCCCTGGCGAGGCGCACCCGGCGGCAGGCCGTAAACAGAGATTGAGCCGTGCGCAGCAACTTCGTGCATGAGCTGGCTCTCCTCGTAACCCACAAGACTCACATTCCAGCCGCATTGAGCGATCGAGAGCGCGTGAAAGTTCATGCGCGGTGAGTGGCCCAAATCGCCCATAACCACGACGGCGGCATGCCGCTTGCGCTTGGGATCGTCGCTCCGGGGGCGCGCAAGCACCATAATGGCGATAATGACCGCGTAGCTAGCCAAAACTACCGCTACTTGCCACATCAGTCAGCTCGAGAGCTCACCTAGCGCTCCCCATTGCTCAGGCCATCGCCCTCACTGGCCACTCGAGGCCAAGGCTGGCCGTCCACTCTGTTTCGTAGCTTTGGGCGTACTGGGACTCGTCCACCCCAGGTTCTCCAAAATAAATTTCATAGCTGGAAGCCTCTGGGAGCTCGCCCTTGACATAGTTTTCATAGATGGACGGCACCTCCGAAACCTCCTTGACCCGATCTTTCTCTGCCCCCTCGTGCACCTCACTGACCGTAGACTTGGTATGCTTGTGCTTGTGCTTTTTGTGCACCTCAAACGGGCTCTTGACCTGCTTGGACCGCCGGTACCGGTCGGCCGAGTTCATCTGCATCACAAACAGCTCGGCCAAGGTGGTGAGGACGCGCGGCCGGTACAGGCGGTTCCAGTACGGCTCGAATTGTAGCTGGTACCGCGGCGAAGACCCGAGGCCCATCTCGCGGATCTCGTGGTGGCTGCGGCCCTCGGCAATCCGCTTGGCAAGCGGCTCGAGGTGGGCCGGCGTAAACCACTGCGTATAGCTAATTGAAGGTCCGTCCCATAGCAGGTTGTGAAGGTAATAGTCGGTGCTCAGGTCCCATAAATTCGGCGCATTGCTGGACCACTGGAAATGGCCCAAAAATAAATTAATTGCCTCTTGGCGCTGGGCGTCCACAAACGAGTTTGTGTAGAAGCGCCTAATCGATTCGATCAAGTCACGCGAGTGCGAAGTCCACTGGTTGATTTTGCGGTACGTCTCGACCGAATTTACCAGGTTGCTGCCGCCGTACTGCAGGGCCAGCGTGTCGCCATGGTCATGGTACATTTCAGTGAGGAGATCGGCCACATCCGAGTCGTAGTTGACGTGCGGCGCGTCCAGGATGCCCATGGCCTGCAGCTGGTACCCTAGAACCACTTTTCCAATCACCGATTGCGCCGCATTTGTGCGATCTAAACAATCAATACAGTTTGTGCGGCACACCCCTTGTTGAAGGCTGTAGCCATTGTGAAAGATGCCGGTGGCGGCTATTGTGCGGTGCGCGTACGCCTCAAGGTATTCAATGACTTCGGACGAGCTCTTGGCTTTGGAGGCGCTGCTCATGTCCCACGCCGTGTACTGGATCTTTTCGGGCAAAGGCAGGAATTGGTTGAGGTAGTCAATGCATTTCTCGAATTCTCGGGACAGCAGCGACTCACGCACCGTGTGTTCATTTTGTTTCACGAGGTTGAATACCCTCACCGGGGTGCCGTAGCGGTCAAACAGGTTGTCAAAGTGTCGCGCGCCGGCCGCATAGTACGGGTCCACATTATCGAGGCGGATCGGCGGTTTGGGCGAGATGTTGGCAGTATCTTGAGACCACTGTAAACAAATGGAGCCGCGGTGCTGCACGTAGCTCGTGTACCGCGGCGAATTGAACAGACCGCGCCGTGGGTCGTGGAAGCTAGAAGTAAGTTGAGACGACACAATCTGCTCAGTTTCGACCTCATTTGCCACGCGGCCCTGGTTATTGACGCCGCGTTTAAAGAAGCGCGCGCCGGCAAAGTAGTGTGAGCGGCGCGCAATCAGCGTAACGAAAAATGGAGCGCCAAAAACGCTCACCTTTGCTTGGTCAATGAACCCGTGGATAACGCTCAAGCACCACTCCATTGTGCCGGGGAACCTCTCCAGCATGGGCGCAAGCAAGTGGCAGTTCCACACATACATTTCCTCGACCTGGCCGCGGTTCTCGGGGCTCTTTTCGCGGCTCAAATTGGTCTGCAGGGTATGGGTCAAGTCGTAGCTGGGCGAAAAGTAAAACGTTTTGGTCAAGTCCAACGAGTGGAAAATGTACGCAAGACGCGCCTCGGTCGAGCGGCGGTCCGGTTGGCGCCACATGCTCGAGTGCATTATCGGTACAAGCCGCGTCTCGTCAATGTGGAAAATGTAGTGACCTCCGAGAAGTGCTACTGCCGAGCACCGCGTCACGAGACAAATATAGTAGTTTTCGGTAAATTTGACTACCCCAAGGATGCCCCATGCACTGATCCGCTTTGAGAGCACGTCGCCCTCCCCCTCGGCCTGGGCCTGAATAGCGCTCAACTCGTCCAAAACTTGGGCACGAGAAAGCACCCCATGCTCGCGAAATTCCAGGGTGGCATCAGTGACGCCATCCCCGAGCGGGATCTCCATTATCCGGAACCGAGTTTCGCGTGTGTTTGAACCGACAATATAAAAGGATTGGCGTGTTTCGTAGAGCGTAAATTTACTCAACAGGACAATATCGTCTGCTGGCGCGGCCATTGATGTGAATGGTGAAGGAAGCGAGCCGTGGGGGGACCCAGGGGAGCCAGGGGCGCCCTCAGCGACAGGTGAGCCCTGGGCCTCAGAGCCCCCAGAACCCTTCCCAATTACACTTTCCACAGGCTCTGATTGAAAAGAGCTCGTTGCACTCGCCGCACTCGCCACGCTCGCATCAGCGCCCACTGCACCCGAGGCCTCCTCCTGCATGTCACCTCTCTGGGGTACCCCCCTCCGTTTGTCATGTGGACGCTGCTGGCACTGGCGGCACTCGTGGCCTGCGAGCTGCGCGACTCGTCGCACACAAACAACTGGGCGGTGCTCGTGTCCACCAGCAGGTTCTGGTTCAATTATCGGCACATGGCAAACGTCCTCAGCTTTTACCGCACCGTCAAGCGGCTCGGCATCCCCGACGACCAAATCATCGTGATGCTGAGCGATGATGTGGCGTGCAACCCTCGCAACCCGTTTCCCGCGAGCGTCTTTAATACTCACGAGCACCTGCTCGACCTGTATGGCCAAAACATTGAGATTGACTACCGAGGGTACGAGGTCACGGTCGAGAACTTTGTGCGCTTGTTGACCGACCGGTGGAGCGATGATATGCCGCGGCAAAAACGTCTCAATACAGACGACCGCTCAAACATCTTTGTGTACCTTACGGGCCACGGCGGCAACGATTTCCTCAAGTTTCAGGACGCGGAGGAAATCGGCGCGTGGGACATTGCAGACGCGTTTGGACAAATGTGGGAGAAGCGCCGCTACAACGAGATCTTTTTCATGATTGATACGTGCGAGGCAAACACCATGTACTCGAAATTTTTCAGCCCCAACATTTTGGCGGTCGGTAGCTCGCAGCTGGCTGAATCGAGCTATGCAAACAGTACTGACCCGGATGTGGGTGTGAGCTTGATCGATCGGTTCACTTCGCTCAACCTGGGGTGGCTCGAACAGGTCAACAAGACAAGTGAGCTCACCTTGCAAGACTTGTTTGACTCGTACGACGTCAAAGAAATTGGCTCGCACCCGGGCATTCGCACTGACTTGTACCCTCACGACTTGGCTTCGGTGCGCCTAACTGACTTTTTCGGCAATGTTCAGGGCACGGTGGAGGTGCCTGAAGAGCCTAGCGAGCTCGAGCCCAGCGAGGGCGAGGAAAAGGCGCGCCCCGCGCTGACTGAGGAAAAGGTGCACTCGAGCAAGGCACACTTTGCAGGAAATACCACCCAGCTCCCTCCCACCTTCCCCAAATCGCACTCGCCGTACGTGGCCCCGCTGTGTACAGTGGCCGTCGCAGCGCTCATTTATTTAAGCAAACTTTTCTAATGTGTATAACTGCATAACTGAACTCGCAGCGTGCGAGCACAAGGGTGCCCCTTTGTCCTCTGAAACCACTTGAGGGTTAGGTGATAGCCACGGGCTCTAGAGCTTGACCGGCTTTAACATGGCTTGAGAAATTTGTGTGGCACCGCACTCTAAAGGGGGCTGGATTCGCTCCCACGTTTGCTGGTATGCACTCCCATGCATATGCATCACGCACGTGACGCGTGCGGGTCGGAGTACATAAAGACTTGCGCCGCAGCGCCGCATCTTGTCAGTCCCCCGTCGTCCTCGTTGACCTTGATTTCAGACTTGTGGGTGAGCGTGGAACAGGTGCCGCTGTGCTTGAGTACATACCTCCTCTGGTCACCATTGTGGTTCTCTACTAGTCTGCCAATATGTGGTCTGTCAAGAGGTAGAGTAACCGAAATGGTGACCAGAGGATGTATGTACTCAAGCACAGTGCAGAGCCAGTCACTAAAGACCCCTGATGGGTTGAGGTTGGGCGGACCCCGGGGCAGCGGTGTACAAACGGGTGCTAGCGCTAGGCGCACGGGCGCACATTCCCCATACCCTACCATGCACAGACCAGGCCCCGAGAAATATCCAATTTCTCCAGCAGCTCGGCTACAGTGCGCGGGCTGGGCAATGAAGGGGGCTGCTAAAAGGGAGGGAAGTAGGGTTGGCGTAGGGTGGATGGATGAGAGGTCATGTAGACTTTGAGGCGCATAAAATTTGGAAATTTGGGGCTTTGTGACCCGAGAAGAGTAGCATCACCCACAGCACTCGCGTGGCACAAATCGACAATCGCAAGCTGAACAGGCACGAGAGCACTAGGCTCATTTCAATTCGATCAGGCATTCCGAGAGACCAGGTAGCCCAAGTTCCGGCCAGTTGACCTCGGTGACGACCCCATCGGAGGACTGTGGCTGCTAAGGGGAATTCTTCGGGAGAGCAATTGGTCTCGACCATCGATATGCCAACATGGAATTCGATGTCGTCATAGAGACGACCAGGCTTCTCAGGAAAGCTCAAATTTAAATCGGACAATCTGCTCAAGAGCTGAGAGAATTCGTTGGGGCGGCCACCTTTCCGAGCTCCTTCTCCAGGTCAGCATGGTTGTGCCAGCGGCTCAATAGACAGTTGCTCGAAACGGGCGGCAAGAGTAGCTGTGCAAACATAGACTGGAGACTGGAGCTTGTTGGACTCGACCTTGCACACATCGCCCGGGGAGCTTGAGGCCGCGTCGCGCATGTTCACATCGCTGGGAGAGCTTGAAGAGGCGCCGATCATGCTCACATCGCTGGGGGAGTTTGCGGCCGCGTCGTGCATGATCACATCGCTGGGAGAGCTTGAAGGGGTGTCGCGCATATTGATGTTGATTACGGTTCAAACACTGTGTATGTATAATTCATGCGACCATTCTATTTAGGATGTCGATAAATGCAACCCCTGCCCGATCTTGCAAACTTCCTTCCTATCAAGGAAACATTTAATGCAACAGGATCTGATAGCCATCAGATTGCATTCTGCAGTTGTTAAATTAGCTCCAACATCAAAAAAAAAATATATTTCCTCTGCTATAGCTCCGACCTGTATGACAGGGTTCCCATGGCTTGATCAAAGTACTTTGCCATAAATCCGGTGATGTTTCAAGCCGCCGAGAAGGAATATCAAGATATTGGCACTTTGTGAGTCTATATCGCGTGACCTTTATGTTCTCCAAGCACTCTTGACATAATTCTGGTGTTGTTATAGACCGAGTAGACCGATGCGGAGGTATAAACTGGCACTTTGTGAATTTGTATCGCGAATCTTTTGTATTCTGTAAAAGCTCGGGATCTTTCCTGAGCCTAGGAGAGGCATACAAAAGAGCATTGGACCAGGTCTGGAGAGCCCAGAGCACTTATTCTTTGTCTTCGCGTAGCCGCTCTGAGGCGCACTTGAAGGCTTCAGGCCACTACAAAACAGCTGCAGATACCACATGTCCATTATTGCAAAGCTCTTTTGAAGCAGGCAGTAGCTCCAATCCCGAGCGTACAACAGTTTCAAGGACATACCTTTGATGATTTCGAAAGGCATTGGGCAGCTCTTCAAGTCTCATATATGCGAGTGTTCTTGGCCAGTCCATTCTGTCTATAAAAATAAACCTTTCGCGTTGAGATAAAAGTACATGTTTGCCGCATAATCCAGTAACCCAGGACTCTCAGCTAGAACCCCACGCGAAAACGATGGCTCGAAATACAAGTTATAACATCCAAAGTAGCTCCAGGAGAGGCGCACCTTTTCCAGCAAAAATTCCTCATTATTTTTGGAATGGGCAGCGCACAATTCAATCTTTCGCATTTGACTAGCGCCATATTTACATCCCAATCATACTGGTAGTTGTATTTCACAAGAAAGTCTTTTGGAAGCCCAAGGAGCTGGACACATCTCAAAATACCAATGCAGATAGGCTTATGAGCGAGTAAATGCTGATAATATTGGGAATCTATATACCAAAAGCCAGAGCGTTAACGGAGCGAGAGCTCCCACACGGATCCTGGAATAAGTAGTGCTTCCTGGTTGCGTTTCTTGATTTTGCGATCGATTACTTCGTAGGCGCGACAGAGATTGGAGGTGGAAGTGCAGGGGGGGGCTTTTTTTTTTAATGTCCACGCCTTGCCTATACTCTTTCTCTTTCATCTCGAAACTCAAACGCTTGTCAAAGGTAGCTTGTCAAAGGTGCAGAGCCTGTTGAGGTGGTCGTAAAGATCGTTCCAGTCGGGATGACCCGCTACCAACTCCACTTTTAGATACCATGCTCTATTTCCAGGCTCTAAGGTCGCCAAAAACCTGTTTAGTGCCCGGACACCTCTCCAAGCGTGTACCACTCAAAACTGTAGCTGGGCTTGGCTGGTACGTCTCTGACATTGTGCACATCAAATTTTGCCCAAGCTAAGTCGCTCAAGTAGTAGCGGCGAAAATCCCGGTTAAATTGTGCAAGCTGAAGGTAGAGACCCATAGTATAGTCCTTCAAACGCCAATTGATGATGTGCCACAGCTCGAGTGGTAGCATTGAAGCAAGTACAAAGGCAAAATTGGTGCCTTGAGTTTTAGGGACTATCCCATAGCCTTGTTTTGACCAGGCGCCGAGCTTGAGAAGAGTCTGCCTAGTAAGTGCCCTGGAAGAAGTGGGCATGTAATTTTGTGGCAACCTCAAGGCCGGCCGCGTATTTGACTATTGATTAATTACTTTATACATGAATCGGAACATCCAAGAGGAGGGCAGCAATGCCCAGGGGGGTACCCAGGGATGCCCAAGGAGGCCCCTGGGCACCCAGGGGCAGCTCTCACCACGATAAATAAATTAAGACTGCATAGACGCCAAAAATGACGCGAGTTTAGGGTCCAAATCAAGTTTAGGCTTTTTAGCCGGCGCCTCGTCCACCTCGGCGAGCTCATCGTCCTCCTCATCAGCAGCAGCGCTCGCGGTGTACACTTCGGGCTCGCTATCAGCCTCAATCTCGGGCGAGGGGTCTTCATCATCGTCGCCTAGGCCAAGGGCCTTGTCCTCAAGCGCACGCTGGTTAGCCTCGAGCGATTCACGCCGGCTGCTGAGGTCTACCTGGAGGGTGTCTATTGCCGCTAGCGCGCGCTGCACGGCATCAATCTGGACCGCAATTTGTTGCTGAGCAGCTTCAAGCACCGGCCGTGCGGCCGCAGAGTCGGCAGGAATGGCAGGTGGCCTAAAAGTTTTAAGTTGGCTCGTGGCGGCCGCGAGTTCTTGCAGCATCGGAGGCACGCGCGGGCCCCCTGAAGAAGCGCCCAGGGCAGCGTCTATTTCCCCTAAGACTCCCGGAGCAAAAACCTTGCGGTCTTTCCATACCTGGGCCACCCGTTTTATGCGATCTTGTATTTGAGGTTGGACCTGGGAACACATGTCTGCGAGGGCCCCAGGCAGCTGTTTTGCAAACTCTGCGACAAACGCGTCCTTGTTTTTAATTTTTGCCTGCTGGACAACCTCGTTGGCCACATAAACAAGCCCCAATTTTTTTGGCTCTGGGGCGCTTCGTGCAATTTTCGCCCACGTCTCGGCCGAGGTTGCGGCGTGGCGTTTGTGAAACATTACCCACTGGCTAACCGATTGGATCCCCTCCTGGGTCTCTACAATGTTGCTGAGCTTGTCCTCGAGCTTGCTCGGGTTGTACGCCATTAAAGGAGAGGGAGGACTCAGCAAAGAACTGAGCTAATCACATGGACAAGTATCCCGAATTGGAGGAATTTAGCGCCAATGGCGACGCCAATGCCCAAAGCGACTTTTTAGCACGCGAAAAGGAGCTGCTTGGTGACGAGTTTGGCCCTGCCGAGCATGAGCAAAGCGAGCCCGAGGCTGCTGAGGAGGCTACCTCTGAGGCTGCTGAGCAGGCATCTGAGCAGGCCTCTGAGCAGGCATCTGCACAAAAAGAAAGCGGCGCGAGCACCCCCAGCACCCCCGCTGAGCCCACTGGGCCTTCCCAATTCCTCCAGGAATGGAAAGTCAAGCACGAGCTCGAGGTCGAACGCCGTGACAAGGCCAGCGCAGAGAAGCAGGCCGAGATCCGCGCCAAGGCCCAGACCGCAATCGACGATTTCTACGCCAACTACAACTCCAAAAAGGAGCAGTCCACAGCCCAAGTCCGCAAGGAGGCCGAGCAATTCGTCAAGGACCGCGACGAGCAAAACAAGGGTTCTACCTGGGACAAGGTTGCTGCCCTTATCGAAGAAGCCAAGGTGGCCGAGGGTGTCAAGCCCGTGGACAAGTCCAGGTTCAAGGAGCTTGTGTCGGGGCTTAAGGGCGACCCGGACGCTCCTGGCGCTGGTGGGTACTAGTTTTGTAGATTATGAATGGAGACTATGTGTTGGGCATTAGCTCTTGCCCTATGGGTGCTCTCTGAGCCTCCCCTGGGGCGCCCTATGGGTGCCCCTTGAGGTGCCCCAGGGGGTGCCTTTATCGCAGTAAATGTGGCAAAAACGCGGCGTCCCAAGTGGCGATGTGGCGTTGGGCCCAGGGTCACCCGGGTTATACACCGGGTCACTGAGCATGAAGGTGACCCTCAAGTGGGTCCAATGCACTTGCACTAACCAAGCCCTGGCGAGCCGCACCACGCTGAATCTCTAATCTAAGCCCTATTTTCGTGCACATCTGAAACGGCTAGCACATGCAGCCCCTGCATGCATATACAACATGGCACACCACGACATTTCACCCTCTACAACACGCCCCAATGAGTTCCTGGAAAGTCCTCGGGCGACTGTTTGACTGGATTGGCCAACGGCTCCAATATCTATGTCGATCCTGTGACTACCTCGTCCAAGGCCGACCCAAGAGCGAACCCAAGGTCGTCCCCAAGGCCCCAAAGGCTGCCCCCCCCCCCCCGCCGTCGCTCCATAGAGCTAGAAACCTTTCAAGATATTGACACCAACCTCTAGGACAACTTGCCTAGACCCAACAGAGATTATCGCCCCGCCTTTTACTTGTTCATCTGGTCCTCTACATCAAAATCAAGCGCGACAAGTCAACTCAGCCTTTTGTCTGGGTTCAGTACGGCACCAGTTACGAATTTGAATTTGCCCGTGGGCTGGCTCGTCAAACCAAGCTCGGCAAAGTGTGCCTTACCACAGAGCCCGCACGTATGCCCCGGACTAATCTTGTATTCCAAGACTCTCGAGACTTGGACGCACACACCCTCTTCGCCATCTTTGGAGGCATCGAAAAGTTTGCAGCGTTTCATGATATGCTTGATGGCAAGCTCGAAAAGGGCACCCTCGTACAGTTTGCGTACGTCGAGGATGCAGTGCGTGCATTTGTGCGACTGCGAAAAACTGTTCGTTTGAGGGTGCTTTCGATCTCTAGGAGCTACGAACAGGTCTGGCCACTCGCAATCAAAGAGCTGCCGGCACGCGTAACCAAAAACGATCCTGTGCAAAAGTTTGCATGCTTTGGCGACATTATCGGCGTCAACATTTCTGAGGATGTGGCCGGCTATCCCTGCTACAGAGAGAGCAATAGTGTTCGCGAGGCAGTCGAGCGCCTCGATAAGACCGAGTGGATGGACCACAAGCTGCGTATGAGTCCTTGCCGCCAGGGCGAATGTTACCGCACAATTCTCGAACCCGAGCCTGAGCTGTTGCGTATCGCCTGCTTTTGAGGGCCAATGCCCCCGCAGCGCGAGATCCAGGAGGAGCACAAAACGCGCCGCGCGAGTGCCAAGGCGTGCAAGTTGGAATATTGGTCTATAGCTATATATTCATGAGTGGGTAAAAGCTGGGTACGTGTGGCACTTGGCAAGTTTGTGCGTGCTTATCATGCAAGTTCCTGCATGGACATGTACCATGCGCTTAATTGCATCTGCATATTCGCTCGAGGTTTGATTACGACTTGAAGTCTGGCTAGACATTGTTAAGCCAGGTAGGAGCATAAGCGAGTCCCAGGCAAGCATATGCAGTAGCCGATGGTGATGCCTCAGTAACGACTTGACTAGCTCAGTGAGTCGTATTTTCTGGGCTCAGACAAACCTAAACTACTAAGTTCAACCAAAATATATCAGCGCGCCCTTTGCAGCGCGCCCATGTGAGCCGGCCCGCCAGGGCCATCTCCTTGCCAGAAGCAAACGCACGCCCCATCCGAGGGCACGTCTCACCCCCACTCGACCATGCACCAACCAAAATAGGATGGCCATGGAGAGACCAAATTTAGGGGAAACAGCATGGAGGCACAGTATCAGGAGGAGTTTGAGGCAGACAAAAGGGCCCGCCTCAGTGCCCCAAAACGCCCGCTCAAAAGCTTGGACGATGAAGACGACGACATCCCGCAGCCCCGCAAAGAGTGGCGGCCTGCGTCTGGCCTCCACGTCTACCGTTTGCCCACCGCGTGGAACAACTTGGCTTCACAAGCATATTACGGCCCTTTTCAGCAAATATGGGCGCATTTTGGAGGTCAGAACCAATATTAGCGAGGGTGACCACAAATTCGCCCACGTGCAGTACGACACAAGCTACGAGTATGAGAAGGCGCTTCTCAATGCCGACGGCACCTCTGTTGGTGGCCACGTGATCTAATGTGGGCCCACAAATATTCTCCGGTCTGTCCTGATTTGCTCAGAATTAAGGGTGTGCGTTAAAACTCTTTGCGCACCCTATGGCTTGATTGAAGAAATGTGTCCAGTTGATGGCGAAATTGATGGCAGATTCCAGCGGGGTACCATGGTGCAATTTTTGTACGTGGAGGATGCAGTGTGCGCGTTTGTGCGGCTGCACGCCGACCCTCGGCTGCACATCTACTGGGCCGATAGCGTGGACTCGCGCTCTACGCCTGTGCTTTTGCAGCATATACCACCAGGGGTGGGTAACAAAGCGCTGGGCCGCAAAGTCTGGGATTATGGACTTGTACATCGCATTGAACGTCCAGACAAAGACTAATCTACCATTGTTTACAAAAACCGATTTTCTGGCAAGGCAGCGGTTTCTGGCCTTGATAAAACAACCTGGTAAGGGAATTTGCTTAAGGCAAAGATCGGCTTTAGCAGGCACGAATGGAAGCCTCAGCTGTTTCCTGGGCCTGAAATTTTGTGCACGTCCATGCGCAAATTCTGGGGTTCTGCAACCCCGAGCATTCAGCGAAGAAAGTACAAGCGTGGCCAGGGGCAGTGAGGTAGGGCGTCTGCTGCGGGCGTGGTAGTTTATCTAGCTATGTAAAAGAGTTCTGGTAGTTTAAGTTCGTCCAAATATCACCATAAAAGACACGTCACTGACAGAACAGTTGATGCCTTGGAGTATCCCTGCCGTTGAGCGCGTTCGGCTAGCCTTGGGTCTGCAAGCAAAATCGCCTGAGCCGGGCCGGGTCGTCAATAATGGGCATGGGAATTTTATAATAATGATAACAACTACTTACAAGTGTGCGGCTACACCTTTGAGTGCAACGTTCAGCGCTGTTCAGCGTGCAGCATGCAGCCAGGGCGCACCTATAATCCACGCTTCAAACCCGCTACGGTATGCTAAGCTAGGCTACGCTTTGCCTCGGTCACAGCTTAGGCACGGCGTCCTTGTCGCATAGCCAAACAAGCTGGTCCTTGGCGAGGTTATTGACCAGGAACGAAGGCGGTGAGCCCCCCTTTTTGTAGATTGCACTTAAATACACCCTGGGGCACATGCCCCACGCATGGGTGCCTTCATTCTGGGCAAAGCACCACCCGTCGTCAAACACCTGGTATACCCGCACCGAGTCCTTGGAGCTCAGCTGCAGCTCGTCCTGGAGCACAGGCTTGTAAGGGAAATCGGCTTGAAATTTTTGGCCCTTGAAATTCGCGATCAGTCCAATATCGGGCGAGGGCGGCACTATGGCGTGGCTCGTCTGCGACTGAGGCGTGAGCACTGGCGTTTGGGTGGCAGGGGTCAGCGTGTGCCCTGCGGGCTCTGCTGTGAACTGGGGAAATTCAAGCTGCAATTTCATGTGCACTGTCTGTATGAGCGGTAGATTTCTATGCCGGTTGCTTTGTGCGTACGCATAACTTAATTTAAAGTGCAGGGCAGCGTGCGCGGGGCAAAAAGGTGATAAAAGCAGCTAGACACTTCAAGAGCCACTTGCAACCAATTAAATGCCTATATATGTTCAAATATATAATATCAAGACCTACTTCTGCTCGCAGGGCCGCTCCTCCCAGTCTTGGCCGATGCTGCTGTGCAAGGACTTGACGGCGTCCTCAACCTAAAACTCAAAAAGACGGGGGAAAAGCTTTCTCCAAATGCCCTCGTCGGCCACGTGCGCAGTGTCGTCGTGGCAGCTTGCAGGGAGTTGTTTTTGTAGCTCTTTCCTTTGAAAATGTGCGCAGTTCCAAGCGCGCACGAGCACACCGGCCCTTTGCTTCAAAACAGTCGTGAAATTGCCATAAATGTCATCACAGTGAATGGATTTGATCTCAAGTTTGCCTCGTCTATTCTACTTAACGACCCCCCCCCCATTGTTTTGCAAGCAGTCAAGAGCGATGGCGCCGGTTTACCCCACCACCCATGCAGAGTGCCCCCAAAATCGTCAAAAATCCCATTCTATCCCATAAATCTGGACGGTTGTGAACTTCTTTAAACGACTTTAGCGCTGCACCAGCAGTGCAGTGTTGTTTTGACGATGGTCAAAATGGACGGAATTGACTTGCAAGTGACCCCTGCCGGCATGGGTCTGATAAAAATATGAAATCCGAATCTGTCCACAAAAAAATGTGAGAACCCATGCCATCAGGGGTACAGGAAGGACAAAACTAGTTGATGGTAAAAACTTGTAAGAGTAGGACAGACTAGGGAGCCGCGCTTCAGCACAGCCATTGTGAGCCCATCAGTGTTGCGTTCGAAAACTAGGCCAAAGGTTCAGTTGCAACCATAGAGAAATCGTAGGTATAGATGGCTCAAAACTTGTATTAATGCGGTCATTACCATGAATGAGTAGAGTTCCCGGCGAGATGTTCGAGAGACATGCTAAATGATACAGAGATGTATATGCATCGGGTAATGGGGACAGCTAGGGCCGGGCTTGACTATAAAATAAATGACCACGAATACGAGTAGGTCATAACCGCCAGCAAAAGCAGGATCCCCTAGAATCTCTGGACGTCTTTGCAGCAGCCCTAGCACCAGGGTCTCGTTGGAGGTCCTTTGAAACATACTGGATGGCGACGTGATGAACCGCTGCTAAAACAAGCCTGCCCACTTGAGAGGTTCAAACTACAATTGAGAGCTAGTCTCTGGAAAAACGCCGGTCGTCATGCATGGCCGCGAGTTGAGCTCAAGTGTTATCCTAGAATATCCTATGTACAATCACCAGGGACCACGGCCATAGCCATAGCCACGGCTATAGCCTCCGTAACCTCCGTAACGAGGAGGAGGAGGGCCGTAGCCACCACGACCGTAACCGCCATAGCCGCCGCCATATCCACCACGGCCATGGGGCGGCTTGATTTGGGCGTCAAGAAGGGCGCGAGCTTGGGCAACGTAGTGAGCGTAGTGAGCGTAGTGGACATCAGCTTGGTACTGGGTCTGGGCCTGGGCGTCCGGCTCTGCATCGGCCTCGACAGACTGGGCGATGGCGGTAGCGTAAAGAAAAAGGATAAATTGCATGATTTCTTCTAGGAGGAGAGCATTTATATATTTCACATGAGACTAAAGTCAACTGCGGTTTGGGGCGCACCCACGCCCACGCCCGCGCCCCTTGGCTGAGTTTAGCTTTGATTGTGGGCGGGATGCGCGTGGACGGGATGCGCGCATTTAAGCGCGCGCTCGTGCATAATCTGAAACATCAAGTTCAGTGCACTGCCGCATCGCACTGCCATGCGGCTCGTGCATATTCTGTATCATCCAAGTCCGCAGAGCACTGCACTGTATATACACTAATTGGCGCCCTGGCGGCCGCGAGGGCGGCCAGAAACCACCATTCTATTAACATTCTTGCCGCGGCGCGTCTTGAACCCGCCCTTTGCAATCACGCCCCATGGAGAAACCGGGATCTTGTTGCCCTTGGACTTGCCGCGACCACCACCAAGCGGGTGATCGACCTTGTTCATGGCCACACCGCGCACGGTGGGGCGGATGCCCAAGTTGCGCGAGCGCCCAGCCTTACCAAACGAGCGGTGCTGGTGGTCGGGGTTGGACACGACGCCGATGGTGGCGCACGCGTCGAGCGCCACGTAGCGCGTCTCGCCACTTTGCAGCTTGATGATGGCCCGATTGAGGTTTTCCAGCTTTTCAAACAAGCGCCCATAGGTGCCCGCGGAACGGCAAAACTTTGCGGGGCCGTTACGGGTCAGGCCAATGTTGTGAACGACGCTGCCCAGGGGCACGAGCCGCAGCGGCAAACAGTTGCCGCGGCGCGCGGTCAAACCGGCAAGAATGCCAGGGTCGAGCGAGCCGCCCATTGCGTCCTGAATGCGTTGGGGAATGCCCCCTCTGAACGACTCGACCTCGTCGCCGGGACGCATACCCACGGTCGCAGGAATGTACGAAACGCGGTCCTCAGAGTCCTTGAGGAGGGCAATGTGTGCGCTGCGGTTAGGGTCATACTCGATGCGCTCGACCTTGTGCACGCCAGGCGCACTGCGAAACAAGTCGACGACGCGCACGCGGCGCTGGTGACCACCGCCCTGGTGGCGCACAGTAATGCGGCCGCTCATATTGCGACCGCTGTGGGGCTTGCGGGTCACTGTAAGCGCTTTGACGGGGCCACCGCGGTGCAAATAGGGGTAAATTGGCCAGCGGTACCACCTCAACGACGGCGAGATGGGCCGGGGTTTTTTAAACTGCACGGCGCTCTTGACGAGCTTGAGCTGCTCACGGATTTCCGCGTCCTCTTTTTCAAGGTCTGTGAGGGTCGAGGGGGTCAGCTCGAGGCTCGAGAGGCGGTCGTTGAGCTGTTGTTCGAGGTGTGTTGGTGAGGGTGCGTCTGTGGGGCTGGCGCCTGGTGCGCCTTTGGTGCTGGCAAAGCGTGTGGCGAGCACGCCTTGGGGTACGCCCGACGCGCCCTGGCCGGCACGAAACCAAACCAAATTTCGCAGCATGACTCAGATTTTCCTTGGGTGCTGTGAAGTGCCTTGGGAAGGCAACCAGCGCCGGCTCGGATGCTTACCAATTCCTGACCAATCCTCCACCCAACTCGGATTCTCTTCTTCAATTGGTCATGCTTCGTACATTCACATCTGGCGCCAGCCGTGCCCTGACGCGCTCCTACGCCGCCAAGGCTGCGGCCGCCTCGGTCAAGCCGCCCGTGCAGCTGTACGGTTTGGACGGTACCTACGCCACCGCGCTCTACGTTGCCGCCAGCAAGGACTCGAGCATCGATGCCACCGAAAAGTCGCTCGCCAACCTCAAGGAGCTGTTCGCCAACGACAAAAAGGCCGAGGCCATTCTTGCCGACCCCAGCCTCGATGCTGCCACCAAGACCAAGGTCATTGAGGAGATTGTTTCGGCCGTCAAGGGCGACAAGATCTTGACTGGTTTCCTCGAGACTTTGAGCGCTTACAACCGTCTCAACCTGACTTCGGACGTTATCAAGCAGTTTGAAGTGCTCAGCAACGCACACCGCGGCCTCGTTGAGGCCACTGTGACCTCGGCTGCTCCCCTCGACAAAAAGAGCCTTGCTCGCGTCGAGAAGGCTATCCAGGGCTCGCAGTACGTTGGTGAGGGCAAGACCCTGCAGCTCGAGAACATTGTTGACGAGAACATCAAGGGTGGCCTTGTTGTCACCATTGGCGACAAGACCGCCGACTTGAGCGTCGCTAGCAAGCTGCAAAAGTACAACTCCCTTTTGCAGGAGTCTGTTTAGATAAATAGCTATGAATGATGTTATCATATTGGGAGAAGGGAAAGGCAAGGGGCACCCTTTGGTTCAGAAAAGGCCCTTGGGCTCAGCACTGGGTAAGGGCCTGGGTAAGGGCACCGGAGGATAAGGGTACACCCCAACACGCACCTAGACCCACTACCCATGGGCCCTGCACGGGGTCACCCCTTGCGCGAAGAGCAAAGGCTCGGCTCGCCTCCTACTCCTCATAATCCTGGTTGGTCATGAGGAAATCGTACCAGTCATTCATACTAAGACTCTCGGGGGCCCCCGGCTGCTCATCCCCAGAACTCGCAGAATGCGGCGTGCCCATCATTGAGGAAATGTCGCGCTCGGTAGTGTAGAGCGGTTCGAGCCCATTGCTCTCGGTTTCTGGGAAGAGGAGTTGCGGCTCAAAGCTCGGAATGTTGTCCTGGGATTGGGTAACCATGGTCAGGTCACGCGGGGAGGCAACCGGCATCTCGGGGCCAGGGTAGAGTTCGGGCGGTGCCATGGGCTTGTGGGCAAGCGGTGCACCAGGCGCGCTCTGGGCGGGGCCTGCGAGGGCGCCAGCGGGCGCAGAAGCAGCGCTCTGAGCAGGGATTGGGGCAGCACTCTGAGCACCGGGCGCAGGGGCAAGAGGTGCGCCCACGGCCTCTGCCCCTGCAGGCTCTTCCAATTTGATCATTTTCGCGCGCTCACTACGCTGGGCGCTGCGCTGAGCCTGCTCGGTGCGCTTGAGCAGCTGGAGAGGCCGCTTCTTGCCCCGGCCGATCCGCTGAGCCACAGTGGCAATCTCGTTTGCGCTTTCGTACACAGTGCCCAAGGTCTGTACATCCTGTAACAAACTGGCAAGGGCCTTTTCAGCCACATGCGACACGGCCTCTTGCTGTGACTCGGTCTGGTACGCGAGCATAATGAGGGCCGAGAAGCTGGTGTAAATGCAAAACGCAGGCAAAATCTGGACCTGGTCAAAGTGCCTAAGGTTCTCAAAGATTCGCACAATCATGTGCGCTGCCTGGAACGCAATGCCCCAGCTCGGGTACGGCGTCTCGCCGCGGCGCGAAAAGTGCACTACTTGGGGCCGGTGTGCAAGGCACAGCACTGTGTAGTACTGCAAATAAATAAGCGCGCTGAGAAACGAGTGTCGATTAATCTCTTTGATCGAGTACCGCAGGTTGTCGGGCACGTTGTTGATCCAGGTCGCGAGCGCGATATCGCACTGGGTCACGTCCGGCAGCTGGTTTTCCAGGCGCAAACGCTCGGCGCCCACGCTGTACTGCTGGCGCAGCACCAAGCCCATGATTTCGTGCAGCTTGATTGCATGAATGAAATATTCAATCGCCTGGGGTTGAGGCGCCAGCTCGCCCTCTTCTTCAAAGTCCTCAGGCTCAACCATTGGCACGTCAGAGTCCTCGAGGTTGATCATTGTGGGCCGCCCATAGGCGGTGGCACTGGACCGGTCGCGCACAAAAAGGCACCACCAAATGCGCTTAAACAGGCGCTGCTGATACATGGTTTGCTGCTTGCGCGGAAGCCACCTGTGCAGCCCCATTGACTGCGCCAATGTCACTGCCACACGGCACCAATAAAAGATATTATTGTTGATGCGGTCGGGCGAGTCGAGGGCCATAGTCAACACCAACGCGCTCTGCAAGCTCGTTACACGGTCGTGCTCGTACCCGGAATCAAAAAGGGCCTTGGCCCGGTTGTAAAACATTTCAATTGTTTTGCGAGGGGAGCCGGCAATATTGGTCACTTCCTCGTCTTTACAGAGGTGCACAGCACAGCAAAACACGCTTTGAAGTAGCAGCAGCGATGGTTGGTCCTTGGGGTCGTTATACTTGCGCATAAATTGGTTTTGGTCCAGGCACGGCAGCATAGGGTGCACCCGCTCAAAGTAGGCCGCCACCAATTTGTCGCACACGAGCTTGCTGGGCATATTAAAAGCTCCCTTGATCTTGAGCACGCTAATATCCTCCCTCGTAATATGCGAGTGCTTGTCGGTAAGGTGCGGGTTGCGCCGCATAATGTTCATGCCCTCGACCTCATCGTCGTCCTTGAAAAACGGTACAAACGACGCGCTGCCCATATAGATTGTGGTGTCCGAGTCGGGCGGGTGAAGAAGAGGCTTGACCCACGCCACTTCCTCGTCGCTAAGCGGCTCGTCTTCCCCGTCAAATTCGTCGCGCGGCTTGCGTCGAGTTTTGGCCTCTGGAATGCGGCATTCGCACCCAAACGCTACACAGTTTGTGCATGGTTTGTGAACAGTCACGTCACACCGCACTTTGCGCATGTGGCACACCTCGCACGCCCGGCTAGCGCGCTGTCTTGCGCGCCTAAAGCTGCCCTCCTTGGCCATGACTAAAAATCCGGGGCCGCGTCGGTTGTGGTGGAGGTGGAGGGTGCTGGGGGTGCCCTGAAATTTCGATCCGATCGCGTGCTACATAGTTTATAGACTTAAAGTCCCTGCTCTTTCCTCGCCCTAGCTCGCCCTAGCTCGCCCTCGCATGCACATCTCACGCCACGGCGCAAGCCTCGTGCAGGCCCCTCCTCAACGACCAGGAAACCATTTCCTCGGGAAAATCTATTTACAATTCAATCCCTCGTCATCCGCTCCCAGCCGGATGAACTACCTGTAGCCTCAACGGCACCCCCCGCTGCATGCAGCGTGGCGTAATGGTGCATATCGCGGCCCGCCTAAACAGACTTTAATTGGCGAATATTTAGATTGCTGGTTGCTTTAATTTGGTTTTTGGCCTGCCCTCAGATATGAGCTGTGCATGCTGTGCGTGCTACTTGACTCATGTACCTCGTGGCTCTTAGCATTTGGGGTCTCCGCGAGGTAGATCAGGTAGCGATATAAAAACCAGGTTGTAGAGTTGAGCTTTTAGATGCTAGTTCTTATGCACTGGCACATCTCACTTGGGGCTGAGGTTTGAGGGCAGTACGAGGGGCGCCCAGGCGGAGTTCACGAGCCCAGGGGTGCACGAGCGGGCATGCAGGCACCTAGCACGCACGCTACATAACAGCTTGAGCTCCAGGGAGCCTAGCAGTAGAGGAGAGGCTAATATAGGGTATGCTAGTTCGCCAAAGACTGACTCACAACTGGTACCAGAGAGCGAGATCACACGCCAAGCAGGAGCACACACGCTCGCCTTGCAGCCATTGCTCAAACCCTGAGGTCCAAGCTCAATAGTGCTCTTCTGGGCACTGGAACCCCTCCTCCCTCATCCATATTGGCATACGATACTCTAATATAGATCTACAAGTAAACACGGGCCTCAAACGGCTTGAGGCTATCACCGTGCTGGGTCTCGTTGCCAAGGACGACCTTCAAGTCCTTGATTTCAGCAAGGGCAGGCAAGGGCTGGGCCTTGTTGGTGAAGTTGAGCACAACAACCGCAGTCTTGTTGGTCTCGGGGTCCACCTTGGCAAAGCTAAAGACCTGCTCATTATCGTGGTCGAGCACCTTAAAGTGGCCGTATACAAACAAGTTTTTGTGCTGCTTGCGCAGCTTGATGACCTCGCGCGAGTAGTTGAGGACCGAGTTTTTGTCGGCCTCGGCGGCCTCGACGTTGATGGTCTTGTACTCCTCCTGTACGCCGATCCACGGCTTGCCGGTAGTGAACCCGGCGTGGCTGCTAGCGTCCCACTGCATGGGAGTACGGGCATTGTCGCGGGCCAAGTGCTGCATGCCGGCAAGGGCCTTGGCAGAGGCGCCAGCGCCGTGGAGCTCGGTCTGGTCCTTGTAAAAGTTGATGGCGTCCACATCGCGGTAGTCCTCGAGGGTCCAGCTCTTGGGCACGTTGATCATACCAATCTCCTGGCCCTGGTAAAAGAAGGGCGTACCAGTCTGGGTCAAAAACAAGGTCGAGAACATCTTGCCGCAAGCGACGCGGAACTCGGGGGAGTCGTCACCCAAGTGCGAGATAATGCGGGGGCGGTCGTGGTTCTCCAAAAAGGTCGTGGTCCAAGCATCGTTGCCCTCAATAAATTGTTGGGTTTCGGCAGTCAACTCCTTGAACTTGGACAGCTTCCAGTCGGTGGCATAAAGGCGGTCAAAGTGGTTGGGGTTGCCGTCCACATTGAGCTGGTCAAACTGGAAAACCATCGACATCTCCTTGCGGGAGGCGCTCACGTACTTGCGGATCTCAGAGGCGTCGGCAGTGTTGCCCAACTCGCCCACAGTCATGGCGTCGAACTTATCGAAAGCCTCGCCAAGCTGCTTCATGTAGGTGTGGATTTCGGGGCCGTTGCAAAAGTAGTCGGCGGCGTCCTGGTACGGCACAGCGGGGTTCTTGATGGGAGCATCCTCAAACACCTCGGGCTTGCTGTACATGTTGGCGGTGTCAATGCGGTAGCCATCAACGCCACGCTCAAACCAATAGTACACGGCATCGCGCATGATGGCGTCGCGGCACGCGGGGCTGCGCCAATTGAGGTCGGGCTGCTCAGGAACAAATAGGTGCAAGTAGTACTCCTGGGTCTGCTCATCCCAACCCCAGGCCGAGCCGCCAAAGAAGCTGGTCCAGTTGTTGGGCGGCTGGCGGTTGCCGTCCTTGTCGTACTTGGCAGGGCGCCAAATGTACCAGTCGCGCTTGGGGTCGTCCTTGGAGCGACGCGACTCCTTGAACCACTGATGCTGGTCGGAGGTGTGGTTGATTACAAGGTCAAAGATAATCTTGAGACCGCGCTTGTGGCACTCTTGGATCAGCTGCTCGCACTGCTCGCGGGTACCATAGTTGGGCTCAATGTCGGTGTAGTCCGAGACATCGTAGCCCATGTCGACCTGGGGGCTCTTGTAGTGAGGGCTGAGCCAAATAATATCAACGCCAATGCTCTTGACATAGTCGAGGCGCGAGATAATACCGGGAATATCGCCAATTCCGTCGCCATTTGAGTCTTGGTAGCTCGCGGGGTAAATTTGGTAAACAACGCCTTCTTTCCACCACTGTCCTTTCATTTTGGTGAAGTCAGAGGAGGTTGGTACTGGTATTTAAGCGGTTTCTAGTGTGGGGAAGGGGCAAGGGTTGGTACCGTGTGGCACGACCCAAGGGATGCTACGTCATAGGCTAGGTGGATCGGTTTTTTTCATGTAATTTAACGTATTTTGATTTATCAAATCAATTGCCGTGATTTGGGCTCTTTTGGTTCTACCATTTGCATGGAATCTCTCATGCACGTTTATGTTTATTATGTGAATTTCAGCCAGGAAAAGTAGATAATCAAGTTCTTGGCACTCTACTTCTCTACTTCTAGTAACCGTCAACTAGACCCTATGGAAAAACTCTCGGGTGACCCTCATTTTGTTCCGGAACGGAAGCAGTCAAGCTGCCGTGGAACGGCAGTCCTCCACCTGAGGTGGGGAGCTCATGCAAGATTCATGCACGGCGTCTAGACCCTCGCGCCACGCGGCTCTATGAGTAAAGGGGACGAGTTTCGAGAGGTTTGATGTGTAAATCATTTTTAGAATATTAAAAAAAATAGGATATTCAAGTCAAGTCTGGTGAATCTGTGTCTACCATCTGCGCAGCCCTCACCCTGAAGCAACGAAGGAGGAAGCGCTGGGCAAGTCTTGAGGCAAGCCTAGACATACACCATAAACAAACCTGAAATAGCGTTCTCATCGAGCAAATTTGTCCCAAACTCGAAGGACCCTTTCTTTGCTCGCCTATTGATCCCAATGGCGGGGTGCATATGCATGCTCCTGAGTTTGGTTGGGTAGTTTGTGCATGAGTCTCGTACGCGTCAAGCCCCGCAGATAATTGACTGCTATGACATCATAGTTAATATTGACTGGAATGTGCAAAATATATCGGTAACGATTGGAATTCACCGTAGGTCTCGGCCTGTTACTGTTTCTCAAACTGCGACGCCGAACGGCGCGAGGGGCTTGGCATATGTGGTGTGACTCAAGATGTTGAAGACTGAAGGGGTTTGGATGCCCTTCAAACCCATTTATTTTCAAGATCTCGCCTAGATCTATCACCGGTCAAACAGGCGCGCTGATCTATGTCGTTGACGCAGCCACCTTGCTGAGTTCTGCAAGATTTTAAAACGACCGAAGCAGCCTGTGAGAAATTTACAGCAAAATTTAGATAATCACATTCTATACACAAACACAACAGCTTTTTAATTCCAGCATATAAGTCGTGCCAGGGCTTGGCATCGGCATACGCGAGCCATCCAGCTGCATACCCGTGCAGATGGCAATGCGGCATACCCCACATTCTTCCGCCGCATTTAAAAGCGCCCAGCGCCTCGTACTTGCTGCACAAAATGTCACAACAGTCTATTAACAGTACCGATAGTGAGGGTATTGATCGCAAGAAAGCTGTTACTGCCCCTGAAATTACAGTTGACGCCGGTGCCCTTCACGTGGGCAGCTCCGAGTTTGAGCAGCTAGTGGCCGATGCCAAGCGTGTTGCCGACGAAGAAAAGGCCCAGCCTGTGTGGCAGGCCATCAAGGCCTACCCCAAGGCCGTCATGTGGTCGGTGGCGCTGTCTGCGGCGGTGGTCATGGAGGGCTACGATATTGTCCTTATGGCCAACTTGTTTGCTCAGAACCAGTTTGCGCAAAAGTACGGCGAGCAGCTCGCCAGCGGCGAGTGGGAGATCCCTTCGCGCTGGCAGTCTGCGCTCACCTTGGGCCCCGTGTGTGGTGAAATAATTGGTTTGTTCATCAACGGCTTTGCCGCCGAGCGCTTTGGTTACCGCAAGGTTATGCTGGCCTCTTTGGTTGCCATGATTGGCTTTGTGTTTATTGTGTTTTTTGCCTCCAGCGTTGAGATGCTTCTTGTTGGCGAGATACTGTGCGGTATCCCTTGGGGTATTTTCCAGGTCTTGACCACTACTTATGCTGCTGATGTGTGCCCCGTTTCATTGCGCCCCGTGCTGTGCGCCTATGTCAACATGTGCTGGGTGTTTGGCCAGCTCGTGGGAAGTGGCGTGTTGCGCGGAACTTTGGACCGCACCGACGAGTGGGCCTACCGCATCCCATTTGCTATCCAGTGGATCTGGCCTGTTCCCATTATTGTTGCCTGTATCTTGGCCCCCGAGTCGCCCTGGTGGCTTGCCCGCAAGGGCCGCATGCAAGAGGCCAAAGAGTCGTTGCGCCGCCTGAAAAAACAGGGCGCCGACGAGGTCGCAGGTACAGGCACAGAGGCCCGCCTCGCCTACATTATTCACACCAACGAGATGGAGAGCAAGAGAGAAGAAGGTGCCAACTGGCAATCATGCTTCAAGGGCCCCGATCTGCGCAGAACTGAGATTGCTTGTGCAACTTGGTTGGTACAAAACACCTGCGGCTCGGCTTTTATGGGTTACTCCACCTACTTTCTCGAGCAAGCTGGTATGGCCACTTCCAACGCCTTCAACATTAGCATTGGCCAGTACTGCATGGGTGCCGTCGGTACCGCTTGCTCGTGGTTGCTCATGTCGCGCGTTGGTCGTCGCAAGATTTATTTCTATGGTCTAGTTGGTCTGTTTGTTTTGCTCATGGGTATTGGTGGCGCCGGCTCCGTGCACATGGACTATGTGGTTGAGAATGGTGTCACTACCACCACCCCTATCAACTCGGGCCCCAGCTGGGCGGTGGGTGCCATGCTTTTGGTCTACACTTTTGTCTATGATGCCACTGTTGGTCCTGTGTGCTACCCCCTCGTGGCTGAGATCCCCTCTTCGCGCCTGCGTACCAAAACGGTTGTGCTTGCGCGCGTTGCCTACAACTTGTCGGGTATTGTAAACTTTGTGCTGATGCCCCTGATGCTTAACCCTGGATCGTGGAACTGGAAGGCCAAGACCGGCTACTTTTGGGCTGGCCTGTGCTTTTTGGGTGCGATCTGGACTTATTTCCGTTTGCCCGAGCCCAAGGACCGCACATACGCCGAGCTCGATATCCTGTTTGAGAACAAGGTGTCGGCGCGCAAGTTTGCCTCTACAAAGGTGGATCCCTATGTGCAAAACATGGTTCTTATTGAGGAGGACACCAAACTCAATGGCACCAAGAATGCCGCCAACTCGGTTGATCACGTCGAGATTGCTTAATTATTAGTAGAAAACGAGTAACGATTAGAGAGAACGCAGTGAGCGGAGTGAGTTGAGGCGATGCGAGCCAGAGCTGAGTACGATACGACCCACGGCAGGCCACCATGGGCAAGGGCTCAAGGGCATTCAAGGTAGTCACACGCACATGATATCGCTATATAATTGAATAAATAGATCCCACCCTACAAAGCATACCGGAACTCAGGGTTTTGCTTGTCGGTCAAATCGGCAAACTCGCCATTGACAATTTCCAGCTTGTGGCCCTCGGCGTCGCGCTTCTTGTTTTCCCACACATTATAGACTTCAAGCACGCTCAACAACACCAAGGCAGCGGCCGCACACCCGGCCATGGCCTCGCGCGCGCTCGGGTATAAGGGTGCTTCGCGCGCAACAAACATTTGCGGGCCCACAATGTTACCCACGCAGTACGCCACCAGAATTACCGCCGAGGTAAACACCTTTTTAGTGTGGCCAGCCACATTGCTTTCGACAGAGGTCAATAGCGCAATGTACCCCAGGGGGCTAAACAAGCTAAACAGCGAGATGCCGGCCAGCTTTGTGTGGTTGTTTGGGCCCCATGCCAGTAAGCTACAGTCCATGACATTACCGGCAAACCCAATGATTCCCCACACAATGCGGTGGTTTTTGAGAATGTAATGGCTTAAAAAACCCACCAGGGCAATACCGCCCAAACCAGTGCAGTTGCTCGGCAGGTTCATCACGAGCGAGCGAGTGGTGTCGTAGCCCATGCTCTTGATGAGCAGACTCTGAAAATTCGTGACAGCGCCATTAGGAATAGCAAATGCCACAGTCGTAAAAAAGTATAGGTAGGTGCGCACATCCATGACCGCCTCCTTGATGTGGGCCCACTTAAATTGCGATGTTCCAAACCCTTGCTGGTTCTCACGGATACGCTCAACAAGCTGGCGCTTTTCATCCTCGGTCAGCCACTTGGCCTCGCCGGGGTTATTTGGTACGCGCCACCAAAAAATTGCCGCCAAGAAAATTGTGATTGCGCCGAGAATAATATTGATTTCCTTCCACCCACTAAGGTGAATTTGCTGGTAGGGGTCCTGCTTGGAATTAATGATGCCAATGGCTATACAGTTTGTGAGCAGCGCGCCCAGGTGCACGGCGGCGTACCAGTAGCAGGTCCGGCTAAATTGCTCCTTGCGCTTGTACCATTGGCTCGTCAACAGCATAAAGGCAGGTGTGACAGCACCCTCAAGCGCACCAAGTAGCACACGGGTCACAATGTATGGCGCATAACTCGTGCAGCCGGCCGAGGCCATCATGATAATGCCCCAAATAAAAATCATTACGGCGGTTGTTTTGGCCATGGGCAACTTTTGGAGGCCATAACTCACTGGTAGCTCAAACACCAGCAGCCCCAAATAGTAGCTCGAGCCGACCCAGGGGTACATTTGACCCGACATGCCCAAATCAGTTTGGAGGCTCATGAGGGCACCAACGCTGTTTGAGATCTTGTCCATGTATTGGGCAGCATACACAAAAAACAGAATAGGCAAAATGTGCTTGTCTGCCTTGCGCAGCAGGTACCGGTCTGTAGCCGGGTCCAGCGGCCGTGAATTGGGCACCAGGTACCTGGCGGCGTCATCGTCGAGGCAAACGTGCCGCGTAGATTTTTCTTCAATTTCAAACAGCTTTGTTACTTGGGTTTTGCCCGAGAACTTGGTCGATGCTGCGCTGTACGACGACATGAGCGACAGTGAGGCGACAGGCAAAATTAAATACCTCAGCTGCAGGCTTATGCATAATTTATGCACGACGCCGCATGGCCCGCTCTACCAGCGAGAGACAGCGGCTCAAGACTCAAGCAATAGGACTAAGAGCCAAATTGAGGAGCTGCTAAGATTGTCTTGTTTGTGCTTGGCGCATAGCCTTGCATGCCCAGGCTTAAGAGATCACGTGCAGTGAGGGCATCCATAAAGGCGGAAGCTTCAAGCGTTGCAAGGGCAAAATGAGTGGTGCATTAGTACGAGGCCTACGATAAGACCTAGCTGGAGCCAAATGGTAACCGGGTTGGTCTCCAGTGGGGAGTGAGCTCTGAGGCAAGCTCAAGGGCAAGCTTGAGGGTCCTCGAGCCTCAGGTTGAGGGTCAAGCCGACGAGTTTGCGCGCAATTTGTGCAAAGCTTGGAACCATGCGCTGAAGTGTTGGCATTTGGCTGGTTTTTTTTTAGCATCAAATTGCTCTATTCAAAGCGACAACCTGAGCCTGAAACATGTCGAGCTCGGAGGTCGTAAAAATGTCAAATGAACAGGAGCAACACCGCTGTTATCGATAATGTAGATGTGCCAAGACTTTCACGTGGAGTACCCTCAAGGGTAACTTGAAACTGAAAATTCCAAATGGTAAAATTCGGCCTACTTGATTTGCTGTCTGAACGTAGAGCCCCAATAAGCCAATAAAAACCAGCCTTTAAACATTGCTGAATATCCTGTCCGAATTTAGCAAATGATTGGCAGAACTGATACCGAAAACCAGAACCGCTTGAGCTGCAGATCCCTACACCAACATATGCCAGTCCCGCGTGAGATGTGCATCTACAGGTTACGCTGCGCAAAGCGCTAGTGCAGAACTAACAGCAAGTGCATACGGGCTGCGCGTCGCAAATCTGTTGAGCGGACAACCATCGAGAGATTGCTCGGAGTTGGCTCGTGCAGATACTCGGTCAGTCGGTTCCTCGGCTAACCGTGCCGACGGAGCTCAGGGCCCGTTTGGAGCAGCTTTGGGGAGCTGGAGCTATAGAATTCAATGAGAAAATTAGATGCAAAATCAATAAATTAAACTAGTTCCGGCCCGCCGGTTCATGGACCGTTCTAGATCTTAAATGCAGACGGCATAGACATGTCCATAACCAGGTGGATGTCTCTGCGGGCACCATGAATTGAGGACAGGTCATCAGAAGAAGAAAAATGCACGGATTTACTCGATCGAGTGCGGGTTGTGCGGGCACCCAAAGAAGTACCGTCAAACTCGTCGTAACCTTCTGGGGTAACATCGGCCTGATTGATTTGAAGCTTAAATGCGCGTTTGGCAGCTAGGGATTGACGCGATTCAGGCTGTGGTGACGACGGTTGCCGTTGGTGGCGTTGGAGTCTCTTTGGGCTAAATACGCCTACAAGGCCCCGCATTGAGGGCAAATCTAGCGCAATTGAGTTGAGAACGTATTCGCAGGGTAGTACTGGGTTTTGGAATCTTGCCATGTTTTTTTTTTGATTTTTCCAAGATATTGTGAATAATATGCGGGACCGTTGGTATAAGTATGGCTGGGCCGGGAGTGACTCAGCCTGGGATTTCAAACCCGGCCCAAATTTGAAATTCAAGTAGAGGGGATTAATGTATATGCAAGTATAAACATGCTGCGGTCGGCTTAAGAGAATACATAAAGCACCATCGGGGGTGAAATACGACTGTTCAAACTAACAAAGCCGACACTGGACGGCGCGATTCGTCCAAAAATTTTTGGCCAGCTGCACGATCCTGCAAGTCCTTCCCAAAAAGTATGCAGGGTTGGTCATTAAGCGGCAAGCCTCGGTAAGCGGAAAGCTCAAATCCTCGGCAGGCCGGCGGCCCAACCTGCGAGGATATCGCCTTGTTGGCTTCCATATGCATAGAATTCGGTATTAACGAGCTCAAACAGCGGCGTGCGTCGCTCGGGCTGGCTCTGTAAGCACAGATTTGTAAACTTTTGAAATTCGGGTATGCAGTGTGCAGGCAGGGTAGGGGGGGGTTCATTCACGATGCGTTGGAGTAAATCAAAAATGCTGAATGGGTGTCCCGAGTTTGTCTCAAACGGGAACGAGCCTTTAGCCAATTCCACCACCGTGAGACCCAAACTCCAAACATCGCCCGTAGAGCTATAGGCCTCGCCCATAATGCGCTCCGGCGACATGTAGGTCGAAGTACCGACAAATGTTTCTGCAATTGAGTTGATGAGCACGCCGCTGACCCCGAAATCGCACAGCTTGATCTCGCCATGAGAATTGACCAAAATGTTGCTTGGCTTGATATCGCGGTGCGTAATATTGAGGTGCCGCAGGTAATTGAGCCCATCCACAATGCTCACGGTAATTGCGGCCAGCACCGGGTCCTGCAGAGGGCCCACCGATTTGTAAATGTGGTCCAAGGAAGAGCAGTCCATAAACTCCATACAGATCGTGACACTCTTTGCCTCGACAAATTGGCCAAAGTATTTGACAATATAGGGCGATTCGCACACTTGTAGCGTCTCGAGCTCCTGCATGATGGACTTTTGGACCTTGGGATTAGTCTCAAGGTAAATTACCTTTTTGGCAATTAGAGTGCCGCTAGGAACATGCAAAACTTTGGAAACAGTGCCGCCATTGCCAGCCCCCAAGTCAGAAACAAATTGGAGGTCCTCTTTGCGCATCGAAAGGTTATACTCCACACCCATTTGGAGTCCGTCTGCCTGGGGTTGCAGCTGTGGCTCGGCCGTTTGTGCAGGCTCTTCAGTGAGGGTCTCTTGACGAGCATTTAGCTGCAATCCTTTAAAGTTTTTACGCCAAAGAGACTTTGGCTTTTTGAGGGTCATTTGTGGATATGATGACAGAGCAGCTGTTCTTATCCAGGCCCCCCCGGGGGGAGCCTAGACCCATGGCCTGAGCTTATTTACGTCGCCATTACCGCCACCGCCACCCCCACATCACCCCACTCAACAACCTTGAGCTAAAGCTTGACTGTCGCATCATTATTTGAGAATACGAAACTATAAATAATATTAAATGACCGAAAAGTGACCCATGGCCTTTGCCATTGTGATTTGCCCGTGGCGAAGATCGTTCCCATTGACATAGTCCATTAACTTATCCAAAGATGGTGGAGGTACAACCTTGTGCATGGACTGGCGCCGCATGTTGGTTAAGGTGGTGGGTGGTGGTGTCTTTGGAGCCTCTGGATACATTAGCTTTGGTTCTGTATCTTCCTCCAGTTCAGGTAGCAGGGTGAATTCCCTGAGGTATTGGTTGTACTCTGCGGTGGCTATCTCTGTCATGCCTCTGGCTCCTATGGCCAAATACCGTGAATATATAGGTGGGGAGCGCTATGCACGTTCCTGCATGCATATACATGGACGTACATGGCGTGGCCCTGTTGACGCCGACTCCGCGGCGATTATGGAGGGCCCAGACTCGGCTGCACGAGCAAGGTATGGGATTGCCTGTAATACCTGTGGGCTAATTTAGAGTTGATAGATACGGAAATCGTGCGGAATGGAGGGGGGGTGCAGCAACCAATATTTGGGTTTGGTAGACTATATTTATTTTTAGAGCTGTCAGCACAAGATTCTTCCAACGCTGTCAAGCAAAGACAAACTGTTTCAGTAAAACACACAAGGAGAGAAGACTAGAAGCAATTTTTTATCAAACGGCTGCGAGACAACTTACCTAAAGATATGCTTTATATGAGGTGCATGCATATGCATTACCCAACTTTCACAGGTGCAGGGTAACTGAGGGCCAGCAAGGGTCCTCAAACGTGATTTCCCTAAACTTGACAAAAATTAAAATGCCACTCATTTTGATTTATTCTCGCATGTGGTGCGCCTTTCCTTCCGTGCGGCTTTGCTGGTACCAAATTGTAAGACACGTCATGCAGCCTGAAGCGAGATGTAAACGATCAGCACATGCCTTTGACAAGTCCAAGTTCAAAAACTATTCTTAGCACAGTAATTTGAAGAACGTTGCGCGCAAGGCCTGGGCTTCTGTGTGTCAAACAAAAGTCAAAGCAAGCATGGGCTGAGGCCTCTCTGCGGGGTGCTTGTGCTTGCAGAGAGTCCCATGTGAAAGTTTTATTTTTTCTACCTAGTTACAGACCCCTAAAAGGTTGTATGCCGTGCCTCTCTAGATAATTCCCGTTTAGGATAAAACGTCACATACCCCTGTCCTATTGTCACATGTTCAAGCACAAGCGCACCAACTCGGACCGGGCTACCAACAAGGCGGTTCAAGAGGAAACGCGCGAGCTGGAGCATTTGCTCACAATGCGCCTAACAACAAGTGTTGCCACTGCCGAGGCAGAGCTGGAGAATGTCAAGCGCGAGATAACTAGCGCCCAAGTCGAAATGGACGAGTTCGAGGCGCGGCACCAGGCGCAAGTCGACGAGATCTACTCAATGATGAACCAGCTTAAAGTTTTCGTGAAATTGAGCTCCCAGCCGCGCGCATTGAGCCAGGATCAGCTGCAGGATCAGCCTCAGAGCCAGCTTCAGGGCATGGGCTGGGGCTTGGGTTTTTTTGGCGAGGTTCAGGTCCAGAGCTCCTCCAAGGGTCAGAAGGTGCAGACGCAGCAGGCGCGCAAGCATCAGCAAGCCCCACTCGGACTCGGGGCCCCGCAGGCGCGCGAGCTTGCTCAGCTTGCGCCGACAACGGAGTATGCACCTCTAGAGCATCACCTCCAGCAGCAGCAGCAGCAGCAGCTAGTTGCGCCTGCAGAAATTACCCGTGCGGCGCCCGACATGGACAATGCGCCGATTGCACCCGAGCTGCATGATGCGCATGCCGGCAGCAGCGCTATCGATAACGTCGACCTCGGCAAGGTTACCGATGCAGACGCTCAGGTTGGCCCGGTGCCCGCCAAGTTGGGGCCTATCTTGGGTCCCATCTGGGAAGCCGCCGAGTCGGAGAGCAGCCAGGGCGACCCTGCCCAGGTGGCTGGCCAGACTGCTGAGCCCTCGCTCCCTCCTCTGCCCACACTACTCGCCATGCCTGCTGTGTCCCAGCAAAAGATGCTTGAGCCTCTCAAGCCGGTGGCGCCGCTTGTTTTTCGTGTACGCGCCAGTGCTCCCCCTGCGCCCAGCGACCCCAGCCAGCTGCCTGCTCGCCTCTCCTTTTTGCACGCCCTGCCCCGCACTTTGAGCGCAGAGAGCAACGAGGATAAGCACAACTTCAAGGAGACCCCCAAAGAGGGCAACGACACCAGCTCTGTCTACTCTGCCACCCTTGAAGAATCCTCTGAGCCGCTGCGCTACTCGCTGGTCAAGCCCAACCGCTTTGTGTTTAGTGCTGCCCGCGAGAGCAGCCTTGCCATGACCCAGCGCGCCGGCAAAATGTCTAAAATTAATCGCCAAACCGTGCTATTTGAGGATGCTGCCTCAATGCTCACTTGTCCGCCGTGGCTCAAAAAGGACGCCGCCGAAAACAGCGTGAGCTCCTCCCCCCTGTTTGATCCTTGCACAAAGGAAAACTATTTCGATGATTTTGTTCACCGTATTGACACGCTCAAGTCGCTCAATTTGGAGCCCGAAGAATTTCTCAACGGCCAGCACCTTTCGTACTTTTTCGCCAAGAAATAGTGCGCCTTGCACTTCTTTAATTTATTTAGCATCACTTGGAGCACAGCCGTGCTCGCTACCTACTGCTCTTGATCCCAGCTGCAGGCTGGCCACGGGGCTGCAGTTGCGCGCATAATTGCTCTTAGTCAACGTGATACAAGTTACGCTGCATTTGGCGACACTTTTGCGAAGTAAATTATTTTTTGAGAGAGTGGGTGGGGGCGTGGGGCCCGATTATGCCAGTTTGTCCCCCCGCTTTCTCCTTTAGCTCTGAATGGGGCTTCACCTGCCTCTCTCGCCTGGCGGATAAGCTTGGGATTTATGCACGTTTGAGTTTAGCTTGACATTGTGCCTGCCTGACATGTGACTCGAGAGCGGGGAAATTGAAAAACCGACATTAACGTGCTCCAGAAATCCTTGGCACGGCGCCCTGCAGGTCCTTTAGTTGTTTGTTTTGGCCTGCTGTGGCTCCCCCCCTGCGTTGTGCGTCGCGTGTCAGACGCTGTGGCTGTACCTGCAGCTGCGTCAAGATTGTGTGCCAGGACAGCTCTAGGCATGCCTCGCCAGGACAGCTCGAGGTCGGCTCTATTTCAAAAATCGCAGTTGATGCTATAAATATTTTATCTAGTTGAATCGTGGGTGCAGCACACGCTAATCCTCCTCGACCTCCACAGGGTCGCACGAGCAAAACAGGTTGAGGTCGCCGTAGGTATCGTCCACACGCGCCACAGCAGGCCAGTGCTTGCGCTCGCGCAACGAAGCAACCGGGTACGCAGCAGTCTCGCGGCTGTACTTGCGGTCCCAGCCGGTGGTCAAGAGGTCCTGCAGCGAGTGCGGGGCATGGGCAAGCACGCTATCCTTGTACTCGACCTGGCCGTCCTCAATTTCCTTGATCTCGGCGCGGATGGCAATCAGGGCGTCGCACATGCGGTCGAGCTCGGCCTTGGACTCGGACTCGGTAGGCTCCACCATCAGAGTGTTGGGCACGGGCCACGACATGGTGGGCCCGTGGAAGCTGTAATCTTGCAAGCGCTTTGCAATATCGATCGCTTCAACGCCAATACTCTTGAACGGGCGGATATCCAAAATGAACTCGTGCGCGCAGTGGCTGCCCTCGCCCAAAAAGGCGATTTTGTAGTGCGGGGCAAGGCGCTCCATCATGTAGTTTGCGTTGAGAATTGCCAGCTCGGTCGCCTGCTTGAGGCCCGAGTTGCCCATCATCTTGATGTACGCCCAGGGAATGCTCAAAATCGAGGCAGAGCCCCAGGGAGCAGCAGACACCGCGGGGATGGCGGTCGAGGCGTGCACCTCAGGCATGGCCACGACATCGTGGTTGGGCAAAAACGGCGCCAAGTGCGAGGCAACGCCAATGGGGCCCACGCCAGGGCCACCACCGCCGTGAGGAATGCAGAAAGTCTTGTGCAGGTTCAGGTGGCACACATCGGCGCCAAGATCGCCAGGCGAGGTGAGACCAATCTGGGCGTTCATGTTTGCACCGTCCATGTAAACCTGGCCGCCGTGCTCGTGCACGAGGTCAATGGCCTTGCGCACAGTAGGCTCAAACGAGCCATAGGTTGAAGGGTAAGTGATCATGATGGCGGCCAAATTCTTGCTATGCTTTGTGACCTGCTTTTCCAAATCGGCCAAGTCAAGGTAGCCCTGGGCAGTGCACTTGACGGGCACGACCTTCATGCCGCACATGGCGGCCGAGGCAGGGTTGGTGCCGTGGGCCGAAACGGGAATAATACAAATGTTGCGGTGGCCCTCGCCCTTGCTCTTTTGGTAGGCCTGGATCACTCTGAGGCCAGTAAACTCGCCCTGGGCGCCCGAGTTGGGCTGCAGGGTCGTGGCGGCGAACCCGGTAATATCGCTCAAATCCTGCTCGAGCTCGGCAATCAACTCAAGGTAACCGGCCGCCTGGTTCAAGGGGGCAAACGGGTGGATGTTGCCAAACTCGGGGTAGGTCACGGGCATCATTGTGACGGTGGCATTAAGCTTCATGGTGCACGAACCCAGGGGGATCATGGCGTTGGCCAGCGACAGGTCCTTGTTTTGGAGCGAGGTCATGTAGCGCAGCATCTCGGTCTCGCTGTGGTACTTGTTGAACACGGGCTGCTGCAGGTACGAGGTGGTGCGCGCGAGCTCTGCAGGCACGCCCACGGTCTCGACATGCTCGGGGGCACTCGAGGCACCAAAAAGGCCGCAAATCTTGGCGAAGTCAGCACTGGTTACAGTTTCATCCAGCGACACGCTCACATGGTACTCGTCGACCTTGTACACATTGATACCCACATCTTCGGCGCCGGCAATGAATGCTTGCGAGTCCTCGACCATAACGGTCAGTGTGTCAAACCAGGTGGAGTTGACGAGCTCATACTCGCCGTGAGCCTTGATAACGCCGGCCAAATGGGTCGTCAGGCTGTGCACGCGCTGGGCAATGGCGCGCAGCCCCTCGGGGCCGTGGTACACGGCGTACATGGCCGAGATATTTGCCAGCAGGGCCTGTGCAGTGCAAATGTTGGACGTGGCCTTTTCGCGGCGAATGTGCTGCTCGCGGGTCTGCAACGCCAGGCGGTACGCGGGCTGGCCGAGGCGGTCGATGGACCGGCCAATGATGCGGCCGGGGATCTTGCGCTTGACGGCGTCGCGCACGGCAAAGTACGCGGCGTGAGGGCCGCCAAAACCGAGCGGAACACCAAAGCGCTGGGCGCTGCCGAGCACGATATCGGCGCCAAACTGGCCGGGCTCCTTGAGCAGGGTCAGCGAGAGCAGGTCGGCAGCGACCGAAAAAGTACCGCCAGCAGCGTGCACAGCGTCTGCAATCTCCTGAAGGTTCTCGGGGATGGACCCATCGGCGTTGGGGTACTGCACGAGGCAGCCGCCCGAGTTTGAGAAATCGAGGTCTTTGGGCAGACCAATCCGGATCTCAATGCCAAGACCTTCGGCTCTTGTGCGCAGCACGCTAAGGGTTTGAGGGAAAATTTGCTCGTGCACGTAGTAGACTTTCTTCTTTTGGGTAGACATGATCATGGCTTCAGCGGCCGCAGTGGCCTCATCCAGCAACGAGGCGTTTGCAAGGTCCATGCCGGTCAAATCCTTGATCATTGTTTGGTAGTTGATGAGCGACTCGAGGCGGCCCTGCGAGATCTCGGCCTGGTACGGCGTATAACTCGTGTACCACTGGGGGTTCTCGAGCAGGTTACGCTGCACAATGGGGGGCAAAGTGGTGCCATAGTAGCCGCGGCCAATGACGCTCTTAAACACTTTGTTGCGTTTGGCCAGCTCTTGCACGCGCTCCAGCAGTTGGGACTCGGACAAACCACCCTCGGGGTTGATGCTCAGGGGACGCTCCACGAGCACATCTGCGGGAACAACCTTTTGAATAAATTCGGTCATTGATGTAGATCCAACAGTTTTGAGCAGCTCGGGAATTTCTTTATCGCCCGAGCCATTGTGACGACGCAGGTAAGTATCGAGCGGCTTGACCGCGTTGATGGAGGAGTTGGTTGCAATGCGAGTGACGCTAAACTGCCTTGATTTGGCCAGCGAAAGGACCCTTGCACGCAACATTTGGGATGCAGTTTTTTTTCCTAGTGAATTTATATATATATATCTGCATGGTCCCGGGTGACGACAAGTGACCCGGGTCGGTGGCAGCGGGTGCAGGCTGGGAGAGGGGATCCCGTTTTTCTCTGTGCTTGTTATTTACTTTTTCTCTGAATGGAATGTTGGTTTAGCCGCACTGGGGCCGCGGATCTCCATGCGGCTAACTTTGATCTGGCGATAACTGACTCGGGCCCGATAAGCACCGTGCCTGATCCGGCACGGTCCTGCGCGCGCTAGGCACAGTGGTTTCTCGCGCTAGAAGGGCTAGACATAGCTCTTTAAATCTAGGCGTGGCTTTGGAAATGCTCGAATAAATAATGCTACTGCTTTGGCCTTTTCGTATCGCCAAATTGGGTCTCTGATCCGCGCTTCTTGACCGGGTGGAAGAAACTCTTCATTGCCCTCGAAAACTTGTTCTTTTCTTGCGACTCGTCGGGAGATTGTGGAGACTCTGAGGGTTGTGGTGGTGGCGATGTGACTTGAGCTTGAGCTTGGGGCTGAGTTTGGGCCTCGGGCTCGGCGCTCCCAGATTTAGGGCCGTGACGCACGAGCATTGAGGTAAAATACTGGTCAAATATCTCGTGCGAGGGCGCAATGCGGTACCCCACGCGCGTAAGAAACTCTACCTCGAGCAGATTGAGCTCCATTTGTTGTAGACCTCCCACTTTGGCATAGTGCGAATTGGCGCAAAAGCTGTCGCACAAGCCTTTGCTAGCGACACATACCGATGTAATAATAAAGCGGTGAACTGTTAGAGAGTTGACGACAAAGTGTGGGTAGCTCTGAGTGAGCAAATCGATATAGTACACCAACACGATCAAGATGGCCGGATCGAGCGTTGTGAAGCGCACGATGCGCAGCAAATAGTCCTTGATGGAGATGTTGGCTGGTGCACGCGAATGGAACCGCGTGAGCTTGTTTTCATTGAACGGAATGCTGTCGTTTGCGGTGACGATCTCGTTCAGCATGCCGCTGACGATTCTCAGGACATCTTGGGTACTCATCTGCTTGAAATAAAGCGGTGGGTCGGGTATAATTGCTTGTTGGACCTGGCTGGGTGCCGCTTCAGCGGGAACTGGCTGCAAACCCACGGCGGACATGATGTGTGTGGATGTCTAATGATAGTTTGTGGGGAAATTTTGGAGAGGGTAAAGCGTTTTAAAAGTTGAAAAACTCTGAGAATATATACGCTAGGGCTTGCCGGGATGGCGGAAAAATTCGTGAAAATAACGGCGCACGTGCTGATGCGAGCACGTGATATTGACAGCTCGAGCGAGCTTAGGCCTGGGCCTTGGCGGTAGGAGGGCGCTAGCAGGGGTAGGCTTGGTAGGGTGGCCCTGGCCCGCCGGGTACCGGCCCCGAATAAGGCAAAAAATTGTTGCGGCAAAAGTGAAATATAGACATTAGAAACAACTAGAGTAAAAAAACGCGTAATTTAGAGGGCTGGCCCGTCTTGTAGGGGCAAATTGATCCGGCTCTCTCCCCAAGCCTGCTGCGGCAATTTTGGCGCGCGCCGCCCGAGCAGCTTGTGCATCACAAAAAGAGTATTGAATATATTTACTTATCCCCCTTGCAAATCAATCAAAGCCACCCGGCTGGCTGAGCGCTTACCCTACCTTTGCTACGTGGCAGTACCCTAGCCCCGCAGCTAGTATATAATCATCCAATCACCTCCCACTCCTCCATCTACAATGGACGACGATAGTTACGCCTTGGTTCTCGATAACGGCTCTGGTATGTGCAAGGCCGGTTTTGCCGGTGACGACGCACCCCGTGCCGTTTTCCCTTCGGTTGTTGGTCGCCCCCGCCACCCCGGTATGATGGTTGGCCTGAACCAAAAGGACTGCTACGTCGGTGACGATGCCCAGTCCAAGCGTGGTATCCTCAAGCTCAAATACCCCATTGAGCACGGTATCGTCACCAACTGGGATGATATGGAGCGTATTTGGCACCACACCTTTTACAACGAGCTGCGCGTTGCCCCCGAGGAGCACAGCATTTTGTTGACCGAGGCGCCCCGCAACCCCACTGCCAACCGTGAAAAGATGACCTCGATCATTTTCGAGACCTTTAACGCCCCCGCGTTCTTTGTCCAGATCCAGGCCGTCCTCTCGCTGTACTCGTCTGGTCGTGTCACTGGTATTGTGGTGGACTCGGGTGATGGTGTTACCCACATGGTCCCCATCTACCACGGTCACTCGATGCCCAACGCCATCATGCGCATTGACCTTGCTGGCCGCGACCTCACCGAGTACCTCATGAAGTTGTTGACTGAGCGTGGCTTTAGCTTCACCAACTCTGCCGAGCGCGAAATCGTGCGCGAGGTCAAGGAAAAGCTTTGTTACGTTGCTCTCGACTTTGAGCAGGAGATGCAGACTGCCGCCCAGTCCAGCAGCCTCGAGAAGTCGTACGAGCTGCCCGATGGCCAGGTCATCACCATTGGCAACGAGCGCTTCCGCTGCCCCGAGGCCCTGTTCCACCCCGAGATGTTGGGCATGGAGGACCCCGGTATCCACGAGTTGGCTTTCTCTTCGATCATGAAGTGCGAGCTCGACACCCGCAAGGATCTCTACGCCAACATTGTGCTGTCGGGTGGTACCACCATGTACCACGGTATCTCGGAGCGTCTCCAGCGCGAGATCTCCATGCTTGCCCCCAGCACCATGAAGGTCAAGCCCACCGCCCCTGCCGACCGCAAGTTCAGCGTCTGGATCGGTGGTTCCATCTTGGCTTCGCTCGGAACTTTCCAGCAGTTGTGGATCACCAAGCAGGAGTACGACGAGACCGGACCCGAGATCGTCAAGCGCCGCTGCTAAGTCAATTGAGAGCGTTTTGTAGTTTGTCCTGTAGTTATATTATTAGCGACAATGAGCGTAGCGAGGGTCGTGGGTCACTTTAGGGTAAGGGCAGCGAGCCAGCGCCATGGGGCCTGGGTGAGGTGCAAAGAACTATTATAGTGTAATATATAAAGCTATTCTAGCTTTACCATCACCCGCATGGCAAGCAGGCCCTGTGCCCTGGTGCCATTGGCTCCGCAAATTCTGGTGCTAGCGAGCGCACCTGGAAAGGCTCAACCAATACCATGCAAAATACGGGGAAACACTAGGGCCCTAGCTGTATACTGTCTATTCGATCTGGTCCTGATGTCCTCGTACCGCTTGGGTTCAGATCAATATCAGCGGGCTTGCATCTCTAGTTTAGGTTTGTATTCTACTGGCGACGCGCAGCATAGTCGATGCCGACTTTTGCAAACAGCCGCTGGGCCATATCATTGGCAGACAATGGACGATTGGGTGCATCCCGCGCTCTTTTTTTTTTTTGAGAGATAAAAGAGCCACCAGAATGTCAATCTCGGCGGGAATCTCAACCGGATAGTCACAAGCAAGTAGCGCTACCCAGGCACTAAACGGTAATGCACGCCCCCTCCTGAGTTTGGATGGAAAATAAAGACAGGGGCTGGCATTTCTATCTCTCAGCAACAATGAGCAGGATATCTTTATCAACTCTCAACTTTTGCAGAAGTCCAGACCAAATCAAGAGCTGCTCATTGGCCTTTGTAGCGTCAAGCACAAACTCCTTGCTTTCAAGCATTGTCGCAGCAGCCTGGGCAAACCAGATTTAAGCCTCGTGTCGCGGTACGGCTTGAGGTTTTTGTAACTCTAGGGCAAGAAGACATATATTCGGGTCAGGGTCGTGCCTCTGTCTCTAAAGATATGCAATATAGCCGTAACCATGCTCCGAGTACTGCTCAAGCGCTTTATGCAGTCGCTGATCATCTTCGAAAACGTGATCAAAAGTTGTACACTATTAGAGTAGCCGTGGTTGTTGTCGTGGGCATCAAAGATGAGGCGATTTTGCTGCATCTCAGTTGAGAGGTAACAGTACAGACGGGCTTTCCGTGTATCAATGGTAGGGATTAAAAAGGTCAGGTCTTCAAAAAGTTCTTCGTTAAAAAATGATTGTACGTCGTATTCAAAGTGTTCAAGTCCGATCATCCATGCATACCCTAAAGCTGCCCATGCGACTTCACGATCCGCAAGGTAGATTCTGGAAAGATACCTAGGCAGCTGGCCAAGATTATTGGGCAAGGTCATGGTGGGTTAGACACGGGATAAAGTTGCGCGCCAAACTTGTTCCATTTAGGGCGCGTGAGCGTGCGGGTCGCGTGGTATGAACGAATGGGAGGATAGCCGTAGCTGTTGAGTCAAGAGCATATTTGTATATAAGTGCCAATTATTTCGTTTTCGCACTCTAAACCCTGCTGGCCACATCATATGCACACCCGTGCACAGGGCAGGAGCACGCAAGGGCAATGTCACGATGCTAAACTAACTACAAATCCACTGTTGGTGGCCTGTACGGCGTTGGTTTGGTGGGTTGTGCAGGTGCTGCCGGTGCGCGCTGTGCATGCTGTGAGGGATAAGCGCTATTCGTGGGCGCATTCGTGGGCGCATACGTGGGCGTATACTGCCCAGATGCACCAGTTTGTGCGCGGCTACGCTCGCTGAATTTACCTGTGGGGGCCTGTGTGACTGCTCTAGTTCCGCCATGATCAAATGTGGGTCCAGTCACGTCCTTGGGCCGCTTTAGCTCTTTACGCTTGCCAGGCGCACCCTTTTGGGCTAGCCATGCGTCGAAAAGAGCCGCATTACGAGTGGCGCACCCAAACATCCACGAAAACAAAACCCCCAAAACCGGGCACAATGAGATCAAAAAGTCGGTTCCGCAGTTGGCAGCCATCTTTGCTTGAACAGATGCCGGGGCACCACCCTCTGAACTTTTGCGTATAAGTGACCCTTGGAGAGTATATGCAATAATGGGCCCAATAACCGGCAAGATGTTGACGATGGGGATAATGCCCAAACCAATGTCCACACCCACGCAACCACAACAAAAATTGCGGTCATAGTTCCAAGCGGTGCGAACCACTTGTTTCCAAGCCTGGCGTTGGCGATCATTGGCATCAGCAGGTGCCTTGCGCCGCACATGCTCGCCGTTGACTTTGGTGTAAAACGGGTCGCGGGTCTTGAAGTGATCGGGTGCATACTGCTCATAGACGTCGGAAACGACCCCAAACCCGGGAATATTTTCCACATTGGAGCTCACGGTTCCAAGAAAGCTCATTGGGAGTTGCTCCGTGAGTTGCTCCGACTTTATTATATACTGAAACGGACAGGGGGGAAGCCGCGTAATGCGCGAAAGGTAAAGCCTATTTAGTATAAATTACTTTGCATTGGCATTGCGGCCACGACCGATCTGAATCTTAGGCACTTGCTGGCGGCCACCAACAAATGGCGACTCGCTCGTCTCGAGGGTGCCGGGGCCAATCCACTGATCAACGATTTTTTGGTTGTGCCGTTTTTGCCAGTTGTGCTGCTTGACGGCTTTTTGGTACTCGGGCTGGTCCTCTGCATAAAATTCAACCTTGTCGTCGTGCCGTTGGCGGCGCGCACGCTGGCTCTGGGGCTTGGGCACGCTGTACCGGTCGCCGCGCGTCTTCCACTGCATGTTTGCCTTGAGGTGCAGGTGTAGCTTACCATCCTTGACTGAGACTGTGACGCGGGTCAAGGTGTGGCCACCGCACCGCGGGCAAAACTGTTTGGTGGGTTGGTCCTTGACGATCGGCAGCAGGTGGAAGCAAGCGTGGCAGCGCTGCATGTAGAGCTTGAGCTGCTTGATGCGCATGCCCGAGCTGCCAATTGCTTGCAAACCAATTTGAAGGGTAACGTTTTGAACGGCGAAATCGTTCGAGGCAAGCGCCACGGGGTAGTGCTCGTCGGCAGTCACGGGGGCAAGGTCGGTGCTGTCCTGCTGGACCTTTTCCACAACGTTTTCGGGTGTGATCCAGTCGTCGTCGTCTTCAGCGTCCTCCTCATCTTCGCCTTGTTCACCCTCGGTCTCAGCAACAGGCTCCTTAGGCTCAGGCACAGGCTCAGGCTTGGGCTCCTCCCTGGGCTCCTTCGGCTCGGCCTTGGGCTTGTACTGGCGACCCTTGCGCTTGGGCTTGGCCACAACTGTAAATCCGTCTTCCTCCATGGGCGCAGTAGTCTCAGCCTTCACCTCCTTGGACTCATGCACATGCTCCTCGACCTGCATCTTGCCGTCATATATTTGCACGCTCTTGTGCAGCAGGCTCTGGTCGGGGTGCAGGTCGTAAGTCAGGGCAATAATCCCAATGTCAGGGGCACTTAGAACAGCGTGGTCACCGGTTTTCTTGGAAAATTCAGTCACAAACTGGATCGCGGCGGCGCTGGGCTGCTGCACAGTGAGGTTATCCTTGATGAGGTCTAGGCGCTGGCGAGCGGCCTCATCCTTGATTTCATTGAAAACAGCAGGGGTTGTGAATAAATTAGTGGACTTGCTCAAGAGCTCTTCGCGGGTTTGGCTCAGCAATGGAGCTGCATCCAGCACCAATTTTTCAATCATTTAATTTTTAGTCAGACTTTTTTTGAGCTGCACTCTGACTTGCAGGAGCCATATGCAAGATGCAATTGTCAATAAATA
This sequence comes from Wickerhamiella azyma, assembly GCA_022577855.1. NCBI lineage: Eukaryota > Fungi > Ascomycota > Dipodascomycetes > Dipodascales > Trichomonascaceae > Wickerhamiella > Wickerhamiella azyma. Next base: position 136,182 of record JAKISA010000014.1, read on the forward strand.
GATAGATATTTTAGGAGCTTACCGCAATAGCTGGTGATGGTGTTTTGTGCTTTGTGCGTTGCCGCTATAGGCTCGGGCTGGGGCTCCACCTCAGGCGCTCCCTTGAGCTCAGGCTCTGCCTTGGGCTGGGGGTCTACCTTGGGCGCTGCCTGTATCTTGAGCACGGGCTTGAAATTTCGAGCACGCTTGGCCGGAGGCTGGTTTTCTTTATCCTCGGGCGTCTTACGCTTGGGCCCCCCTTGGGGTGCCCCCTTGGGTGTCCCCCTCCCATTGAGTTCGGGCTCAAAGTTGATGCGCGACAGGGTGAGCCAGAGTCCTGGAACGCGCGTTCTCAGGTCCGCAAACCAACCATCAGTTGTGGACTTGACATGGTAATCGAAAACGTTGTCCCAGGGAGTGCTCGGCACACTGGAATCATTGATCAAGACGCAAATGCCGCCCTGCTCTTTGACCGCTTTACTGAGGTCGCGAACAAGGCCCTTGATACCGTCTACCCGCAACGATGTGCCCATAACCAGCAACAAATCGGGCCGCTTTCTCGTGTCTTTTGTGGCATTAAGGCCAATTTCTGTAGCTTGGGGATGCTCCTCATTGTATAGCACCACCTGCGGCCTGAGCACGCCAACTGAGCGGGTACGCCGACCAGCGGCCTGCCGCGCAGCCTCCATCTCGACACATTCTTTACACTCGGGAGCCCCGCCTTTTTTAAATGTGCGTTTGTCCTTTAGGGTCCAGTCTTGCTCGTGTCTACAGTGTGTGCACCGCAGGCGGTGTACATCCCCATGCAGCATCACCGTCTTGTCTTTGATCCCGACGCGACTCTCAAATCCATCAATGTTTTGGGTGTAGACTCGCAACAATTTCTTGCGCTCGCTCAAATGGCGCAAAAAGTGGTGGCCAGGGGTCGGCTTTGCCTTGGCCATTGCCGCGCGCAGCTCAGCCATAACGGTGAAAAATAGCTGTGTGGTTTCTGCAGTGCGGAAAACGCCTGCATCAAACAGGTCTTGACCCTTGACCACTCGGTTGGAATGCCTCTTCTTGAAAAAATTGTAGAGGCCATTCTTGCCCCTAAAGTCGGGGATACCAGCTGAACACGAGAGACCAGCTCCCGAAACAACCACAATTCTTTTGCTTGTCTTGACTTTGTTGGCTATAAGGTCTAGGACTGGCCCAGACTCATCGAGAAAAGCCGTTTGCATCTTGATCGATGTACGATACTCGGTATGTCACTAGCCACTTTCTTTATGCAAGTCTTGATTCCCTCGCCCCAGAAACGCGTTACTTTGTCATGCATGTTGTCACTTGCAGCAGTTATCGCGAGACGCGTCGAGCACCAATTTGGGTGGGAAAAATCGAATAAAAAAGGGAGAGAGCTGGGATTTAAGGGTCGTGTGTAAAGTGGGAGAAAATGTCTATAAAAAAATAAACGGGCGCAAGGTCTGTCCAAGGGTCGAATTTCGACTGTCCTTTGGATGGTCTCATATTCATGCATCTATACAAGTTTTTTATCGTTAATTCACCTGTGCAGCCATGTTGTGCTGGAAAAACCTTTGAGAGGGCAGGCCCTTAATGGTGACGCACCAATTTACCTGCATGAAAACGCGTCACGCTCGTGCATGAGTGGCTAGTCCGCCAATAACTGCAAACTTTTGGGTCCTGTGAGCGTGGATTTAGCCATGACTGGGGCAATAAACTGGGAAAATATGAAAAACTATCCGCATCCGCTTAAATTATCACTGGCGAAATATTCTAGAAAAGTTGACCCAACATTTTGGCCAAATATTCCTACAGCACACAGGCTTTCCAAATCAACGAGGCTGCGTACTGGCGTATCATTGCACCTTACACCTTGCACTTGCATCCCATGGCTGCACCTTCGGTGCACCTACAAAGCTGGCTGCACCTCCCAAAGCTTACCATGCTAAACATTGACGACATCAAGAAGCTCATTCAAGACGGTAACCACGCCGAGGCGGTCAGGGAGTGCGACATTATTATTGCAAAATATCCCACGTCTGGCCCGCTTCTCTTGCAGCGGTCCATTGCCCACCTGAGGGCAGGCAACCCCGAGCTGGCTTTGCCTGATGCTGAGAGCGCTGTGCGGCATTTGCAGGGCGAGAAACGGGCTGATGCGCAGCTGCGGCGCGCAATTTCGCTGTTTAAAGTAGGCAAACCCGGCGAGGCCAAGTGTGTTGTTGCCTATGCTGCCGGAAAGTCAACCGAAACGAGCCAGGTCAAGTTTTGGACCAGCAAGCTCAAGAATGAGGAGGCTGTGGAAGTTCCTGAAATTCCCAAGGGCCCCAAGTTACCTTTTGCTAGCTCGCCCTCGGGTGGCGGCGCGCCCGAGGTGCGCAAAAACTGGTACCAAAGCTCGACCGCGGTGACAGTGGATGTGTACCTTAAGGGTGCTCCCAAGGATGCAGCCATCAAAATTGAGAGCCAAAGAGTTTTTATCAAGTACGGGGAGATTGATTTTAGTCTCAAACTGTTTGCCGAGGTCGTGCCCGAACTGTCAAAGTACACGATCGGTGGACCAAAGATTGAGCTTGTCTTGGACAAGAAGGAGCAAGTTCAGTGGCCCAAGCTGGAGTTTGATCCGTCGGTAAAGGTAGAGAAGGTACCCCAGGTTTCCCCAATTGCCAAGGAGGCCCGTGCTCCCGGTCGACTTGTGCCCTTTTTCGAGCGCAACTGGGACTTGTCGGATGAAGAGGATGAACCCGAGAGCCAGGACCCCAATGCCTTTTTCGAGAGTATTTACAAGAATGCTGACCCTGATACGCGCCGCGCAATGATGAAGAGCTTTACCGAGTCGAAGGGCACGTCTCTTTCGACCAATTGGGACGAGGTTTCCAAGGGCGAGGTGAAGCCATTGCCTCCCAAGGATATGAATTTGGAGTAGCGTGGGTGAGCGTGGGGGGCACACATCCGCTGGCACCCGCTGCATGGGTAGGCGCTGCAGGGTCAGGCGCACCGGCTACCTTATCTGCACCTAAACGCACCCCTGGGGCAAGGGTTTGGGGAGCAGATTGTAGCAGGCAAGGCAGGCCTCAATCTATATTTATAACTTAAAAGACAAACAACTCAACAAGTTCGGCGACCTCGGCCTCGTCGGCAGGGTCAGCGCTTGGCAAAAGCGGCGGCGGCGGGCCGAAGTCCCAGAGCAGGTTGCTGCAGGTAAACCGCGGGATGTCATAGGTATCGAGGCTGAGGCGGCGGCGCTTGTGCGAGTACTGGGGTGTAGTTATGCTTTGGGCAGCTGTGACGTGCCAATGGCTGGACATGTGGGGAGTAAGAATGTCTCAGCTGGGTCATCGGTGACGAACCCGTAGGGCACTCGCCAAAGCCCGTGTGCCACAATTTACTGAATTAGATCTTGATTGACTCTTTATTTGCTCATTATCGTGCAATCTGCCTTCAACAATGGACTGCAATTTTCGAATTACAGACGATGCAAACTCTAAACTCTACACCTAGATAGCTGGATTTAGATTAAACTACTCATCATTATGCGCGAAAGCCATAGTATAGCGCTTGAGGCCATAGAAGACGTGGTTTGCCACCTCGGTTACCGCTCAATGGGCGTGCTCATTTGCTTCTCGCAAGTCGATCGAGCATGGTGCAGTTTCCTTTTGGGCGACCACATTTGGAAATGGTTTGATGTGCATAAAATCAGAGGTATCCAGCACACTTATACCTACCAGGGCTACCAGCTGCATGGTGTCGCCGCGCATTATATGAACTCTCTCTCTAGCCTGGATCCTGCTCGGCATGCTCGACATTTGGAACCCGGATATTTGTGGAACAAGGCCGTATATGTTCAAAAATTACCTCCCCGTGCCCAAGCTGCAAATATGATATCAAGGTGCCTCAATACTGTGCAAGAGACCACATTGATGAGCCATATGATCAGATGATATATTTATGCTCTCTGTATGATCCCGGACACACTGATTTCTGCCCAAAATATGAAGGTCTGCGGCGTTATGCAGAGGCTACCAATCAGGCCATGCCGACTGACCGCGTGCGGGATCAGATTTGAGCTAAATGTTTATACCGCTCGGCCGCTCGGGCGCACCGCCCCGTTCCCGCGCCCGACTCTACTCGACCCTACCAAACTATATAACGGGCCAGTGACAAAATAAAATATGATGTAGCACAAAAGACGGCTCTGCATATTTTTCTTTGTCCCGTGATTTTTACCAAGCGCCAACTCTCTCGCGCCGGGCACCCTTGGCTCACCCTTGCGGTGATGCGTGCGCCAGCATCATGCGATGCACTGCGATGCACTGCGATGCACTTCTTTAATGAAGAGTCGATGCTGCGGGGCCTTTACCCTTGAACGACCCTCGACTCGCCTGTCTCGCTCCACCTCGCTCACGCCAGACTAGCACACGTCTCGACAAACGTCTCTGGGGAAGGCAGGTCGGTCGTGCCATAGGTGATATTCTTCCCCGCCTTTTGAGCCCACGCCATGACGTTTGCATACTCAAAATAGTTGCCGCCTCCGACAACAAACAGCAGCGCCTCGTCGTGGGCGCTGCGCTTGGCAGGCCGCGTCAAGGCCCCGCGGCTGCCCTTGGGGTCAAAGCACAGGTAGTCCCCAGTGACGTCCGCGCTGGCAGGATCAAGCAGCGACTGGGCAACGTTTGTGAGCGGCAAGTTAGTCTTGTTCTCGGGGAGGAACCCCTTGACACCCGAGATGAGCGAGCCAAACCCTTCGCTGATTGTGCCCTGGTTGATGTGCGACGTGATGCTCGAGGTCATGCCCGAAACTTTTTGGAAAAGGGCGCCCTGGTGTGAGGCAGGCGCGGGTGCAGCGGCGGCGGCAGTGGTGGCCAGCGTCATCTTGGAGACTTCTTTTTGGTGCTTGATGTGCTGCAGCGCGCTGAGATCGCAGCCCTGCTCTTTGAGGGCGGCCTCGAGCTCGGCCTGGTCGGCAGGCGAGACGTTGCTCGATAAAAAGTAGACGAGGTAGAGGCGCAGTTTGTCGCGGGGCTCGGCAAACTCGGGGTTGTTGATGAGCTCGAGAATGCTTTGCTTGGTCTGCTTCGCGGCCGTTTGTTCCGCCTCAAACAGCTGGGCGAGCCCGCGGTCGCCAATGGCCTTGAGCAGCACAGTGGCAATGTTCATGTGCATATCAATGGTCTGCTTGCGCGCCGTCAGCTCGGGAAGTGATGTCAAGGCGCTCTTGAGGTGGGCGGTGCTAGGCTCGAGCGAGTCAATGTCGGTTGTGCCGGTCAACTTTTGCGCATCCGACTTGTACTTTGTGAGGGCCGTGTCCAAGTTTTCGGCCACTTCGGGGAACGGTTGCGTGAGGTTGGCTTGCCAAAAGGTGTCGCTCGGCTCGATATCGTACGATTGGGTCGTCTCCCCGCGAACGGTGACCCTGGAACGACTCAAACCGCACGTGTCGTTGATGAGCGACTGGTACGTCCACGAATGGCTAAACATGCTCACCAGGTCGAGGTTGCGGTCCAACAAGACAAGCACAGGGCGGCTCGACGAGTCGAGAGTGATAGTGTTGCGCGAGTTTTGAATGTACGAGCGCAGTTTCTCGTCGAGGCGCTGCGCAATCATTTCGGCGGCATTCCCGCGGCTCGCCCTAATGAGCGGCAGCTTGCGCTGGGTCACAAGCACGCAAAAGAGCCCGTTAACAATCTCGTTGACCGTTTGCTCGATCTGGTGCTCGGTTGTTTTGGGGTCGGCAAACGTGTGGTACACTTGGGGCATCTCGAGGCTGAGGATGTTTTCCTCAGAAACAACAAAGTCGAGGTACTGGTCAAACACTTGGTTGATGCGTTGCGAGGTCGACAAGGTCTTGGAGGCCAGATCCTCGAGCAAAACGCGCGGCAAAGGGCTGGTAAAGTTGAGGCTCCAACTCTGGTACATGTTGGTGGCAACGTCCTTGCCGATGCGCGCCACATTTTCCTCGGTTGGTTCAACAAAATAGATTGCCGGTACGTCAGGCAGCGGCGACCGCTCAGCGCTGAGGAGGAGGTGCAGGGTGACGCCGGCCTTGAACAGGTCGTTGACGCGGAGCACCGAGGAGATAATGTCGCGGCCTTTTTTGTCAAACACGAGGACTTTCCACGCGAGGCCTCCATCTGGTTTTGGCGCGTTGAAATTGAGCAATGTGGTCAGGGCCTGGGCCTGTGCGTCGCGGATGCTCATGCTAAGTCATCTGCCAGCGCGCTGGGAGCTAGTGCAGGGGGAGTGCAGGGGGGAAAGGGGAGGGCAGAGTGCAAAGTGCAAATTGCCAGGTAGCAAAGTGGTTATAATTTACATAAATTTGTGAGTGGTGGGGCTGTGAAAAAGTAACTATACAACTAGTCTGGGAGTGCAGGGGGATGCATGAGTCTGGGGGAGGGGGGGCATGGGCATGGGCAGATTACCTGGCATGGGGCTCATCAGATCGTGATATTTAATTTACATAACTTTTGTGAGTGGTATGCTAATGCAAGGCTAGTGCAAGGGCCAGGGCCTGGACGGGGTCCCTGGGGGTCCCTGGAGTGGCACCTGCAGGCACCTCAGTGCGTCCCCTCGCCCCCTGACCCACCACATCCCCCTTTTTAATAAATAAGTTCATCATCCCAAGTCGGCAGTCCATCCCTCAGCTTGTACGAATCATCGTCCTGCCTCTCCATAACAATCGGCTTGCAATACGCCAAATTCTTCAAACTCTCAAATTTTTCATAGGACCATCCAAACCATTTCATCAAAAATACGCGGCCCCAGATCCCGTGCGACACCAGCACCACCACGTCCACCTGGTTGGAGTCAATGTGTCGATGTAAACTGCCGGCAAACGAGCAGCACCGGTCATAAACATCGGCGGCGCTCTCGCCATTGTGAATCCTAAAAAAGAAGCTCCCGTACACCGCGCGCTCCTTGAGCACGTGCGACATTTGGTGCGGGTCCTGAAAGTTGCCAAAATCTTGTTCGCGCAGGCGCGGCTCCTCGACCGTTTCCGGCTCATGGCCTGCAATTTTGAGTTGCTCGTAAATGTGGGCGGCCGTTTGCCGCGTGCGCGCATAGGGGCTGATGTAAATACGCACCTTTTCATTGGCGGTGATCATCCCGTTGATATCCTTGCCTGCGTCGAGCGCCATTTCGTGGCCATCGCTGGTGAGCTCCACCAGGTGGTTTTGCACGCTTTGGTTCACAAATCGGTCGCAATTGGCCTCGCTTTCGCCGTGGCGCACAATAATGATTAGCCGGGGCTTTGGCATGACGCTGACTGGTGGTGACCTCCCAACCTGACATCACCTCCCAGCACAGAGGGCTGGAGGGGTGGAGGCGTGAGCTCACCAAAGTGTAAGTATCGGTGATGATTTATGCTAACAAATATCTAAACTCAGCTCGTCTGATTGCACCGTGATCATAATTTTAACCTGAGATGCTAACCAGAAAATTTTTCGCATATGCGCAGAGAGGTGCCTCGGGGGCCCTGGGTGCCCTGGGGAGTAGCATGTAGAGCGCTAGACGCATGTAAATCTATTCTAGATCTTTGTGTTAACGCGTACCAACGTGTACTAGCGCGTGGGCTTGTGTATGCGCATGCAGTTGGGCCAAGGCTAGCCAGGGGCATGCGCTGCGCTGCGAGATGCGAGGGGGTGCATACACCGCAGGTCCGTGTGCGGTCGCGCGCAAGTGCGTGAGGATGCGTCGAGCGTGCATCGCGTGCATGGCAGAGCGTCGAGCGCATGAGCCCCATTGAGAGTACATCGATCGCGGGCACCCGGGCACCCCTGGCTGCATTTCGATCCCCTGGAATCCCCTGGGCCCCCTCGCACGTGCAATTAGTCTATTTATCTAGAGATGGATTTAATGGTATCAATTAGTTGGTCTTGAGGGACGGTGATGGGTGCGAGGAGCTCGTCAATAGCCACCTCGCGCTGCTGGTACAGGGCCGGCTCGTGCACTGCGACGTAGCCCAGCGCAGTGCGTAATAAAAATGACTCGCCTTCGGATACGACCAGATCCATGAGGCGGCCGGCGGTCTCCACGTCCAGCGGCTCGAGCATAAACCTGGCAACCAGCCGGTCGAGGTAGTGCTGCGGCGCGAGGCGCACGGTGGTAAAGTGTGTATACAGGTGAGGAAATTTGGCCCGGAATACCTTGTAGTAGGATGTGTAGTGAGCTTGCGAAAGAGCCTCATTTCCACTCAGGACAGCATGCACAAGCCCGCCAGAAGGAACCAGGGCAACAAGGCACTCGGTGGCCGGCTGCTCATCCATGGCAAGCAGCAAGGTTGCCGCGGGATAGAGAAGGGGCGCGGCGCGTTCGATGGAGAGCGAGCACCGCGATGCAACTTGGGCAACCATTGATTTGAGAGAGTCGTGGAGGGGGCGGCCAGCGCCAAAAAGGCCGCATTCGGGAAAGATGTGGTCGGTGGAGAGGGATGCACTCGTGATGGCACTCGCACTCGCTGCACCCTTGACACCCGCTGCACTCACGCCCAGTCTCTCACACCACGCCTGCTGCCTACACTTTTCAGGAACACCGCGCCACCAAAGCGTGCGCGATACCTTGGCACCCTTTTTAAGGCTCTTTTCCCACACGCGCGCGTCGGCCTCGCATTGCTGCTGGCGCCGCACAGCACGCTCATTTTCCTTGTCGCTCTTGACCTTTTCCTGCGCCTTGGCGTGCGCCACCAGCTGGCTAAACTGCTGCATGTGGCGGCGCTCTTCTTGAGCGCTCTTGGGCGGCAGGTGCTCGGGGCGCGTCAAGGATGTTTGCGACTGTGACGCGCTGGCGGAGGTTAGAGACTTGCTCTTGCTCTTGGATTTACGGTGGCTCAGGTTGGGCGTGCTTGCCGCGTGGCCCCCGCTCTGAGCATACTTGAGCTGGATCTCACGCGTTTCACTGTCGAGCATCTCCTGCTCCTTGATGGCCGGCAAAGAGTGGCTCTTGGGTTTGGGGTTTTTGCTTTGCGCGCATAGTGCTGGGCTCATTGGTACGTTGAACATCACCGCATCGGTCGGCCAAAAGTCGTCCGTGTCGCCGGCATAGTCGGACTCGCGCTGCTTGTGGTTGCGGCGCTGCACCGGTATACGTGAAAGCGAGGCCATACTTGTGTTATCAGGCAAACTCAGCTTGCGCGCCAGCGGCGCATCCACGTTGCGCGCGCTAAAGGGGCCCTGGGCGAGGATCGGCGAGCTAAAGCTGCTTAGGGACGAGCGCAGGCTGGACGCATCGCTTGTAAGAGTTGGGGTACTCATATTTGAATACCTAAACTCATCCTCATCATGTGTCCTGAGCGATATGTCCTCAAAGTTGAGGTGCGGTTCCGTCTGCATCCCCCAACTTGTCAGATACCCAAAAAAGCGGCCATGGCTCTTTTAAGGAATATGCATGTCGCTTGTCAGCATTTTCCGGATTTGCCCATGCATGACAGCTACCCCATTTTTAGAAGCGCCTTGGGGGTATCGACGCGCCCAGTGAGAGCGCCAACGGCTCATTCGTGCAAAAATTGAGGTTAAGATCCCGCGCGCGTTCCGCCTCAACAGATATGCAAGCGGGTCACATGCCGCATGCAGGCCGCGCTGCGAGCACTGCCTGCGGCTCTTGTTGCGGTACTCGGGAGCTCCAGGATTTCCGCGCAATCTCTGCTCATTTTAGCCTAGACACCTTTATTTGTTGTCTAAATTCCCGCCAGGCGCAGCGGTCACCATCCCAGCCCCTGAATTCAGCTCGTGCATGCATATAATTACTTCATCAGGGGTGGGTACATTTCTCGGCTATTACACGGCAGTCAACCAAACGCCCGACCAACGCCCTTCCGAACGTAATCGGTTCGAGTGTTTGGGCAACATAGAACACTAGTCTAGCATATAGACGCATCTACCGGCAGGTGCCTGACAGCTACCTGCACGCGGTTTCAGCTGACGAGTATGAAGCAATCAGGAATAATTATCGGGGCGCGCACGCCGCCGCGTGTTTCTCAATTGCATTGGTGTGAGTTTATTAAAGCTTGTTTCGCATGCTACATATTATGAGGAGTCCCCATGGTGGCCGTGGTCCATGGAGGAGTGCGTTGCATTCAGATTAGATGCCTACACGCATAGGCTCTGTAGGCTCTAGCTCTAGACTACCTACACCAGCCCTGGAAAAAAATTACATCAGCCAACTTTTCATTTCATGTCGGAACAAACAGTAGACAGATGGAAGGAAGAGCCCTTCACCGAGGCCGACCTTGCGTCAAAAACTCCATTTCTCGAAGAGTCCTCGTTTGTGACCCTGTTCCCCAAGTACAGGGAGGCGTACCTGCGTCAAATCTGGGGTGACCTGACCCGGGCCCTGGAACCAAAGGGAATTAACTGCGCTTTGGACCTTGTCGAAGGGTCCATGACGGTGCGCACGACGCGTAAAACATTTGACCCGGCCATGATCCTCAAGAGCCGTGACCTGATCAAGCTTTTGGCTCGTTCGGTGCCTTTCCCCCAAGCAGTCAAAATTCTTCAAGACGATGTTGTTTGCGATGTGATCAAGATTTCGGGATTCACAAACAACAAAGACCGGTTTGCCAAGCGCCGCCAGCGCCTCATTGGCCCTAATGGCAACACGTTGAAGGCCTTGGAGTTGTTGACCAAATGCTACATTTTGGTGCAGGGCTCGACCGTCGCGGCCATGGGATGGTACACTGGCCTGAAAGAAGTGCGTCGCATTGTTGAGGACTGCATGCAAAACGTGCACCCCATCTACCACATCAAGGAGCTCATGATCAAGCAGGAGCTGGCCAAAAACCCTGACCTCAAGAACGAGGACTGGAGCAGGTTCCTTCCGCAATTCAAGAAACGCAACGTGGCGCGCAAGAAGCCGCATGTTGTGCGCGAAAAGAAGGCTTACACGCCGTTCCCTCCTGCGCCGCAAAAGTCGCGGGTTGATCTCGAGATTGAGAGCGGTGAGTACTTTTTGTCAAAGCACCAAAAAGACGCCAAGCGTAAGGAGAAGCAGAGCGAGGAGCGCAAGAAAAAGAAGGAGCAAAAGGAGCTCGAGCGGTCGAAAAAGTACATTGCCCCAAAGGAGGATTAATTTATAGCATTAAAAGGCATAATAGCGGCAGAGAGGATGCCAGGGGCAGCCCGGTCTTCACCCTACGCACTCGCGCGACACCATGGCCGCCCTTGTGCCACTTGGTACCCGCACAAACTCGGCTCTAGCCACAGACTCACGAGCCCCGCCAACACTACGCCGGCAGAGTCGCTGACGCCCACGGCACCCATACTAAACTCGCGGTCCGAGTGGGCCACCGTTTCGGAAACCAGCATGTAGGTGTTGACATAGGCCGCGCCACCAAGCAACCCTTCATAAATCATGAGGAGGAAAAGGGGGTAGATGCCACTAAAAGGCTTTAGGGATTGGAGAATGCAGACCGTGAGATTGAGCAGTTGCAAGAGTGCCGGCACGTGCAGCCTTCGAATCCTGAAAAAAGGGGCCGAGGACCGCGAGACAAAGACACCGATTTGGTAGAGGGTGCCATAGGCCACATAGGCGTCACGGTACTGGTCAAAGGGCATGTCCTTGAGCTCAAAGAGGAGTGTGGGGCTCACGCCCTGGTTTATAATGTATTCTGCAACGTACACAGTGGTCAATGGCACAATAAACTTGAGCAAAGGCTTGATGCGATTGATTGTTTGGCGTGCTGTATAGTGCTTGGCAGGCTCTGTATCGCGAGCATCAAGAGGAAGTTGTTGGTAAATTGTTGCGCTGGGTAGATAGTAAAAGAAAACAGCCGGAAATAGTAACGGAGCGAGGCTAAACACGAGGGTTACCGCTCGGGGGTTGATGCGCAGCCACGTCGTGCAAACCAAGTAAACAAACGAGCCCACGAGCCCTGCAGCGCCCGTACCGCCACTGAACCCGTTAATTGAGGCCTTGTCGTAATAATGGGTTAGCTGCAGAAAGCTGATCTCGCCGAGCCCTGATGATGCAGAGGCCAAAACAACCCCAAGCATGCGCAGGGGGAGGGCGCTTGCACCCGATACTAGTAGCATACCGGCCGAACTCAGAGCCACAAGCGCCAAAATACGCCGCGGGTAGGGCACGGTGTGGATCCAAAATGGGGCACTGAGCTTGACCAAAAAGCCCGGAATCACATCTGCCAAGAGCACAATTCCTTTGGGAAGTGATGATCCCACAAGATCCACTGCTGCACTAAGGATCAGGACATAGAGGACATTGTTTACGAGGCCAAAAATCCAAAAACTCGCAAATACGGGGTTGCACCGCATCGTTAGATAAGGGTGGGACTGAAAGAGACTAAAGGATACTAATCAGCGTATTTGGGGACCTACACGAGGGTACAGGGTGGTACACAGCTCCCTGGGGCTCTAAAGAGCGGACCCTGGGGCTCAACTTGGACGCCGTCGAGTGAGCCGCATTTCCAAGTCCCAGGGCACAATTGACGAGTACAAAAAGCAGGTGCTGTCAACCAGTATTATTTAGTTTAGTTTTGTGCCAATCCCCACGATGCACCCAGCCCTGCCAATTTCACTCAAGGGTTAGGTTTCGACCGACCTGGCAAACGCCAAATCGAACTCAAAGTGACCAGAAATCTCTATACTTGGACGAGACGATTATTTAGCGAGTTTGTGTATGCACACTCCATGCTTGGACTAGTTAGATCAACAGGCAAATTTAGCCATACTTGAGAATAAACACCACCGCATTCGTGGCTGAATCCATACTTGAGCATAATTTTCACCTATTTTGTGGCTGAATCTCCATACTTGCCTGGACAGATACACGCGTCTGATCAACCCTAGTTAAACATCGTAGACCCCCCTTCAGGTGCTCGCATCTGTTGGTTTCAATTCCACTCGTACGCCTGGGTTTCGGTGAGCTAGGACCTCGTGCCAACCCCGAGTAGTCTGCGCACCCAATTCCCGTAAAGTGCACCCTTGTCCTCTTCGAGTGTTCGCTTCAGTTTACTCCCGAAGTGGAAACCATCACCACTGCCGCAGTTCTTTGTATTTCATTCAAAGCGTCCTATACACCCTCGCTTTTCTGGCGTCTCGTTGACTTTGCCTACATCCTCAATGGCTCAATCTGCATGGCCCACTTGGAGGTCTCCAAGGGGTCTCGAAGAACTTGTGGCTGTGGTGCGCAACGCCAGGACTAAAGCCGCCAGCACGTAATTTAATCTAGTCTAGCTCTCAATATTCTCAAGTACACCTCCTCCTCTTCCGCTCGATCGGGTAGGCAGCCTGGGTATGGCCGCCGTGGTCGCACTCCCGATTTGGTGGTGGCACCCGGATAAAAATCTCGACTCAGCTCTTGTACATGTATGAATCTGCTTGCCCTCTTGCTAGTTTCACAAACGTTGGCATCCAATTGGGCGGTCCTAGTCTCGACCTCGAGCTCATGGTACGACTATCGCCACAGCTCCAACGTGCTAGCCATGTACGAGCAGGCTCTCGAGATGGGCATTCCCGAGTCAAACATTATTCTCCTCGAGGCTGGCCAACACCAATGCAATCCGCGCAATTTGTATCCTGGCCAACAACGTCTTAGCGAGTCCAAGAGTGTGGCACCCCGCAAGGCTCATTATGCTGGGCGTCAAGTCACGAAACGGGCTCTCCACAGTGTCTTGACTGGACGAGGTCCCAAAACTCTCCGCAGCGACGAGGATTCCACCATTCTTCTCTTTCTCACTGGTCACGGCGGCGATGGCGTGCTTGGATTTGAGGATGGGCCGCTTGAGGTCGAGTACTTGGACCGCATCCTCAAGGAGATGTGGGCTCTCAATCTGTACAAAACCCTTTTGCTGGTTGTGGACTCATGCCAGAGCGCCACGATGCTCGAGGTGAGTGCGCCCAATGTGCTTGGAGTAGCTGGAGCCGAGCGCGGCAAACCCAGCTGGTCGCAGCGGCGCGAGCGCGCCATGGGCATTTCGCTCGTGGACGAATTTAGTATGGCTACTGCAAGGGTTTTGGCGGCGCTAGGGAGCTCATTTAGTAGGGACGAGTTGCTGGCAGGCTATGGTGCCCTCGGGGTGTCTGTTTGGGCAAGCGGCGAGGGACGGCGAACTGCCTCATTGGGCTCGGCACAGGGCTCTGCACAAGGCAGTCCCCAGTTCTCATTTTCCCCCACGCCACCAATTTTAACATAGATATCTAAAAGCTACGAGAGGGAGCACAGGGCAACCAGGCAGCTCAAGGGCAAGGGCAAGGGACGAGCTGGGCAAGGGGCGAGTGTCACCCTGGGCAAAGGGCCACCCAAGGGCCACCCAAGGGTTACCAAAGGGCTTTTAAACTTGATGATATTCTACAAACTACTTTACTCGCTGTCCTCATCCTCAGACTCGGACTTGGCCTCGGCCTCAGACTCGGACTCCTTCTTGGGAGCAGGCTTGGCCTTGGCCTTGGACTTGGTGGCAGAGGCTGCGGCACCGCCATTTGCCTGGTACTCGGCCTTTTCCCTCTCGTAGCGTTCCTTGTCCTTTTGTGCCGATTCCTCATACGGTTTCTTGTCCTCGGCAGACATCTCGCGCCACATCGAGCCCATGAGCTTGTTGCGCTCACCAAAGCTCATCTCGGCGTTGGCTTCCTTGACTTCGTCGCGTTTGGCATTGGCAAAGTACAGGTAGGCGGTCAGCGAGCGCTTGGGGGCATTGGGGTCTTTCTGCGCTTTCTTTGCGGTCTTTTTGACCTTGTTGGAGTCATTGACAGCAGCCTTGCTCTTTTTAGTTGCTTCTTTTGCCATCTGAATGTGCTGTCACAAAGTGGGGGGGACGCTGCTTAGTGCCTCTGCTTAGGTGCCCTCTTGCTTACATGGCTTGTGCATGCATCGTGCAGATAAGCGGAATGCACCAGTGCGCACGAGCCAAAGGAGTGCCCGCGCCAGATGGGGCAAGCTGGGGCAAGCTGGAGCTCGCTGGGAGCGAGTGCGTAACGCAAGATCTCATAGCCCCACATGGATTAGATCTAGATCACATCAATAATAGCTACGGTTTAATATCATCGGCCGCAAACTTGGCCTCGTCGAATTTCCAGTCGTCGCCCTCGGCAACAAACCACCGCTGCTGCCACGCCGCGTTGGCCTCCTTCTCCTGCACCCGCAACGCGCGCTGCGAGTTCTCGAGCTTGGACTTGGCGGCGTTGATCGCGTCATTGTCGCTTCGGCGAATGGCCTCAGCCACCTCGTGCCACGCCTTGCGGCTCTCGAGCTCGTGCTGTTCGGCAAGAGGCTTGGTCTCGGCCTCGACGCTGAGCTCCTTGGTGCAATCGAGGAATTCGCGCTCCTCGCCGGTCTTTTCGTTTTTGATCGTCAGCTGCTTGTGCCAGGCACCCTTGATTGTGTAGAGCAGCTCGTCACCCTTTGTGACAAGCACCTTGACAGTGTGCTTCTTGCCCGAGACCCAGCCGGCGCCGCTAAAGGTCAGGGTGGCGTGGTAGCCGGTGCTCGACTCGATAGTGGTTTTACCGTCGAGCTCCATAAAGGGTGCCGCTTGAAGAAAGCCTTCAATGTGCGCAGAGGGGAGGCTGAGAGAGTAAACCTCCTCCTTGCCATTCACCTTGACTTTGTACACCGTTTTGCCCTTTTGCTCAACCTGAATCGTGGTGTTGAATTTGGCCTTGATTCCGACATGACCCTCGACGCTGGCATCCTCAGTCCAAATCTTAAACGCAGAAACAGGCGGGTGGTGGCTTACCTGCTCGGCAGCAAGCGTAGCGCCCTCCAATTTGGCCACAAACAGCTCACCCAAAAACGGGTTGAGCGGCTTCTTTTCGTAGCCCTCGGTGAGGTTGCGCTGGGTATACTGCATGTTCATGACCTGAAAAGCCCACGAAATTACCGCCAAAAAGCGCTCCTCCTCAGTTTGAGCCTTTTGGGCGGCCAGAAAAGTTGCCGCGTTGGTGTACCAATAATGAGTGTACTCGAGCTGGGAAACGGGGCTAAGAATAAAGGGGGGTGCGGTCATTGCGCTGAGATCGCCGCGGAACGACGACACAGTCTTGAGAAGCGACTTCCAGGCGCCCAGACTCATGATGACACAACAAAGAGTTGAGCCGGCCGCGTAATAAGCCGTCATGGGGTGGGCGGTGCTGCGCGCCCGTTGAGGTCGTTGAGGGTGCAACCGGTTAGGTGTCGAGTGGGTAAACGGGGTGGCGGATATGAACTAGGGGTTTAATTAGCTCAATTATAAATATATGGGTGTTAGCGAGGGCTGCGAGGGCTGCCAGCGAGGGAGGCCTCCTACTCGCCGACCCACCAAGACCCACTCGCGCCCACGCAGAATGCATTATTAGCAAGGCGCCCGCTCATTATTCCCATGTGTGCCTGCAGCTACCACGCCCGCAGCCACGCGCGCTCGCTGCGCTACCTCCAAGTCGCACTGATCATGAACCACTGCAGCCCCTCGGGGAGCCCAAACGGGTTGGTCGCGTCCACGCCCACCTGAAACTGCACAATCTTGGTGGCACGGCCAATCACAAACTCGCGCCCGCTCAATTGGGCCATGCTCGCCGGGTCCAAAAAGTAGTGCGGGCTATTCACATTAAACGCGGCCCAGGGGTTGGGCATGGGTGATTCGCGCGTGGGCAAAAAGAGAATCAAATCACCCACCTTGAACGAATTTAGGGCTAGCCGGTTACGCGCGGCTTTTTCTAGCAACCTAATTTTTTCGCGGTCGGCCTTGCACTGCGAATGGTACTTGCGCGCAATGCGCTCAACCTCGCCAAACCGGTCGGTAACAGCTTGGCGAAAGATGTCATAGTCAATGTAGATCTCGTGAATAAACAGCTCAAACTCTTCATCGTCGTCGTTGCGGACCCAGTTGAGCATGCTGGGCCGGGGTGCCCGCGGGGGCGCTCGCTCAGAGAGCAGCACAGAACTGTCGCCTCCACTCCGCGACGACCTGCGCAATCCCCTCACGCGGTTCACCTGGTAACTTAGACGACCGTCCACGAGCTTGCGCTGGGTTTGGAGGCCCATCGATTCGAGGACCTGCTCGAGGTTGTGCGAGTTGGCAAAGAGGCGCTGGGCCAGGTCAGAGGTCTTGTCCATGAGCGAGAGGGTTGTGGGGGTGGGAGGGTGAGGTGAGGGTGAGGGTGAGGGTGAGGGTGAGGGCGAGGGCGAGGGCGAAGAGGACCTGGAGGGCGACTGCAAAGGGGGCTCAGGGGACCCCGATCTTGGCGAATGCGAGGGCGAAAGAGAGACCTCCTGGGTTGCCCTCAGCTCCTCCACCCCTCGCACCTCGGGAACCTTCAACTCGGAACCCAGCGCAACCTCATCCACAGCCGGCAGGGGCTGAGCCTCGGCCTGGGCCTGGGCCTGGGCCTCCGCCAGCAACTGCTCGAGCTCCTTGATGCGCGCGTTCGCCGTGTCTACCTCGGCGTCCTTGAGCCTCAGCATCTGCCGCAGGTGCGCCTTTTCGGTGTCCCCCACGCTGCTGCGCCGGCGCGCGCCGGCCATGCTTCCAGGGGCCATGCTCACCGAGGCCCTGGCAAAACTCGAAAAACTCGCCTCGAGCTCGTGCGAAATCGAGTGCATCTCGGCCGCCAGCTCGGCAGCAACTTCCCCGAGGCCGGCCGCCTTGAGTTTGTCCATGTACGCCCACACGTCGGCCTCGGAAACGGCCGTGTAGGGGAACTCTACGCGCACTTCTGGCAGCGTTTCCTCGGGCACCAAGCGCTCAATGAGGTCCAGCTTGCTATAACGCTGCGACCACTCGGCCATACGCTGTAGCTCGCGCTCGCGGAGGGTCGCAAACCGCTCGAGCGCCGTGTCGGCCTGCTGCTCTATGGCCACGCACCACGCGCGGCGCCGACTCTTTTCAGCAAGCGCGATCCCGTACACAAACGCAAAATCAACTACTTTGGCCACCTCGGTCTTGAGCGAATCCAGCTCGCGCGTCGAGGTGGCGATCAAAGTGAGCAGCTGCTTTTGCTTGGCGAGGCGCGCCTGCATTTGGGCCACTTTTTGGATCGTGGCGACTAGACGCGCTTGAGCTGTAGAGAGCAGGGTCTCAGCCTGAGCGTGCGCGGCTTCTGCCTCGCGGCCAATCTCGCCCAACTCGGCCACAATTTCGCGCTGGAGCGAGTCGGAAGGAGAGGAAAAGGGCTCGCCCGTGGTACCCAAGCGCGCGCTCAGCGTCTCGAGATCGCGCCGGACCATTTTTTCATCAAACTCGAGCACAGTGAGAGCTGGAGGCTCCTCAAAGTCGAAGCGCGGGGCCACCCGAAATTTGCTCTCAAGGTACGCCACCAACCGCTGGGCCTCGTTCCACGCGCGCTCTGTCTCGGTGTAGCTCAAGACACTCAAATCCAGAAACTCGAGCTTGCGCCACTGCTGCTGCCAGTCGCTGCAGCTGTCGAGGTCGCGCCTGACCTGCTCAAACGAGGCGGCGCGCTTGGCCCAAATCTTTTCGAAATTGGAGAAATGAAGTTTTAAGTGTGCATAGCACAGCGCGGTCGAGTCAGAAATGCGCGCAATGCGCTGCTTTGTCTCGGTGATGGCGGTGAGGTGAGAGAGGGCACTGGGCGGCCCAGATGGCGTGTACGCTTCGTCCTTTGCACTAATTTGCACTACTTCCTGAATCAATTGCTTGTCGTAAACATGCACAACCGGCACTGGCAGCATATCCTCCTTGAGCGCGCTGCCCTTGGGAGGCACTAAAACAAGCTGGTTTGACACTTTGATTCCTAGCTTGAGCTCAATTGAAGCTTGGGCTGCCTCAAGAGACTCGGACTCTACAAGGGTGCACTGCCCAGTATAGGCATTCAGAGCCTCCATTTATTTGTCAGTCCAACGTCCAACCTCAAAGATGGAAATTCAGAGGTTTGATCCCAACAATGCACAAGCAGAAATCATGGAAATCGATCACATTTTGGCCCGCGACTTGAGCGAACCTTATTCACAGTATGTCTACCAGTACTTTTTGACCGAGTGGCCAGATTATACTTTTTTGGTTAGGGACAAGCAGGTGGTTATTGGCGCTATTGTAGCGAGCGTCAAGCTGCACAAAGGCCGTAAACGAGGGTATATTGCTATGCTTGCAGTGGAAAAGGCTTATAGAGGCCAAGGAATAGCCAAGCGGCTTATTGCACGCGTGCTTGACGAACTACGATCAAAGGGTGCAGACGAGGTAACTCTTGAGACTGAGGTGGACAATGCGGCTGCCCTGAGTCTTTACCAAAATTTTGGGTTTGTACGCTCGCGCAGAATGCACCGATACTATCTAAACACGAGCGATGCATTTAGGCTGAGTTTGGCCATGACTGATAAGAGTGCCAAGTCTACTATTTACCCAAGCGGTATGTAGCATGGAAGGAGTGCGCATGGTGCGCGGGGGTGTGCAGCGAGCAATGGATGTCCAGCTATCTGTAGTTAGAATGCATACAGTATACGTGCACAGAGGTGTGAAACCATTACCCTGCATGAGCCTACAGGTGTAGACTCTGCAACAAACTTTGCGAGTTTGAATCTAGCAAGAGTTTTGCCACTTTTTTCCATAATGGACTATTTCTCACTCTGGTGCGTGCAAGTGTGTCACATGGCCTCACATGCACAAATATGCATTCCCCTCCCGGTACCCACAATCCGCACGACTATTCAAGGCCCCATGAGAGTTTCCGGTGTGGGCGTGCAGCCAGGCGCGCCGGGGTGCATTTTGGACCCAGGCAGCCTTGGCTCTTTTTCATTTTTGCCAAGTACTCAACTGCGACAGGAGCTATCGTGTGTGGTGGGAGGATTGGGCGGTGGGGCCTCGCGAGAATTGGGTTCGCGCTCGCGCTCGCGTTCGGCCTGGGCGGGGGCAATCAGAGGGCTCGACGGGGGCGGCGTAGCCAGCGAGTCAGGACCGAGCTACTCGAACTCGAGTGCCTGCAGCCCCACTGCTTTTGGTGTACCACCTCTCGGTTTGTCGCCAAAAGCCCACAAAACTTGCGGCGCACCAAGGGCAGTGGATTTGGGCTGGGAACGAGGTGGATTATATTCTAAAGTGCCTACACTGCTTACCCTATAAGGTACCCTACCCTGAGGTACCCTAGGACCCTAGTTGTCATGCAAGAGCTCGAACAAATCCAGGCGTTCAAATACGCCCTCAATCACCCCAGCGAAGACGAGGATCTCGACGACTCGGCAACAATCCTCACAACCAACCGCGGCAACAAGCTAAAACGGGCCGCGCGCTACGTCTCGAGCCGAAGTATCGCCGTCCCCAAAGACAGCCTTGGCGTCACGATTGTCGAGTACAACGGCCAAAAGCGGGCCGTTTTGAGCCAAAAAGTAGACGATGGGTCCTCGCTCCTCGATGATGTGGATGTGAGCGCTATTTTGAGGCCTATAACTGACCCGGCCCAGGTCCCCCAGCACCCGAGTTTTTCGCGCACTTTTGAATCGAGTTGCCTTGGGGATATGGCCAGTGAGACGCTGGACATTATTGTTGAGGAAAAAAGCCACGCTACGCGCATCTCCAACCTGCTAAGTGCATTCCTAGGTGATAATTCCCGCAACCTCAAATTGGAGAACTTGGGGCTGCCTGAAGCCACTGATGAGGCCAGCTTTTTTGCTGTACCGGAGCTAAGCGGAGACCGGAGTTTTGGCGTCAATGAAGAAATGGCAGAAGAGGCGCGCCAGCTGCTGCAAATCGCACACCAGCGCATGGAAGAATTCGTGCAGTGCATGACCCAGATCCGCATGGGGCTGCTGCACGCCAACCGCAGAAAGCGCCGCGTTTATAATTGGTGCAAGGAGCTGAATGGCCAGGACTATATTGAGGAGGAGATTGAGGAGCCTCCTCAAGCGGGACCGTGGGGCGCCACAGACTTGAATGATGTTAGTGCTAGTATGACTGAACGTAGCGAGTAGCATCTAGATTATTTACCAACTCCCTCTCCCCCGTGCTAGCGCCCACACTCACACTGGCACTCGGGCACAGGACAAACAGTGTGCCTCTCAAACCACTCGCGCGCGTGCTGCGTGTGCGACCCGTGGCTGCACGTCATGCAAAATGTGGGCCACTTGTCCAAGATAGGTGGCTCCTCACGGCTAAAGGGGCCCAGCGGTAACAAGCATACCGCGCACTTGGGCAAAGGCGAATTACAATTTGTGCACCGGTTCTTGTTGCGTATAGTATCCTTGGCTTTAGTCGAGCGTGACCCAAAAATCTCCTTGCAGTTTAGACACCGCAAAAACACCTGGCGCGGAATCGGCGTTTGCTGGAGATTCTTAAACCTGCTTTTTGCGAGGCGGTTACGGCTCACATCAAACACGGCGCGCGCGCTAAACATTTTGCGCTGGTTGAGCAGGTGCTGGTACGCCGCAACCCAATTATCGACGCGAGAGTCGCTAAAAAAGCGAGTACATCCAAAAACAGCAATAACTGAGGCGGTCTGGACATCGGCTGTTTTGTCGACATATGACTGCAACAAATCAATCAGTTGAGGAGTTTGGCCAAGCATGATGATACCTTCCAAGTCACCATCTTTAATTGCGCGCTTGGTGATGCGCTCCAAGTAGCGGTCAAGCTCGTTATCGGGAAGGAAGCGGAGGGCGATCCCGAGTCGTTCCACCACCGGCAGTGAACCTTCGTCAAGCACATCAAACCAAGACCCATCGGAAATGTAGGCAAAGATAGCTCTCAAATATGGCATGGACAGCTCAGAGGCAAGACGCCGGCACTGTTCACGCCACGCATTGTTGTTGGGAACATCCTTGTACAACAAATACCCGGCAACTGCAGTAGACATGAGCCGTAGTTGAGGCTTGCGGGAAGCGGCCAAACTTTGAATAGCACGCTCTACACGGCCATGAAAGACTGCCCACCCGGCAGCCTTTTCATGTTGGCCCTTGGCTTCCAAATCCTTGAGCTTCTCCTCGAGCTCGTCAATCTCAAAATTCCACCCTGCAGCCCTCAAACAAAGCTGGCGGTGGCCGGGGTTGGCAGAGTGGGCATGCACAAAGATCCGTTCCGAATACTTATCGACCAGCCTGCGGATGCTGGCGTCATAATCCTTTTGAACCAGTCCCTTTTCAAACCGGAGCTGGCCCAAAAAGCCGCCAAACCCCTTCCAAATAGCGTAAACCCCGGCAAATGCAAGGTCAACTTGAGGGGTATGTGAGCTTCCTGCCTGGTCCTGCTTGTGGCTAAAGCTCAGCCACTTCCATGCCTGCAGCAAATCAGGCGCCAAGGGGCCCGAGCACTCGTGCAGCACCTGGATATTTTGCTCGGTGTTTGCGCCATAGCCCAGCTCGGCACGCTGGCCAATAATGTAGTTTATATCGTTGAAAACCGCCTCGGTGAATGGGATATGCGTTTCAACGCTGCTGGCGCTGGCGCTGTCCTCGTCCTCCGGCATGTCCATGTCCTCGTCCTCCGGCATATCCTCAACGAGCCCGTGCTGGGTGAAATGCTCCAGCAAGTCGTGCGAATCAAGCCGCGTGGGCTGGACTTTGGGCGTGGTAGACTTTTGCGGTCCGAGCCGATAGATTTGGCGCGAGTCACAACAAACAAGGTCATTGGGTGTAAAGTCCAGGGACCGCATCGGGTCCTTGCACGGCGTCCTAAACACCAGACCGCTTTGCCGAATGCACACAAAATCGCACGAGCTGTCAGGGTTGGGGACATAGTCAAACGAAACCACCTTGTCGTGCTCGAGGCGCACGTCAACAACCCGGTCAATAAACACTGCACTTTTTCCCCCCTCCTCCTCCTCAAGGTGCTCACCGACTGCAACTGATAATGCACTTTTAGGGGCGGCATTTTGGGTGGTGATTGATGTGTGCCAGCGGCGAATAACTTCGCCATCATTGAGCACGCCAAACTCGCCCACATTTGTAGGGTTAATTTGTACGCACCGGGGCATTTTGCCTCTCGACTCACTAAACACCCGGGGCACAATCAGCACCGGCTCAAAGCCTCCTTGGCTCGTGGGAGCCAACTTGCGACGGTCCCACAAGGCCATGTTTCCCGACTCACTATAGCTCAAAAATAGGTCCTCATTATTCTTGTGAGCTTTAACATAGTACGAGTATTTGGTGGGGATGAGCCGTGCATCTTTACCGTTTGTCCTGGTATCAATTTCGCGGATCGATTTGTAGGTGGCTGCCAACAGCTGAGTAGGCCGCGAGGGCATAAATTTTAGGCACGACACTGCTTCATTGGGCAACATGGAAATTACTGGCGTCGAGCTTGATTGCAAGTCCCAAATCAACAAGGATTCCTCGCTTCGGGCACGATCAAGGCCCATGGCCGCGAGGTTGGACGAGTTTAGCGAGACTGAATTGACCGGCCGCGAGTACTTGGCCTGGTACTTGGATGCAGAATATGCCGGTTGATAAAAATTCATTGTGTGCAGCGATCCCTCGGAGCCACCAACAACAATCATGCCCGTTTCGGTGGGGGAATAATCGATACATACCGCATTGTTGGACAGGTCGATGCTGCGGTATTTTTGAGGCCCCGAGCCTTTATCCTGGTAGAGCACAACAACGTCTCTTCCAAACCCTACCGACACGAAATACTGTTCATTGGGCAGAGCCCATTCGTGCGCATTGAGAATATCACAGCTCATGTAAGCGTGGAGGGAGAAACTAGATTTTATCGGGGAAGGGCACGAGCACAAGGGGGAGGGCACCCCACGAGCACTCTCACTCTCACCCCCACACTCGCTCATGAGCACCATGAGCACTCACAAGGGCACCCTCACTCATGAGCACACCCACGAGCACAAGGGGGAGGGCACTCTCACCCCCACACTCTCACCCCCACACTCTCACCCCCACACTCACTCATGAGCACCATGAGCACTCTCACTCTCACTCTCAACCTCAACCCCACACTCACTCTAAAAGAATTCAATTCCCTTTCTAGTCTAGTCTTGTCTTTCAAGTCTGGGGTCAAGGGGGTCGTGCTGCTCGTGGGAGCAATGCCGAAACGACAGGGCTGCCGAGATCCTAAAAGAGAGAGCTGCCAGCACAAACTAAAAGCGCGGGAGAATGTCAACACCATCAAAATATTCAAAGCAGACTGCCGCGGCCAATTCACATCCCAGTCATTTTCGAAAACAGGATCTACAGTCAACCCAGTAAAGAGACTTACTTGTCATATACTGAGCTCAATTAACCGCACCCAGTCTGGGTGGATGTCGCAGACAGGCTGAACGCAGCTGAGAGTCAAATTGTAAAGGTCAAAACTGAAAATATTCTCGTCATTGTTCGGCTATCTGGATGCAAACAACAGGGAAGCGGAAAAAACCAGCACGTTCGCGCTGCGAGCGGCTGCTCAAATAGTCTAAAAAGTGCGCCGCCAGCTCATATCTCAAAAGCATACATATGATTCTGGCCTCGCACATTGTAAACATCGAATCGAGCCCAAGCCTGATCGCTCAAAAACAGGCGGCGAAACTTGCGGTTTACCTGTGAGCAGCGAATGCACTCCTCTATAGTTGGGTTGAGGTTGCAATTGATGATTTTGTACCACAGCTCAAAAGGTAGCATTACAAGAACTAATTTTCACATCAATTAAATACTGCCACAACCTTGCATGAGACCCACATGCAGTATTTATAACGGGGTACCGTCATACGAAGGCTTTAGCCTGTATTTCGCTAAGGCCTAGCCACTTGACCGGAGGTCCGTCGGCGTTGCCGAGTTGTATACTCGATGAGATGTCTATGACGTCCAGAGTGGGTCTTTGCCGACGTGCATGTTATATGCAGTCGCATGCAAGACAGTGCATGAGTCTGTCTCGTGTACGCTTATGTAGAGTGCTGATAAAGGAAGGGAGCAAGGTACACCGAGCAAGGTACACCAAGCAAGTTACACCGAGCAAGGTACACCTAGAGTGCGACCGATAGTCATGCCGAGTATAGTACATCAGGAGTTGCAGTAGCGACCCTGCTCCGCTTGTCGACAAAAGGTCATTTATTGGTAGTAATACCTACGCAGAGTTCCCCGCTAGTAGACACAAGTCGAGACCTAGCTCTCTTATGCTGGCTAACGGAACGACACCTGTTACAGTATTAAAGTCGCGCGTCCAAAAAAATATTATTAATGCCCAAGCCAAAAAATTCGAAAAGGGTGGATGAGGAAAAAGAGCTGGCTGCACTTGCACAAGAGGTCCAAGCAATTGAGGAATCCTCGCTTTCTTCGCTGAAAACCTTTAGTGAGCTGCCGCTCTCGTCACAAACTAAAAAGGGCCTTCGGGAATCGTACTTTACCGATCTCACGCCGATCCAACAGCAGGCTATCGTTCCTTGCTTGCAAGGCAAAGATCTCCTTGGTGCTGCAAAGACCGGGAGTGGAAAGACGCTTGCATTTCTGGTGCCACTTTTGGAAAAACTCACCAGAGAAAAGTGGTCGCCCTCGGACGGACTTGGAGCGCTGGTGATCACTCCGACGCGCGAGCTGGCTATGCAGATTTTCGAGGTTTTGCGCAAAATTGGCCGCCGCCATCAATTCTCAGCCGGTCTGCTCGTTGGCGGCCGTAACGTCAACCATGAAAAATCCCGGGTCGGTCGCCTAAATATTCTTGTGTGCACGCCTGGTCGCTTGCTGCAACACATGGATGAGAGCCCCGAATTCGATGCCCTTAATCTCCAAATTCTCGTGCTCGACGAAGCAGACCGTATCTTGGATATGGGCTTCAAGGCCACCCTCGATGCAATCATCCAAAACCTTAGCCCCAACCGCCAGACGCTGCTGTTTAGCGCTACACAAACCAAGAGCGTGAGTGATCTTGCTCGCCTCAGTTTGGTGGCCCCCAAGTATGTGTCGGTGGACGCCGAAAACCCCACAGCTACCCCCAAGGACCTGGAGCAATTTTACCTTGTGTGCAAGCTCGAATCCAAGATTGATATGCTGTGGAGCTTTTTGCGGTCGCACACCAAAAACAAGATCCTTGTTTTTGCCTCCTCTTCTAAACAGGTTCGGTTCATTTTTGAAGGGTTTAGGCGGCTGCGCCCCGGTATCCCTCTTTTGCATCTTCACGGCCGCCAAAAGCAGTATGCGCGCATGGAAGCCACCAAAAATTTTAGCCACGCCAAATCGAGCTGCCTGATTTCCACCGATGTGGTTGCGCGCGGCATTGATTTCCCCGAGGTTGACTGGGTCATTCAGCTCGATTGCCCCGAGGATACGGCAACCTACATTCACCGCGTAGGACGAAGCGCTCGTGCTGGCAAGGCTGGTCGCGCCCTGCTGTTTTTGGCCCCCAGCGAGCAGGCGTTTGCCACCAAACTCGAGCAACACAAGGTACCAATCTCCAAGCTCGATGTCAAGGATGCCAAAAAGTCCAGCATTCAACCTGACCTGCAAGCCCAATGTTTCCAGGATCCTGAGCTCAAGTACCTTGCTCAAAAGGCGTTTATCTCGTACGTGAGGCAGGTCCACATTCAAAAGGATAAGGACGTTTTCAAGGTCAAGTCGCTCGAGCTTGAGCCATTTGCCAAGAGTTTTGGCCTTGCGTCTGCCCCCCACGTCAAGATCAAGGGTGAGGCAGTAGCCAAGTCTGAGAAAAACACGCCGCATGCCCTGCTGCCCGCGCAAAAGAAGGAGGTGAAAGTGCGCACAAAATACGACCGCATGTTTGAGCGCCAGAACCAGGATGTCTTGTCTGAGCACTACAAAAAGATCAACAAGCAGGATTCTGAGGATGAGGATGAGGACGGGGACTTTATGACGATGCGCCGCCAGGGCCACGACATTGACGAGGACGAGACCCCTCAACTGCTTGATCTTCCCGAGTCCAAGCGCGCGCAAAAGCGTGCCCTTAGCAAAAAGGCGGTTGCTGCCTCGGGCAAGAACCACACCAAGCTCGTGTTTGACGACGAGGGCGAGGCGCACCCGTTGTACGAGTTCAAGGACGAAAAGGACTTTGCCAAGGATGGTGATGCCACTGAGCAGCGCCAAGCGTTTTTGGCGGACGAAAATCAAAAGATGGTGGCGCTGGATGTCGACGATAAGCAGGTCGCCAAGAGCAAGCGCGAGGAGAAGAAGCGCCGTCGCAAGGAGCTGGAGCGTCTTGCCATGGGTGGCTCCGGCTCAGACTTCGGCTCAGACTCCGGCTCAGACTCCGAGCCGGAGCCGGAGCCCAAGCCCAAGCCCAAGAAGCCAAAGTTAGAGGTGTCTGCCCCCGAGACACTGGAGGACCTGGAGGCACTTTCTGCCCAGCTTTTGCAGGGTTAATGTATTTAAGGATCTAGTGTGCTATGGGCGAGTGCCGCATGGAACTACTTGAGGTTAGGGCTAAGCTGGATCTCCGGCTGGAGGTCCACCGGCCGGCCGCCGACCATGGACGAAGTCCGGCGTTTGCGCTGGTTCTGGACTTGGATTGGGGTCGATGAGCTGCCCGTGGCACCAAGCTGCTCCTCTTTGGGCGGACTGCCTATGAGATCACTTCCTAGGTTGAGAAACTTTTGCGACATGTGTAAAGAGGGTGAATGCTACCCCGGATTATGCATCCGCATCTTTGCGGTGATTGCGTCATTATGCATATCTGTGTAGTATACAGCGCAGTGAGCTCCGAGCTCCTCACGAGCTCCTCATCCAAAGTCGCGCCTGAGCTTTTAGCTCACTTGCCTTGTGCGCTTTCCTCGAGCGGCGGCCTCGACGTCTGCATCACCATTAGCTTTGGACTTTGCCAAATGCTTGTCGCGTGCCAGGACACTCGCAGAGCGCAGTGCAAGGAGCGCAATCTCGCGGTTGTTTTGCAGCTCTTGAGAGGATAGGCGCTCTTCACTCGAGCACGATGCCGCGGTCACCGCGCAGCAGATGTATACTTCAAGACGCCACTCTTGACGGCCTCCGCGAGCCTTACTTGATGCAAAGCCTCCAAATATCAATTCCAATCAGCCCCAGGGAGCTGCATGTGACAATACTGCCAAATATATCGAATGGATCGGACACGATTGGGTCTCCAAGATCATTGATGTGGGTCAAAAGATACTTGTCGTCGGCTGTGACGAGAAATCCTAGGCGAGGTACTACTGCTGAACTATAGGACACATCCACTCAAATAGTTGATGAAATGCCTCCCCCTGTGGCGAAATAAAGAGCGGTAAGTAGGCTACGTAGAGGTGAACTGAAGCTTTTCAGGCGGTCAAACCCGTGCCGGGATACGACATGGGGTCTGACCCCGTGTCACGGGCGAGTCACGGGGTACGACATGGGGTCTGACCCCGTGTCATGGGCGAGTCACGGGGTACGACATGGGGTCTGATGGGCTACGACATGGGGTCTGACCCCGGGGTCAACCCCGTGACAGATTGAGCTTTTGAAGCTGTCAACCCTGTGGCGAAATAAAGAGCGGTAAATAGGCTACGTAGAGGCGAACTGAAGCTTTTCAGGCGGTCAAACCCGTGGCTCTGGTCACGACATGGGGTCTGACCCCGTGCCACGGGATACGACATGGGGTCTGACCCCGTGCCACGGGATACGACATGGGGTCTGACCCGGTAGCTCTGGAAAAAAATGCCGCTTAGCTTGTAGCCGCCATGCTCATAGTCTCTTTGGGGCTGGCCACGCACCCCGTAAACGTCAAATTTAGCCCAGGTCCCATTGCTCAAAAACACGTGGCGAAAATTGAGATTGACACGCGCCAGACGCAAATATTCCCAAATTGTTGGGTTGCCATCATCTTGGAGATGGCCACAATGGGGAGCATGATGATGGGTAATGACAGGTTTGAGGGAACGACCGTTTGGCTTGGATGCTGCCAAAACAGTGTCACTTTGCATATTCCGGGGAGCTGCAGATCAATTGAGATACTCTTTTGTAAACTTTCACAATTGGCAATTCTGTGCTTGAGTAAATAGTGCAACAAACACCCATATTTTTTTGCTAAAGTCAATAGCTACTGATCCTGTCAAACACCCGAACTTTTTTGACATTAGTGGTCAAAATCACAGTGACAATTTTATTTTTTTCCACAATCAATTGCCAGTTTCACGGCCAAACTTCCATACTTTTGAATACCCTAACCACAAAAGCATATGGGAATTACGCAGTCGCTCCGGTGATAACCGATCAACTACACGCAAATAAGGACCACAGGCTGTTTTCAAAACGGATGGTGGGTGCAACTGCTTGCAATTGCATATCCAGGCCGGAAATGCACGCCTGTTTCTAAAATCTTGTAAGATAAAAGGGCTATATTTAGCACACGCATTCAACGCAATTAAACTCAATTAGCTCTACGCACTCTTCAAATCGCCATAGATTCCCTCGGTCATCCCCAGAGCCTGCTTGGGCTGAGCCTTGATTCCCGAGACCCAAACGGGCCGATGATGTAATCAGGGTCCACAACATGCCATGCATGTGCGTGCATGAAATTTTGGTAAACAAAACATCTCTCACCACACAACATGGAGCGGTTCACACAAGCAGTCAAGTGCAGATCCGAGGGCAAAGTCTCTCGCAATGTACTTTTCGATAATGGCGTAGGCCAGTGGACTTTAGCAGACCCCCGTGCCGCCCAAATGCACCCGACTTTTGAGCACGTTTGGTCCAACCTTCCCCTCGTGCAGCAGCTGTGCAGGCATTTTAGGGCTGAGTGCAACCTTGCCTCAAACCAGATTTTGTGCTCTTTGCAAGGCTCCAACGACGAAATCAAGGCTTTTCGCACCGCACTCAACTCGCTCCAAGCCCCCGACAAGGTCATTGTTCCTGCCTCGGATGCGCTATTTGATGCTAATGGAAACGTGCATTTAGAGGCATGCAAGCAATTCACAAAGCTCGGTCAAGCCTATGACGTCTCAATTGTCGTCACCCGCTCGCAAATTTATCTCACCGGTCTCGAGAAAAATGTCCAGTATGCGCGGTTCAAATGCAAGGTCCTGCTCGAGTATTTGGGTGGCGCTGCGGTTGAAAAGGTGGACTTGGCCCTAAGTACCCAGAATCTCGTGTTTGGTCCCTGCAAAATGCACCTCCTCAACATCTTTGAACAAACTGCTGTCAACACTCACGCCCCTCCCTCGTTGCTTGCAGGCACAGTGCCCAATGCCGAGTGGGACTTTGTGTACCTTGTTGGCGACCCTGCCCAGGTAGCCGTTGCAAAGATTATGCTGGGAGAGATCACCTCCAAAACCGATGTGCTGCTGCAAACGTGCGTTGTTTCCCTGCCCACTTTAGACGTCCTCTACCGTCACTATACCCCCGAGCTCCAGGAAATCATGAACCAGTTTGCTACCTTTATTCAGTGGCCCCGCAACTCGAGCACCGTGCGTGTTTTGGGTACCACCCGCAAGAGCATCCAGTGCACTATCTCTGCGCTCATGAAATTGTGCGGCCATGTCTACACTCTAATTGTGTCTAGCGGTGCGTCTAAAGCGGCCATGTCAAACCTCGCCAAGACGGGAGTGTCGGTGCACTCCTCCAAGAGCGAGCTCGTGCTGCTTGGCACCCAGGCCCAATCGCGTGCAGTTGCCCAACTCCTTACAACCATGGACGGGGTCTCGGTGACTTTTACACTCGAGCTCGACCTCCAGCTCAAGGACTTTTTGGCCGGCAAAAAGAACGGCAAGATCTCCAAGGTCATGACCCAGGCCAACTCGCGCATCTGGTTTGAACCCTTCCACGAGCACAATTTGCGGGTGATGATGCAATGCCCGAGCCATGATGCCGCCACGGCCCTTGCACTCCTTGAGGACGAGCTGCCTGCCGAGCAAGAAGTGTACATCCCCGAACCGTTCCACAAACAAATTATCGGTGCTGGTGGCGCGCGCATCCAGACACTGATGCGCCGCTACAATGTCTACATCAAGTTTGAGGCCAATAGCGACAAGGTCCCCAACGCGGTAGCCAACCTCCAGCTCAACAATGTGCTTGTGCGGTGCCCGCGCAAACACAGCGCAAACATCAAGCCGGCGATCGCCGACCTGCAGGAAAATGTCCAAGAGTGCAAAAGAGAGCACCGCACAACCTACCTCAAGCTCAGCCGCAATCACCGCCGCTTGCTGGTTTCAAGCCATGCCAACCTAATTCGCGAGATTGAGCGCTGGTCAAACGCAGTGATTGCGTATCCTCAGCACGAGTCGCGATTTACCGAGCTGATGGAGATTTCCGGACTGGCTGACTCGAGCCTCATGGCCGCCAAACGGTTGCAGGAGCACCTCCCCTATGACTATGAGTTCCGCATCGCCCACACTTCCAAGTTTAATGCCAGTGTAGGTCCCGAAAGCACGTTTGCCGAGCGCGTGACGCTGCCGCTGCGTGCCGCTTTTAACGCTCAAGTGCAGGCATTTGAACGGGTTCAAATGGAGAGAGACGCCACGGTCTACTCGCAGATCATGGTCTCAATTGCCCAAGAGGACGACTTTGTGATCAACGAGATTGACAACGTTGTCACCAGCTACCTGCGCGACCACAGCCTTGACATTATTGAAAAGGGTCCGCTCTCGACCAATTTGATTGTGGACGGTACAGCCGCCATTCTGCGTCAATCAAGCGGCAACGCGAGCGTTAATGCAGTCAACAGTGAAAACACGTTTAGTGCAGGCGCCGCCGCCACTGCTAGTGCTACCAAAGCCACACCCATGCGTAAACAATCGCCGTTCAAGTTCGCTCGCACGCCCATGACCCCGACCCCTTTGAACCAAGGCACGTCCTCGGGCCCTCCGGCGCTTTCGTGGAAAAACGCCCGTAGGTAACATTCTTTATTATTATACCCTAATTCTTGCTTTTACTTTTCTGTGTGATTTTGAGGTTTCCTGAAATACCCAGAGGTGTACACGCTGATCTGTACGCATAACAAGGGCAGTTCAATATGAAGCGATGGATAAACAGATATAAAAGGATGTGAAGTCTAATCTAACAACGAATTAGCTGGGTCCCTTTGGGCCAACTGGATCCCTTTGGACTTGAGCTAGCGATGATCCACGCCTAAACTTAACAATCTCGTCATGCTGCATGCGGCGTAAGCCGCTCAAAGTGGGGCATACATTTCACTCAGCGCCAATTATGGGGTTATTTGCGAGCTCATTCTCAGAATTGAGCCGCCTTGGACCCACACTGCAGGTTTACAAACCATGCATGCCTCGGTCAACGGTTCACGCGTGAATGAGCAGATCAATTTAAGTCATGATCGAGAATTTGCATTAGAAATAAGGTTAGAGTGTTTGCCTTAATTTATTTCGGGGGTTTTGCACACGCCATCTCACCCAGAAAACGCGCGATCCACTATCAGCCAATAACTAAGCGCGTGGGGTCATGCAGGTGCAGTGATGCCCCAAGATAACGACAGCCTCAAAGCCGCACAAAAAAATTGGTTCCTGCAGAGAAGGTCTTGAGGGTATAAGGAAAAATTAAGCTACTTGAAAAAAAATCTAGACTTGAATATTTTTCGCCCTAGCCGTGCCCTGGAGGCGCCCTCACCGCGCGGTGCATGTTTGCCCTAGCCCTGATATTAAAGCAGGTTTGTCCCAAGCAGAGAGCCATCTAGAGCCCATCCGTGATCCGATGGTAAAAGTGCCGCCAGCAACAGTTTTGCAGCCGCACGGCAAAATCACAAGGTTCTTGCTGGCCCAGCGCCATCCAGCGCCTGTGCCCGAGCAGCGCGAGCCCTGCCCGATTGCAACGGCAAATTACCTTTCGCGGCTCACATTTGCATGGGTAGGTCCCCTGCTGCGCACAGGGTACACGCGGTTTCTTGAAATGAATGATGTCTGGAGCCAGCCGGACAACCGTAAAGTCGAGCGAGCCATAGCCGACTTTAACAAAAAGTATCGCCAGTACAAGAGCAAAGGCAGCACTTCCCCCTACTTGTGGGCGATTGGGCATGCCCTCCGGTGGGAATTTCTGACCATGTGTATCCTGTTTCTTGTCTATGCATTCGGCGAAGTTTGCCTTTCAGTTGTGTCTCGCCCCAATACACAAATCATTGGCGAGATTTACGAGGGCGCGACAGGCAAAACAAGGCACGCTATTGCCCTTGCCGTGGGCAACTTTATTGTGGTGGTGGTATTTACATTTGCGTTTGTGTGGTTCCAGTACTTTTCGCGGTATTTCGGCGAGATTGTGCGCACAACCATCATTGCCGCCATCTACCAAAAGATTTTATTGTTGAGCCCCCATGGCCGTGCCCAGTACCCGGCAAATATGATCACTTCGCTCATCACAGTTGACACAAATCGCATCTACATGTGTGCTCGCTGGACTAGCGCTTTGTTGCTAATTGCGCCCGTGATGGGTGCAATCATTGGAATTTTGGTGGATAATTTGGGCGTCTCGGCTGTACCTGGGTTTGGCCTTGTGCTCGTGGGCATTTTTGCAAACATCTTTTTGAGTCGGTTCATTGCCAAATTTAGACAGAAAAGTATCCCGTTTGCAGACAAACGCATCGGCAGCGTGCGCGACACAATTGAAAATATGCGCATCATCAAGTATTACGGCTGGGAAGACTCGTTTGTCAAGATGATTTCCAAGTTTCGCCAGGACGAGGCGGTTTTACTCGAACGCATTGGCCGTATCACGGGGTTTATTGACGCTAGTACTACTTCTGTGCCCTTGTTTGCCGGCATGCTTGCGTTTGCTCTCTACAGTGTGATTGTGGGCACCTTGGACCCGTCGCGCGTGTTCCCATCATTGACCCTGTTTACAATCTTTATTCCGATGTCGATGTTTTTTTCCAATGGTGTAAACACTCATCGTGATGCCTGGCCCTCGATTTTGCGCATCGAGGCGTTTTTTAACGCCGATGAGGAGGGCAAGTACGTTGCGCTCGACCAGTCTGCTGAGCTCGCAATCGATATCCGCGGCGGTTTATTCAAGTGGGAATCGGACCGGCCTATTCCTGCTCAAGCCAGATTCAAAGCGCGCCTTGCGCGGCGCATGTTTTCGCGGTTCCAGCGCGCTTCAGATTTGAATCAGGTGCCCTTGGAGTATGCCGAGGAGGCCATCGATGAGGTGCCCGAGCCTGAGGAGGTGCCCAAGGGGGCTGAGGAGGCTGTTGAGGCCAAGAGCATGGGAGCCACTACGACCAGCACCGCCCCCACGGCGACCCCAGTGCCCCAGCCCACCAGCTTCCCCGGCCTGGTGGGGCTCAACCTGCAAGTCCAAAAAGGCGAGCTTATCATGGTTGTTGGCGCGATCGGTACCGGTAAATCGAGTTTGCTGAGCGCCATCGCCGGCGATATGTGCAAATTCGGCGGTAGCATCACCCTCAACGCCCCAGTAACCTCGGTCATGAGCAACTGGTCCCTCAATGCCACGATCCGCGACAATATTTTGTTTGGCGCCGAGTACGATGCGCAGCGGTACATGGAGGTGACGCACGTGTGCAGCCTCGAGAGCGACTTTAGCTCGTTTGACGGGCGTGATTTCAGCGAGATTGGCGAGCGCGGTATCACGCTGAGCGGCGGCCAAAAGGCGCGCCTTGCGCTTGCGCGCGGCGTCTACAACGCCGCCGACATTGTGCTTTTGGATGATGTGCTTAGCGCCGTGGACGCCAGGGTCGGCAAACAGATTTTCGACAAGTGTATTACCGGTTACCTCAAGTCCAAGACCCGCATCATGGTGACCCACAACCTCAAGCTGCTCCCGAGCGCTGACCGCATTGTATGGATGGACGGCACAGGCGCCGCGCATGTGGGTACCCTGGAGGAACTAAGGCGTATTGACCGGTTCCGTGAGGCCGTGGACTCCAAGACTACCGCGCTGCACAACGAGGACCGCCTCATTGAAGATCTCGAAGGGAGCGACACCGAGGTCGACGACGAGCTTTCACTCCACAAAATTTCCACCTTGGAGCCCGATCTCATCAAGCGCCAGCTCTCGCGGGCTCCCGACACTAAGGCACTAATGGACGTGGAGCAGCGCAAAATGGGCGCCATCACGGGCGCTACCTTCAAGCACTATATTTCCATGGGCAGCCGGTTCGGTGCGAGCTTTATTTTGGTGATTATTTTCTTTCAGTGCGCCGTGGGCGCTGCCTCGGTCATGCAGTCCATTTGGCTCAACTGGTGGACGGCCGATCGCTACGGCCAGAGCAAAGGATGGTACATTGGCTTTTATGCCGTGATTCTTTGTGGACGGTTGTTATCATACTGCTTTTTGGTGTTTGTGGTCGCCTCGTTTTGCTTTACAAGCAGCTCCACCCTGCACAACTTGGCGCTCGTCAACATTTACCGCGCGCCCATGTCGTACTTTGACTCGACTCCGCTCGGCCGCATCATCAACCGGTTCACCGACGATATTGCTAATTTGGACTCGCTCCTGTTTATGCAGATGCGTATGTTTTTGTTTTCGTCGTCCATGTTGCTCGCGAGCGTCGTGGTGGTGTTTGTCTACATTCCATGGACTGTGCTGTGCCTTGCCCCGATTTTTATCGGCGTGTTTGTGTTTTTGTCGTACTTTCGCTGCTCGTCGCGCGAGATCAAGCGTATCAACTCGCTCTTTCGCTCAAAAATGTTTAGCCATGTCACCGAGACAATCAGCGGCCTAGAGACAATTTTGGGGTACGGCCGCGCGCCACACTTTCAGAGCGTGCTGCACGAGTACATTGACGACATGAACGTCTCGGCAAACGTGCTTGTAACCTCGCAAATGTGGCTCTCGCTGCGGTGCATGCTATGCGCGCTGCCCATCAGCTTTATTGTCTCGATGCTGTGTGTTTACCGCGTCTTTAAGATTAATGCTTCGACGGTGGGTATGCTGCTGCAGCTCATCCCCAACATTATCATCTCGCTCGCGCTGGGTATCCCCATGTTTACCGAGCTCGAAAACCAAATGAACTCCATCGAGCGCATCTATGAGCTGGCCTATGGTATCCCTCAAGAAGCACCGTTTGAGATCCCTGAAACTAAACCGGAACCTAGCTGGCCCGCCAGAGGTCATGTCGAGTACCGCGCCGCGTCTCTACGGTACCGGCCCAATTTGCCTTTGGCTCTCAAGCAGTGTAGCCTCGATGTGGCCCCGGGCACCAAAGTGGGCGTTTGCGGTCGCACTGGTGCGGGCAAATCCACATTGTTGTCTTCGCTTTTCCGTATTACCGAGCTTGACGCTGGCTCTATCGTGGTGGATGGCATAGATATTGCCACAATTGGCCTCAAAGACCTCAGGGCGCGGCTCAGCATTATCCCGCAAGACCCGGTACTATTTGAAGGAACAATCAGATTCAATTTGGATCCGTTCAGCGAGCGTACTGATACCGAGCTCTGGAGCGCTCTGCGGCGCTGTAACGCCCTTGCTCCAAAGGAGGAGGTAGCCCCCTCGCACAAATTTCATTTGGACGCCAAAGTGGCCAGCAACGGCAGCAATTTCAGCTTGGGTGAGCGTCAGCTTTTGACCCTGGCGCGGGCGCTCGTGCGTAACTCCAAAGTGATTGTGCTTGACGAGGCTACCGCCAATGTTGACCATGAAACTGATATGAGCATCCAGCGCACAATTGTCAACGAGTTTGGAGACTGTACAGTGCTGTGCATTGCCCACCGCTTGCAAACAATCCTCCACTATGATCGCGTCGTGGTGATGGAGCAGGGCGAGGTGGTTGAGCACGGCAAACCCGTGGACCTCTGGCGCCAAACAACCAGCCAGTTTAGATCAATGTGTGACGAGGCAAAGCTTAGCCAAAAGGACATTGCGTTGTTGACCGTAGCTTAATTTATTTAATGTAGTTAATACCATCTAGATGGCTCTACTCGGAACCCAAAAATTGAAAAAAAGGGAGGTGCCCACAAAAAGCCGAAAAAAAAAGAATGCGTTAGCCCGGAATCGAACCGGGGGCACAACGATGGCAACGTCGTATTTTACCACTAAACCACTAACGCTTCTATACGTCTAAATTTTGAAATAAAAACTAAATCTGCAAACAGCAAACGCCCAAAAAAACTTGAGAGGAATGGCAGGAGTTCTCAGCGAGCTCCTCATTGACGAGGATACGGGTAAAATGACTCGTTTAAGCATTGGCCTCATGGCCGTCTCTGAAGTCTTGGATAAATGCACGCCAAATTTGAGAGAGCGGTATATGCTTCATCGCGCTCCATTGACCCCCGTGAGCAACATGATTGATTTTTGCCGTGACACCCTCAACCTTGAGAGCTATGAGGAGCATTGGGATGGGATTGTTGAGGCCCTGCAGTATGTTTTTCCCCGGGATATCATTACAGCTGCAGGAGGCGCTCGAGCTGAGCAGAAAAATGAGAGCGTGTACAGTTTCGAAACACTCTTACATCCTCAGAAAAAAAAAAAAAGGAGTGTACGGATCATCAAGGCCAAGGCTATCAGGGCCAAGCCCCCAACAGTAGAGCCCGGCTCAGATTGGGAAGTAGTATTCTCCACTGATGCCCTTGTTTTTTCGCCAGAGCTCCGAGAAGCCAATAAAGGGCTCCCAAAGGAGAGGTTTTTTAAAGATGTTGCGCGATGCCCTGCAGCGCGAGTATCCTAGGCACAATATTTACACGATGGCTTGGATGAGGTGCATGTACGACAGATTTTTTCCAGTTGAGGAGACTCATTATCCGGTTTCTCAAAAGTATGCACATTTATGTGCGCATAAACGGCAGCGTAAATAAAGGAAGATACTCGCCAATGCAGGCACCATCGGTAATGCACCGATCGACAACAGCTATTCTAATTTTTATAGAGCCTCTCAAATTTATGGTCCACAATCTCAGACCACCCATGGATGTTTCACTTCTACCCCCAGACTTTCAGCCGGGAGCTCCCACGGCTGACATTATGTCGGAGGACGAGGAGAGCCTATCGACGATCGTTCCTGGAGCGGGCTCTGGGGGCTCACTTTTCCGATCTCCGAGCCGCCGAAGCAGTTATACGAGCCGGCGCTCGGTCTCGACCTCGAGGGGCGCCCGCAGCCGCTCGCAATCGCAAGACGGGCCGCGGTCCCACTTTGGCTCTGAGGAGTCAGAGCGGCCGAAATTCGACCACAAAACTTCGATTTTGAGTTTTATGACCGATGATGAAGAGGATGATGGCGGCATTCCAAGCGCTCACCAAGGCCAGCCGGTCGTAGAGACCGAGACGGTGGCGAGCGTGCCATTACTGGGCGTAGGCCAAGGAAGTATCAAGGTTAAAAAGAGTACAGACCAAATGGGGAGTGGAAACTCGCTGGCAGGCAGTCGAGCGCCCAGTAGAGCTCGCCGCAAGCGACTTGCGGCCGCTTCTCGAGCCGACATTTTTGCTGCCAAAATTGCCTCGGCCATGGACGAAGCTCCCTCGAGCGACTCGGACGAAACGTTTGTTTATGATACAAACAACACAGTGAGGCGCCCTTATGCCTTGCGCACGTCCTCTACCCTCTCTCTTCCAGTGAGCCCGGCCATCAAGAGCCAGCGCACAAACCCGAGTTTGTACGTGCAAACGGTGAATTCTCTGAGCCAATCCAATACTGCCGAACCCAGTCCTGTGCGCTCGAGGGTTGACGAGCCCCGCGGCCGCCGCCGGCCGGCGTTTCTGGCAGAGGGCCAGCGGCGGCCCTCAACCCTCCAAAAAAGTGATTCGATTCGCGCCAAGCATGTGTATCTTAATCGATGGCGCGGCGGCGAGCTCGAGGATGAGGATGAGGATGAAGGAGGCCCGCTAATTGACGAGCAAACGCCCCTGAGCCGCTCGGTGCAAACCCCTCACGACTATGCCTCCAATCGCCAACTGGCGCCATTTTACATTCGGGTTACGCTCTGGTTTGTGGGGCTGGCCATGTGCTGCATGTTTTGCACGTTTGTGGTTGGGGTCCTTGTGGCGTCGTCACGGCCGCTGGTCGGCGTGGAGATTGCCAGGCTCGTGGACGTGTTTCCGAGCGACCGCGAGCTGGTCTTGAGCCTGATTGTGCAGGCCAAGAACCCGGGGTGTTTTACGGTGAGTGCGTCGCAGGTTGATTTGGATTTATTTGCGACGACGCAGTATGCCCAGGGCACGCTTGAGCTGGGCGAGGGCGGGGGCGAGGGGGCCCTGCGTAAGGAGGAGGGTGACCCCCTGGAGGACCCCATGGGGATCTCCCCCAAACGCACCGTGCTGCTCGGCAACGTCCAAGAGCTCGAGAGCCCCTTGACCTTTTCTGGCTCCTTTTTCAACCCCAAACACACTTTTAGCATGAGCACGCTACGGCTAGTTTCGCCGTGCGAGAACGCGACCGAGCTGTGGCAGCAGATCGCGGGCAACCCGTTTGAGTTGACGGTGCGCGGCGTTCTCAAGTACTCACTGCTGTTTAGCCAGGATTTGAGAACGAGCGTAAGCTCGAGCATTGTGGTGAGGGGTCCAGAGGGGTGAGCGTGTGGGGGCGAGGGCGTGCAGGAGGCGCGCGTTTGCACCTAACTCCACCTGCATTGACTTGTTTATTTTGGCACTGACCCGCCAGCTGACCCGCCCATGCAATGCACGGCACCTTTAGGCACCTCCTCAGGCACCTCTCAGGCACCTGCAGGCACCCTCATGCACGAGCGCTGATGCCAAACTAAAACGCCTCATCTGCCTCGCCTGCCTCGCGTTGATCCTCTTGTATACTATTTATCTAAAATAAAACACGCGTCTTTTGCTTTTCAAATCAAAAACAGCAACGATTTGCACTATTTCTGACGCGTACCTCCGCGTGCCTCCACAGACACAAACAACATCCTACATTCCGTTACATCATCCATGACCATGATGGGCGAGGTCCCACAGAAGGTCCCACAACCGGGCCTAGAGCCGTCGTTACCGACCCAAAGACAAAGTTCTTCAACAACAGAGGCTATACAGGAACCCACCAACTTGGACTCGCCCGCCTCACTCGTCGAAATTGTGGCCTACATGACCAGCCACCGCGTCATGGACTACACGGCAATGTCGGACTTTTTCTTGACGTTCCGGGTTTACGCGAGCCCCATTGAAGTGCTGGAGCTGCTGCTGGCCCGGATCTGGAGCGCGTTTAGCGAGATGCGCGCGTCAACAACTGAAAATGGCCGCGACACCGCGGTGCGCACGTTTGTTGTTTTGCGGCACTGGATCAACAACTTTTTCCCTGATGATTTTTTGCCGAACTTGGAGCTGCGGGTACAGTTTGTCGAGGGATTGACCGACCTCAGGGAGGAGTTTGGCGAGGGCGCCCGGGCCGATCCCACGAGCGCCAATATCTGCCAGCAGCTGGCCAAGGCGTGGCTCAAGCGGGTCGCCATGTACTGGGAACTCGAGCAGGCCCCTGAACCGCCCCAGCATGGGGGCGAAGGCAAGGCGGGTGTTTCTCGCTCCCCATCCCTCTGGCCACTCTCCGCAGGGGGCAATTTTGGCTCCACCGAGCTCGACGAGGACCAGCCCGGGCGGCGCCGCACGATCCTCAGCTTTTACGAGCCCCAGGGCCCTCAGGGTGCGCTGACAGCGCCTTCTTCCACAACCCCAAGCGCCCGCCAACTGGGCTCCATCATCAGAGGAGGAATTCTGGTGAGCACAAACCCCGCGGTGAGCTGTATCCGCACATCACCAAAAAAGCACAAGGTGAGGTTCTTTGGCAGAGCACGCGCCTCAGAGCCCACAACTGTGCAGCTTGAGGGCCCCAGAGTCGATTTGTTGCAGCTGGCGGTCATGGATGAGATCAAGGCGCTGATTGCCATGCGCGAGAGGTTGGGTGAGAGGGATGCCAAGGACACGAGCACCGGCTCCGCACTCGGCCTCGGGATCAGTTCGGGTCCTGTTTCGTTACCGATCAAGCCGGACCCTTCGCCCTCGCCGATACCCAAACCCGCATTTGCCTCGACCCCGCAGGCCTCGTTTCGCGACTCGACATCGTTCCACGACACAGTGGATACGCTCAATATTGGCCACGTCTTGGATGAGAGCTCAAGGGCGCCGCTGCGGGACTCTTTGGGTGACTCGGGCGACTCGGGCAACTCAGGCTCTGGTTCGTTTGTTGATTTGCGCCGCTCAGGCGTCAACGGTGGGCTACTCGATGACATCTCGTTTGAGCGCGCTTCGTACGTCTCGTTTTCGTCGCTGAGTACAGTGAGCCTTGCGCGCGAGAGTACTGCGAGTTTGGAGAGTAGGGCCAGCAGGGCAAGCAGGGTCTACGGTGCAGCTATGCCTGGGACCCAGGGCGCCCGTGGCTACCCTGCTCAGCCCAGCAACATATCCCTCCTAAGCGAGCTCTCGACTGGCTACGAGATGGCGCCGTGCGCCGGGTTCAACAACCGCGTGGCCGCCGAGCTGGCCGCTATCCCCGACGACTCCAACTCGGGCGACGAGGATGCCATGCTCATCGCCATTCAAAAGCTCGAGGGCACCTACAAACCCAAACGAGAATCCAACAAAATCTGGATGAACGCGCTCCGCTCAGTGCCGAGCTTTACCTCGGGGGACTCCAAGCTGTACAGCCAGGCGTTTGCCTCGGTGCGCGGCGTCTCGGGGCTGGCCATTCCCCAGTGCAGCACGCCGGTCAGCGAAGGGGCGCCCGAGGGGAGCACAGGCCCTGGGACCGCCGGTCTGGGTGGGTTCCTCACAAGCTCGTTCACCGGCGGCAATGGTATGTCGCGCTCATCCTCGTCCGCCACCATCACACCCTCGAGCGCCCAAGTCCAAGCCGAGCATGTCCCTTTTGTCCTGAGTTTAAGCGCCGATACCCTGGCCGAGCAAATGACGCTGCTGGAAAAAGATGCGCTCGACCAAGTCGATTGGAAAGAGCTCGCAGAGATTCAGTGGTCGCAGGACGCCCAGCTCAACTCGTGGCTCGAGTTTTTGGCGCGCAGCAACCCCCGCGGCGTCGACGTGGTGACCCACCGGTTCAACCTTGTTTTGGGGTGGATCAAGTCCGAGGTTGCGCTGTGCCGCCAAGCAAGCTTGCAGGCGCGCACAATTACGCGGTTCATCCATGTTGCAACCGAGTGCCGTCGGCTTCAAAACTATGCCACGCTGTTTCAGGTGGTGCTTGCCCTGACGAGCGATTTCCTCAGGACGAGGGTAGCTACCGCATGGTCGCTCGTGGACAAGCGTGACTTGGCGCAGCTGCAAGCGCTCGAAGAGCTGGTGTCACCCCTGCGCAACTTTCGCAACCTCAGGGCCGCCCACCGCGCCATGGACTACACCAAAGGTTGCGTGCCCTTCACGGGCCTGTACCTGGCCGACTTGCTGTTCAACAATGAAAAGCCTAATCTTGTGAACGGCCTCGTCAACTTTCCGAAATTTAAAATCACCTCGGCCATCACGCGCTCACTGCTCGAGTGTATTGAGTGGAGCCACAATTATCGCATCCTGCCCAAGCCAGAGATTTTGTCAAAGTGCCTGTACTTGCAGTCTCTGACCAGCGAGCAGCTCAAACATATTTAATTGCATTAATGTATTATTTACCCCCGGACCCTGGGTGACCCAAGGGCACACCCTCCCAAGGCCCTGAGCACCCTCCAATGATGACGCGGGGGATTGGGAGCGATGGAAATATTTCAGGGTTAGGGTCCGCATAAAGCCTGCCTGAAAAAAAATTAAATCATCACACTCCGAGTCAAATGTCAAACTGTTCGGATGATATTATCTGGCAGGTGATCAACCATCAATTCTGTGCGTTCAAGATCCAAACGCCCCAAAAGGAAAAGTTTTGCAAAAACGAGTACAACCTCACCGGCGTTTGCTCGCGAGCGACCTGCCCGCTCGCCAACGCCAAATATGCCACTGTGCGCAACGTTGACGGCAAAATTTACTTGTACATGAAGACTGCCGAACGCCAGCACATGCCCAACCGCTGGTGGGAGCGCATCAAGCTCTCGAAAAATTATGAAGAGGCTCTCAAGCAGATTGATGATCGACTCCAGTACTGGCCGTCACACCTTGTGGACAAGTGCAAGCAGCGTTTGACTCGCCTCAGCCAAGTTGCTATTGCCGAGCGCCGCATGGCCCTCAAGGAGAATGAGCGTCACTATGCCACAAAGTCGTCCAAGGTCAAGCGTCGTGAGGCAACGCGCGAGCGCAAGGCCCTGATTGCCGCCAAGTTGGAGCGTGCGATTGAGAAAGAGTTGCTGGACCGCCTTAAGGGCGGCGCCTACGGCGACAAGCCTCTCAACGTTGACGAGAAGATCTGGTCCAAGGTGCTGCAGGGCGTTGACGAGCAGCAGGACGAGCAGGAGCAGGAAGAGGA
This sequence comes from Wickerhamiella azyma, assembly GCA_022577855.1. Lineage (NCBI taxonomy): Eukaryota > Fungi > Ascomycota > Dipodascomycetes > Dipodascales > Trichomonascaceae > Wickerhamiella > Wickerhamiella azyma. The sequence continues at coordinate 179,167 of JAKISA010000014.1, forward strand.
GGAAGAGGAAGAGTCCGAGGGCGAGGTCGAGTATGTCGAAGATGATGGCGAAGAGGATGATGTTGTCGACATGGAGGACCTTGAGCGCTGGCTTGATGAGAGCCCCAATGGTAGCGCCAGTGAGGGCAGTGATGAGAGCGAAGGCGAGGGCAGCGATGAGGGAGAGGACGGAAGTACTCGCAAGCCCGAGGGTGGAGATCCCAAGCCCAAGCGTCGTCGCGGCCATGTTGAAATCGAGTACGAACAGGAAAACAATGGCGTGCAGGTCTGAGGGTATTTATTGCATTGCATATAATTATGATAAAATGAGAGCATGCTCAGTGTCCTCAGGGGTGCCCTGGGGTGTCATGCCCACCCTGGCTAAATAGGACATGCCCAATGGTATGCTCGTCAAGGTGTCTTATGCAGAGTGCTGGCACAGGGGAGCGTTGCAGCCCCTTCAAGCAAAAACCTAAATTTTCTATAAAAAGGTGCTGAATTTATGAGCCGCTCATCCTGCGCAAAACTCTCAAACCCACATCCAGGCACTACGTCATGTGGGCCACGGGCACCCACCCGCTCAGCTATATAAAGCCCTCTTCGGTGCAGTCCATAGCCATAATGAACGCTCCTATTATCCCCACCAAAAAAGAACTCACCACCGTTCGTTGGCCTAGCACTAGCCCTAGCCCCGCCACTTTTGGGCGCGGCTGCGTGATCGCCTAGCGTAGCTCAGGGCGCGCCAAACCCCTGGGCACTCACTCCCCCATTCTATAGCTCATTATTACTCTGACTTTACAATGTACTTTTGCGTGTAGGCGGTGGCGCTTGTCTTGACCGGCACCCACCCCGACTCGCCAAACGTTTGCAACCCGATCGCAGTGGGCGCGTTTTGAATCTCGAAGCGGGCCTCCACGCCTTCGGGTGATTCGCGCGCGGGGCCTTCAGTAACAAACTGACAAACAAGGCGTTGCGGCGTGGCCTTTGTTACTTCGACCGGCTGGTGGAACCGCCACGTGACGCGCTGCTTTTCGCGACTGAACGTGGCCAGCGGCTTGGCGTGCGCGGCTGTGGCCTGGCCGCCGGTGACGCTGACGGCAACTGCAAAATTGAGGAGCAGCGCGCTCTCCAAGACGTATTCAGGGGCCAGCTGGTACGTGATTATGAGCCGCGTTTGGTTCTCCTGGACTTGCCATTGGGGCACGAGCAAGAGGGGGACGAGGGCAGGGAAGCTGCCGGTATAAGTAGCAATTTGGGCTCCCGGCACGTGCCCCGAGGGATCATAGCCAAAAATGCCGGGCGTGGCATCTGCGGTCAGCGACGCTGCGGGGGTGAGACTCGCCAAATGCTTGGCATTAATGATCTGCAGCTGCATGGCCTTGTTTGCCGCAAACTTGATCTCGCCGCTTAGCTCGACACTCTCGAAATGCGAGCCGCGTTTGGTGGCGACGAGGCTCTCCACAACCGAAGCAGCAGGGCCGTCCACGATGGGCAGGGCAGGGTGCTGCTGGGTCTGGGGCCCGGTGATTTCGCGCTGGAGCGAGCGCCGCGTGGACACGGAGCGTGCCAGCGAGCTGGTAGAGCCATTGGCGTGGGGATAGGACGAGGCCCCCGGGGCGCCGCCCGTACCGCTCGCTGCCAGCGGAGCAACGCCGTCGACCTCGACAACCGACTCGCGCGCGGCAGGGGCGCCAGCAAAGTAAATTGAATTAATCTTGCGGCCTCCACGGGGCGGCGGCACGCTTGGGAGCGACGCGGCGCTGAGGGGAGCGCCCGAAGGTGCCCCTGTGGCGGTGGCCGACGGAGCGCCATGGGGCTGGGCGAACGGCGACTCAAACGGCGACTCGGCGAATGAATCTGTTTCTGTGTGGGCAAAGGGGGCGCTGGGGGCGCTGGGGGCGCTGCTCTGAGCGAACGGCTCGGGCTGAGCAAATGGCTCCTGAGCCTGGGCAGCGGGCTGGGCAGGGGCCTGGGTACTCCCGTTGGCCCCACTCGCGCTGTGGCCGGCGTTGTGGCTGGCAGCGTTGGCACTCTCGCGCCGTGTGGGCTGCAAAATCGCCGGCTCCGCGCGCTCGCTGCGCTCAGGCTCCACACGCCCCTCGCTGCGCCTCGTGACACTCAGCGGCTGGTCCTCCTCGCTGTCATAGACCGGCTCGTGCCGTAAACCAAAATCGGGGGCCTGCGTGGACACAGGCTTTGTGGGGCGCCGCACGCTGGCATTGCGGCCGAGCGAGGGCGCCTCAGGCTGGGGCGACGGCTCCCCCCGGGGATCCCCTCGGGGCTCCACCTCCTTACCCTTGGGCTTGCGGAAAATAGAACCCACCTTGGCCCTCAAGCCGCTCTTGCGTTCCTTGGAGTAAGTGCTGTCTGGCAGCGACATGCGGCTCGGCTTGCGGTTGGCCTTGTGCTGGACAAACGTTTGTTGGGATGCGCCGCGCGCGTGCGAAGGGCCACCCCGGGCTCCTGCACTCTCCGCCTCAGTTGGCGCCACGCCCGAGACAATTTGGGCAACAAAACTGTCAGGCTCGTCGCTCGGGTTAAAGTCGAGCAGCGTGCCGCTTGCCTTTTCGGCGGATTTTTGCACTTCTTGCGAGGCGTCCACGAGGAGGGTCTGGAGGCGCACGAGGGCATCCCTAATGGCGCCTGCCCTAGCCAGATCGGCGGCCTGCACCTCGGCAGCTCCGTCTGGGGAAAACGAGGCGTCCGCCACAATCGCGCCGGTGGCCCGGTCATAAGCCTGGGAGGTCGCGGCCAGTGGGTGCTCGACCTCAGAGCGCAAGCGGCGGGCGGCAGTGGCGGAACTGGTTGCTCCGGCTAGGGCAACTGAGGCCACGGCATCCCATGGAGCGCTCAATGTGCCCAGATCGCGCTCGCTGACGGCGTATTTGGCAAAAATCGATTGCAGGTGGTGCGCGTGCTGCTCGTTGGCCTCGGCAAGCGCGTGCACCCACGCGGCCATTTTCTTGTCGCTGCGCTGCACGCTGCTGACCCGCGCCCGCAGTAGATCCAATGGCTGCGAGTGCCCGCTCAGGGCGTTGCTGTAGTCGGACATGCTGACTGGGAGGGGAAGTATGAGGAAAGGTACTGGGGGAGTCCGAGGGGGTCCCCCGGGGTACCCCAAGGGCACTGGGGTACCCAGAGTGCCTCGGCGCATGATCGCTGATATAAATATATAAATATGGCGCTATTAGCAGGGTGGGTAGGGCATTGCAGTGCAGGCGCGCATCACTCGGGTATGCTCCTCGTGACGCAGGCTGCTGGGTGGGTGCCCTGGTGCATGGCCGGGTTGGCAAATGTAAGGCTAGGTGGGTAAGGGTGGGGGTTGCAGGGGTAGGCCCTGGGCCCCTGTACGCCCTCGCACCCTCGCGCCCTGCGGGCGCTCAGGTGCGCTACCACCCCAGCTCCGGCGCAGGCCCAAAATCACCCTCATAAATTATGGCCCCCGCCTGGCGCCGCGCCTCGACCTCCAGCAGCTCGGGGTACCGCAAAATCGCCGTCACGCTCGGCCGCTGCTCGGGCCGCGGCGAGATCATCGCCTTGACAATACTGTCGAGGGCGTGGGAATTATCCACCATAAAGTAGGGGGCCCACGTGGGCGGCCCATCCTCGCCAATCGACGTCAAATCGCTCGAGCTGAGGCGGCCGGCCTCGCTCAAATCGCCGCTCCGTAACTTGTGCCAGTGCTCGCCATTGTCGGGCAGCACAATGTTTGCTGCCGTCTCGACCATCATTATTCCAAAACTGAACACATCGGCAGGCTTGTCGTAGCGACCAAGCTCGAGCACCTCGGGCGCAATGTACTCGCGGTCGCCCTCGCGCTCCACGCCGGGCGGCGCAGGCAGCCGCGTTGCCATCCCAAAGTCCCCGATTTTGAGGTTTCCCTCAAACGTAATAAAAACGTTGGCCGGCTTGAGATCGAGGTGGCAGTAGCCGCGGTCGTGCACGTGCCTGAGGCCTTGCGCGATATCGCCCATAATCTTCCACACGCGCCACTCGTCGAGCCGCGTGCCCAGCTCGTCCAAAAATGTGTCCAAGTTGCCGTTCTCGCAAAATTCGGTCATAATGTACAGGTACCCTTGCACCTCCCACGCGTCAATAAGGGAAACAATGCTGTCCTCGGGTTTGGGGTTGAGGGCCCTGAGAATGTCCACTTCTTCGTAGCGGCGCGCCCGCTGCTTGGCGCCACTGATTGGTTTCTTGGTGCGCTTGACCGCGTACCGCTGCGTGCCCTCGACCACGCTCCACACGCACGAAAACTCGCCGGAGCCGATGGGCGTGACGGCCTCGAACCGCGTTTGCAGCGTCGAGTCGCTCTCGCTGTGCTTCATACTTTGGATGCTGGTGTCTGCGGTGCCGCGCGACACTTGCGACGTGTGTGACGCGTCCCGCGACGCGTCCCAGGTCATGTCCCAGGTCGAGGTTGGCGAGTGGGGAGTACCACGCAAAAAGGTGCTGGGGGAGCTGCGGGGGGTTTGAAAACTCAGGCCTGGCCGCCGCAAACCATAACGAGGTGTTACCGTTGTTGCATCGGACGCCATACGGTGTGCAGGCACCGGTGCGGGCGTCGAGGTCAAGGGCCGCGTGGGGCTCTCGAGGGACCCTTCGAGCGAGAACCGCTGCACGTGACGCGTCATTTCGCTAAACGGAGACTGCCACAGCAGCCGCGAGGTGTCTGAATCGTCGTAATCGAGCAAAAAACTGTCTGGCCGTCGCTTGCAGGGGGTCTCGGGCATTTGCAGGTTTGTCTGGGGTTTTTGTTGCTTTGAGACCAGGCCCGACGACCCAAACGCCGTTTGCAGCGGTTTGCTTGCCTCAAATGTCGGGCCCAGCGTGCCCACGTTGGCCGGGGTCAGGGTGGCGGTGCTGGCGCGTGGGTTGGCAGAGGGGGCCTCGGGCTCCAGCGAGCGCTCGAGCGAGGTCTCAAGCGAGGTCTCCAACGAGGTCTCCAACTCGCTCATGACGTTTGAGCGCCAGTGCCGGATCATCGACTCGTTCACAGGTTGGTGCCGCTTGCGGCTCGGGGTACGGTTCAGCGGCGATTCTTGATCCGGATCAAGACCGGCCGCTGCGGCGTCTAAATTGAATAGACCTGCCGACCTACGCAGCGATTTGCGCTTTTCACCCTGTTTACTAGGTGTTTGTAAAATCATGGGCCGCCCTTGCTGGCAGATGCTTGTGGTCAAAACGCGTACTTTCTGCTGAGAAGGGGGTGGGGTATAGGGGGTAGGGGGGAATGAAGGGGGTTACGGGGGGTGCTATGTATGGGGTTAGGGTATACCCTAAACCGGTCAAAACAACATGTTTCAAGTACCCCAAAACGGGACAGGGGTGGTGACCTAGACGAGGCCCGCACTTGGCACACCCCGTAGGATTCCGCAGGTTGGGTCCCAGCGGGGTCCCAGCGGGGTGTACAACTAGTATGTGCAGTTTACCGCGGGTTCCATGCGCACTTGATCTGCAAAAAAGAAGTTCTCGCGCCTCGCATACATGCAAACTGCGCGTGCGACTCGCGTGCGACTACGCACAGAAGACGCCGCACGTAAACATTTGCTAGTTTCTATTAAATTTGAGGGCAAGGGTGATAGCAAGAGCAAAAATACCGACGGTACCACCCAAAAAGGTACCCAAAAGGTGATGCACGCGGGGGCTATCAACGGTCTCGCTAACGCATCGCTTGCATAGTTGTCACGCTGGCTGTGCGTTAGCCGTGCGTTAGCCGTACTGTTGTTATCGAGAGATTGGGTGATTGCGCGGCGATGTAGCGATTATTCAGATACATGAGGAAACAACCGTTGCGATCTCTAGCTCCAGCCGACCAGGTGAGCTGACTGGCCGCTCGCTGGCCGCCTGCTAGCCGGCCCCAAAAGCCAGCTCCAAGGGTCCTGAGGCCCCTGCCACTCAGTAGCTCACCGACCAGGCTTGTATGCAAGTTCCTGCAGATGCATGCACCGCCTAGCCCACCCCTGCTGCAGCTGCAGTTCTTGTCAATCATCAATACATAGCTACCAAACACCAGGAATGAACCTATAAGGGACCTTGGACTTGTACTCTTTCCAGGTCTCGCCGTACTTTTCGGCGCACTTGTGCTCGTCGCGGCCCTCGCGGTGCACCAACAACCCGGCAAAAAAGAACAGATAATAGTAAGGCAAGAATACCGCGCCGCACGGCAGCGAGTACGCAATCGACATGACCCAGTCACCTGTATAATTGATGTGGCGCGCGGCGCCCCACCACCCTGAGGTCAAGAGTTTGCTGCCGGTTGGGGTGCTGATGCTCTCGAGGTGCTTGGCGGTGCCTGCCTTGAAGTTTGCCTTTTCGTTGTTTGCAGCTCTAAAGATCCACATGCCGAAAAAAAAGACTGCCAAGACGCCAAGGCTCTTGAGAGGGCCCAGGTGCACCGGGTGGTCGGCCAAAAAGTGCGACTGCACAGTGTAGGTGAAGGGCACCAAAGAGATATCACCAAACACCAGCATGTATCCAAGACCATCATGGGTGATATCCATCATTCCTACAATGCCGTGCTCCCACCAAATGCCCTCAATCACATAGTAAATCTGAAAGCAGCACACGAGGGTCATCGAGTCTGTGACCTTGCCGAGCCTAATGTACTGGTGGTGGGCCATTGCCAGGTTGATGATGGCCCACAGCAACAAACCGGGGCGCATCTCGAGGAACGTCTTGATGTCGAATTGGCCGATCCGTGGGTTAAGCTCGCGGCCAATAAACCAGTCATAAATGGGGTTGCCGCTGTTTCCGCCGAGCGCAAGCAGCCGATCCTTACCGTTTTCCTGCGTGAAGGACCTGAAATACAGCCAGGTCGAGATCACAACCGCGTAAATCATCGAGATGTTGGCCAGCTCGATATAGTGTTCATAGACGAAAACAAGCTCCGGCATTGATCCCTGGCTCATATACCAGCGCACAGCAAGTGCTGTGGCAATAATACCCATGACCTTGCGGCCATTAAAGTTATAGCTCAATGTGGCACCGTCTCTGAGCTGGGTGCCTTGCACCCGTTTTCCCGAGATGTAGCGCTCGCCAAGGGCCAGGGCACCAATCCAATATGTATAGGCGTAAAATGCCTGCCAGGAAACCAATTTGGCAGAGCTGAAACGGGTCCAAATCTCACCCCAGGCCCCTTTGGACAAGGGGGCCGCACAGCCCTGCTCGTTGCAGCCAAAATACAAAAACTCAATCACGGCCGCGAGCCCAACAACAATTGAGAGTGCTCCAAACACACCGCCAAACTCTAGCGATCTCGTCCGGGGGTTAATTTTGGACATTTGCTAGAGTAATCCCTAGCCCAGGTTCTGCCCAAAAGGTCATGGTAGTGAGGTTGTCGTTGTATGGCCTAGTGCCCGAATCGGATTTGCAAATATCGCTGCACACATTTCGGGCTGTTAGTGGCGCCCCGGCCGCAAATTTCGAGCAAACCCAGCTCATGTGGGAGCCGAAATTCGACTATAAACCAACCCTGCAAGCTGGCCAAGTGAACCAGATCGAGCAGTATCGCATGTTTACTGAGTGCCGGGGGATCTACGAATATGGAAAGGACGCTCCCTCCTCGCACTCCTGGACGCTAGAAGTACGGGAAGTGCCTGAACCCGGCAAGAACCAAAAAACCATTCTCCAAGAGGTCCTGGCGGCAAAGGTCAAACATGGAGACCTCTTTAAAACTGTCGAAAACCTCGGCTACAACTATAAAAGCCAGTGCTGGACACGTGGCTACCAATTTGTTGCTGGAAACATTGTGATTCGCATGTTTAGGCTCTATACAAAACCAGACGAGCTGGCCGATTCCAGTGGAACTTGGACTGTTCAGGCATTCGCCGACGTTCGCGAGCTTGCAGACCGTACTTCAATCGACAAAATGTCGGCCCAGCTCGAAAAGTTGCAGGCCGACCTCAAGGGCCTAATCACGCTCGAGATGCCTTCGAGGACCCCGTTTGATACGCGAGTGCGCAAGTAGTAATACTAAATAAATTAATTGAGCTTGGCCTTGAGCTTGTCGATCTTGCTGCGCTTCTTTTTGAGCGCCTCCTCGCGCGCAGCCTTTTTGTCGTTGCTGTACTGCATCTTGGCGTACAACTTGCGCTGCTTGCTGCCCATCATAATCTTGCGCAAGTCCTTCTCCTCGTCCTCGGTGCGCACAGCGGCCGCCTTGCGCTTCTTGGACTTGGGGGCCTCGCTAAACTTGACGCCGGCGGCTTCTAGTTCGAGCTCGGCCTGGTCGGCGTCCGCCTCGGCGATCTCGGCGTCTTCGGCCTCCTCGGCCTCGGCCTCAGAGTTGTCCTCCTCGTCCTCCTTCTCCTCGCCGACCCGGAGCTGCTCAGGGTCGTACGCGCCGCGGTCACCCCACGGGCTCAAGTGAGGAGGAAGAGTCTCACCAGGTGCATAAGCAGTAGCGGAAACAAACTCGTTCTTGTTTACAGAGTCAAACACCCACTGGGGCTGCACGTAGGTGCGGCCAGGAACCTTGCCCGAGATGGCAGGGCGGTCACAAATGTGGTGCGTGATGCCCTTGAGATCGAGGTGCGGCAACGAGTTGCTGGCGTTTTCGTCCTCATTGTCCACGAGCTCATCGAGGCGCGCCTCGGAAATGACTTTACCGCCAAAAGCCAAGATAATAAACTCCAAAATGTCGAGCGAGACCTCACGGCCAATAAAGAAGGTAAACTTGCTGAAAAGCTGGCTCTCGTTATTTTGGTTGGGCTGCAGCAGCATGTCACCGTCCTCACCTTCAACCTCAAACGTATCGAGCGCGGTCTCATCTTCCTGCTCCTCCTCTTCATCCTCAGACTCGTGCTTCTCCTCGACATCAATGGTGCGGGCAGGAGCATCAGTCTCCTCAAGCTCAACAGGAGCAAGCGCGCTACCCTTGGTGCGCGACTCGAGAATGTAGGCACCAAGGCCACCAACACCCTTGAGCTTCTTTTCATTGATTTGAGGGGGGTACACGAGCTCCTGCTCAGAGTAGAGGCGGTACAGCACAAAGTGCATCAAAGTTGTGTAAAACTCGAGGAAGGTCAACATGATCTTAAAGTCAACATCGGTAGGCGTATTTTGAGGGAACTTGAACGGAACGAGCCATCTAATTTCTTGGCCCTTGACGTTGGCCTGGTAGTACACACCCTTGATCGAGACAAACACCTTGCGCAGCAAACCCTCGCGGGCAATTAGGGCGCTCCAGTGGTCGGCCATGCGCTGGGCATCCTGCGAAATGCGGAAACTGACGGCGTCAGTGGCAGGCATCAGGGCAAAAAGGTAAATCATGCAAAGGGCATCGTCCAAGTCTCCGAGCGCATCCATAAATGTGGGGTAGCGCTCCTTGATGATGTGGTCCAAGGTGTAGCGAGGGCGAGCATCATCAATGCGTTGGGCAGCGTGCAAGTCACGGCGACCGATGGCCTTGGTGAGCTTTTTGGCAAAGATTTTGTGGTCTCTGAACTTGCGCAGCAGGGGCTCGTGCATCAAGTACATGATATCCTTGCGGTAGTACGCAGTAATGGGCTTTGTAGAGCCCTTGGTGAGCTTTTGCTTCTTTTTCCGCGAGGTGATTTCACGAGGGTAGATGCCCTTGAGGATACAAAGACGACGGAAATCAGCAAGAGACACCTGCAAATAGCGCACAGCTTGGGTACGGGTCAGGTATCCGCCCTTGCTGGGCTTTTTTGTGTTTGTCTTCATTTGTAAAAATGTATGTTCAGTCTAAGATTTTTTCTAGGGTAGGGAGATCAGGGTTAGGGCAGGTGAAATTTCAGAGAGCAGGGAGGCCCAAGGCCCACGGCCCAAGGCCCAAGGGTGCACCCAGTGCAGTACAAAACAAATTTAAATATCTAGTTCTACAATGCCCTCGGCTGAATAGCATGCTCGCCGCTAAAAAATGTCGCCAGCGCACTCGGGAACCGCCATTCGTATCGAGCAGACACCAGCGCCTTTCCATCCTCTGCAAACCCAGGCATAGCACACGGTGTCGGGGGTGCAGCCAGATTCAGGCGAGTACCGCTCCCGAGATCCCACACGGTGCCATACATTCCGCGGCCGGCCGCAGGCGATTGCACAAACAAGAGCTGCCGGGGCTTGAAGAAGGCGGTCTCGCTGAACCTGGTCAGGACAATTTGCAAAACTTTGCGCACGCTGGCTCTTCCGTCCGGCATGCGATGCATTGTGCGCGCAATCGAGTCCACAAGCCCAAAGCTGGGTGTGCTCAGCTCAAAGTCCTCGAGGATGTAGCCCGCAAATTCAACGCAATTCACAAAGTTTTGCGGGTCGCCAATCTCCATTTCGGTGCACACAGCTCGAGAAACCAAGGCCAAATCTACTTGCGCGGCCCGCTTGATAAATCTGCGGGCAGCAGACTCAATGTGGAGGTCGCGGAGCACTGCCCAAGGAAAGGGCAGCAGATCGGGGTGGCTGCCCAAAATTTTTAGGGCAACAAGGCACCCGGTAAGATCCGAGGCCAACAAGTCGCGCGTGCGCTGCTTGAGCTGGGTCTCCACGGGGACATTGGGGAACACAGACGAAAGCAGCAGGCTGGAGCGTACTCCCCCGGTGCTGAGGAGAGCCTCCATTCTTTCCTTGTTTGTGAGACTTTGCATTAGGCGTGTGGCTGTAGTTCTGAGGTGCTCATTTCGGTGGTCTATAAGCAGTACAACCTCTTCAAAGTCCTTTGCCGTGGCGCCCATCCTGCGCAGCTCTTGATCTGCGGCGTGCAGCGAGTAGCCTTCGGCGCACAAAATTGTGTACTTGACGGCCGCGAAGTGGCTGGGGTCAAACAGCGTGATGCTTTCGACCGTGTTGGTGCACACGAGCCCGATCCGCGGCGCGGCGCAGAAGTCTGCTTTAGTGCTGAAAGGTGAGTTGACTTTGATAGCGCTGAGCTCGCCAAATGCGTGGGTGGATGGGTTAGTTGGGCTGAGAGTAACCAAGTCCCACGACTGAGTGCCCGCAGTTGTTTGGACGTACAATGTGTGCCCCTGGAGGTCCACGTTTTGCACTGCATCCTCAACCGGTACAACGACGGGAAACTCGTCGGAGACCACGCCAACTGTAAAAGTCGACCACGCCAGCAAGCACCCTGCGACCGCCTTGAGTTGGAGAATGGGCGCCGCAAGCACCTCAAGGGTCTGCCCAAGGGTGTTGTCCTCGAGAACCAGCACCGTGCCTGTGCTGAGGCCAAGGTACACATGGGTGCTAACGGCAATAGCTGTAATCGCATGCTCAGCCCTAAACATGGGGACAAACTCGCAGCCACTCATGACCCCGAACTCGCGCCCACAAGCCACATACTCGTGGCACATGATCCACGGGGCTGGGTCGCCCAACGGGGCTGCGGGCTCGGCTGGCTGCCACCCCCATCCTTGCTGCTCAACACCATTGTATACTGCACCACACTTGAGGATTGCGAGTGGCTCGTGGTCCCAAATAATGCTTCGTAGCGTGTAGGTTGGCCATTGCGGCTTGAGGATCTGGATGTTGTTTGATTCCACAATCAGGAGCTCGCCCTCAATGCATTGGGCGGCAAAGCTCGCCACGTTCTGGAGGGGAAGCAGTTTGGTGAACGGCCCTGGGCCAGGCGAGCTCAGTTCAACCGAAAAACTGTTGTTGTCCTGGCTCACAATGGACCACCGTTCGCGCTGGATACAGACCCATTTTCCACGGTCAATACAAACAGCATCAATAAGGTCAACAGCAGCACCGCTGTGGAGCACAAGAGGCGGCCCAATTGTGCGGTCACCCACCCAGTGCAAGTAGCCTGACCGTAGGACAACGGCCAGCTGGCGGTCAAAGTGCACCCGCACCGGTTTCGAGTCAAAGAACAATGTCTTTTCTATGTCTAGGGTGGCACGGTTGACGAAACTTATTTGTGATCGCACGCCCCAAACAACAAAACAGTCTTGTTGGGCAAACAAGCCCTGGATGGCTCCGTCCAGCTGCACGGTTTGCTGGAGGATCCCCGACGGTAGAGCATACTGGGCGAGGACTCCATTGCTGAATGAAATATAGGCAACCTCGTCCAAAACTCGCATGTACTCAATTTCGCTTTTGGGGTTTTGCACTTGAGCCAAAACGCGGTTCTCTTTAATGATACTAAATGAGCCATCAAAATGGCCGAGCAAAAGCCCAGAGCCGTAGCCGCACGCCAGTTTGACGGGTGGAATCCCTTGGAGAGGCGGCCCTGCGATGCTCGAGATCATTAGCCACAGAGAGCAGTGCGCAAAGTGTGGCGGATGCAGATCTGGAAAATTTGTCCATTGGCCGAGTTTGAGCGCCAAAAAGCTCTGGGGACTTTTAGCGGGTGCGGGATTGATCTGGACGATGGGTACATTCATTTTAGTCCTGCGGATTTGCTTCGCGATACCCTCAAGTTGTGGTTCAAGGGCCAAGCGGACCTGGTGATTTTCAGCGTTGATTCGGCCAAAATGCCCGGCCTCAAATGGGAAGAGGCTCGCAAGGGCCAGAGTTTCCCCCATGTTTATGGTCAATTCCCGTTTAGTGAGGTGCAGGACGTGCACACTGTCTCAGTGGACGAGAGCGGTCATGTCGAGGGTTTGCGTGTAGAGAGTACGTAGAGGGAGATTAGGATAGTTCTAAAGAATTACATGAGGGCCCACAGACCCGCGAAAAGAAGCGAGCTGCCAACAGCAGCGGCGTTGTTGGCCGAGATGGACTCGACCGTGTTCTGAGGTACCTCGCTCTGCACGCCAGTTTTGGTGGCGCTGGCGCCGCTAGCGCTAACCACGGTGGTGTTGAGCAGGTACGACGAGTAAACCACAGTAGAGGGCTTAATGGTCTCAGGGCCAGCGGTGGACACCAAAGTCTGGAGAATGGTCGACAAGCTCGTCTCCTTCTCGCACTCGGTGCACACAGTGCTGGTGAGCTCGATTGAAGTCTCCGAAGTGGTGGTAGCAGTGACTTCAACAAAGCTAGAGTTGCTTGCGTGGGCAAGGGCAAACAAAAGAGAGAGCATTGGTGTTGGTAGCGGGGTGTGGGTGCCGCTTTATAGGGCTGTGTGCGCAGAGCGCGTGCGGTTTTATTTAAGTAGTGCGTCGCATGTCGTCCGGAGCGTGCAGAACGTGTGCGGTAGCGCAGAAGAGTTTAGAAGAGTGCATATTTGTGCGTGCTGCGTGCGTGCGTGTGAGCTTGCGTGTGTTTCAGGGGCAGAACTTTATTAGAGTTGGAGAGTGCGGGGGTGAGGGGGGAAAGGGAGTGGTACGGAGTGTATAGTGTAGAATCTATTGAAATTATTGAGGCCCGCGGTGCTCGTTACGCTCGCTGCATGCCCCTGCAGATCCGAGGTGGATGCGAGGTGGATGCGAGGTAGATGCGAGGCACGCGGTCTTGGCGCTAACAGGGGTGCCTGGGGGTGCTGAGGGGCAGGGAACCCTCTACCGAGAATTCCTTCGCTACGCATCCGCGCTGCGTTCGCGCTTAAGCGATCACGGCACCACTTTGACTCTGCATTTTTTTCGGGCGCGCGCGGGAAGGGCAAGGGGTAGTGCACTGTATTAAAATTAAATCTACATGATAATCTCGGGCTTCTCGACGTTAGCCGAAATGCTCTTGTGGGGCAGGACGCGGCCACCGTTGACGTAAATCTCGTCCTTGATCTCGACATCGTCGCCAAGCACAGTGGTGTTCTCGGTGCGGGCCCACGAGCCAATGGTCGAGTTCCAGCCAACAATGGTGTTCTTGACGTGAGCGTGCGCCTTGACGGTGGCGTTGTTCATGATAACCGAGCGCGAGATGCGGGCGCCGTCGCCAACCACGACGTTCTCGCCAATAACGACGGCGGGGCCAAGCTTGGCGCTGGGGCTGACCTTGGCGCTGGGGTGCACAAGGACATTGCCCGAATGCACAAACTCCTCGTCCTTGGAAACGAGCTTTTCGGGCTCGCGCAGACTGAGCGAGTTGAGGTAGAGGTTGGTACCGGCAAGGTAATCCTTGGGCTGGCCAACATCCATCCAGTAACCCTCGAGGTCAAACGAGTGCAGAGTACCCTTGCCGGCAAGCTGGGGGAAAGTCTCCTTCTCGATCGAAGTGGGGCGCAGCTCAATCAGGTCAATGACGCTGGGGTTGAGGATGTAGATACCGGCGTTAATACGGTTACCAACAAAAGTCTGGGGCTTTTCGACAAAGCGGTCAATCTGGCTCGAGTTGGGGCGGTGCACAATCACGCCGTACTTGGTAGGGTCCTCGACCTTGGTGGCAACGATGGTACCCTCACCGCCGTGGGCCTTGTGGAACTCGGCCATCTCCTTGAAGGGGTAGTTGCAAATAACGTCGGCATTAAGGACAAAGAAAGGGGAGTCGTCCTTGGCAAGCACCTTCTCGGCCAACTTGAGGGGGCCAGCAGTGCCAAGGGGCTCGGTCTCAACGCTAAAAGTGATGCTGATACCGTACTCCTTCTCGTACTTTTTAAGGGTCTCAACCATCACCTCGGGCTGGTAGTTGACCGCCAACACAATGTCGGTAACGCCAGCAGCGGCAAGGGCCTCGACCTGGTGAAGGATCATGGGACGGTTGGCAAACTCAACCAAAGGCTTGGGGCGAGTCAATGTGAGGGGACGAAGACGGGTACCGTAACCACCAACGAGAATAAGACCTTTCATTTTTTAAGCGAGTGTGTCAAGGAGTGGGACGTGTTGGGGTCTTATATATATGCTTCAGACACGTGGCGTGCATAAAAGAAAATCAACCCTTGCCCTAAAGGGGTTGGGACGCGCGCCTTGCCTTGGCGGGCCGCCCGCGCGCCCCCGAAGCTCAAAAAAAACTTTTTCGAGGGGGCGACGCGCGTCTAAATTTAAACAAGTTTTTTTATAGCCGTGCGGGGCGCGGTCTGCGGCGCTCGCACGTCACTAAATTTAGGACTAAGCGATGCGCCGTAATCAGGGCTTATCGAACGCGTCGCGCCAGGGGCACGAACAAGGGAAAAAAAACCAGGGCCTGCAGCGTCTAACGTTTATACTTGTATACTTTGCGCTACCTAAAATAAACAGCAGCAAATATCAGAATAAAAAAGACCACCATCGATCGCAGGTCCATTGGCCCCACAAAAGCCTCAATGATTTCGCCAACTGCCGAAGCACTAATCCCTGCATGCCCAATAGACTCTGGATCGCGCGATTTACACTCTAGCCACTGGCTGCACAGCTTGACCAAAGCAGGGCCCGGGGCGTGGCTGCAGTGATTGTCGCGGTACAAATCCTCGCATTCTTTAATTTCTTGGACGAGTTCTTGCTTTGCAAACGCGACTTTGGTGGCCAGATCGTGCCGTAGCGTAAATAAAACTTTGAGGGATAAAAGCACGATAATTGTGGCCGTAGCGATACGCGCAGCGAGGGCAACCCACGACATTTCGGCCTGGCGACCTCTGGACCCCGATCGTGGACGCGTGCTCGAGCTGGGCGGCGGCGGAGGGTAGTAAAGTGGCGGTTTGTGCCGAGGCGACAGGTCGTGGCGGTGCCGCCTAACCATGGGCGAATCATCAAAGAAAACGCTGTCCTCGGATTCATCAAACTCTTCGTAACTTGAATTAGGTGAATCTGAGCCGCCAAACAGCTGCACCGGCCGTAATTGCGCGCTGGCAAATCGTGTGCGAGGAGTGTGCATTACGAGCCGTGACGGGCTGCTCGAGCTGCTGCTGCGTGGACGAGTGCCTGCACGTTGCCGTGGCATGCGAGTGGGGCTCGCGCTTAGGCCTTCTCGCGACCAGTAACCGGTGTATTGTGCTTGAGCCATGTGATTGGTAATGTGGGTCCGAAGAGCTCGGCCAAGGGGTAGCTCAGGGTGTGGGCAAAGGGGCATGGGGTCGGCGCGGGGATGGGACTGGTAGTTTAGAATGGGTAGGTATTTAGATATCAATTGATGTGCCCCGGATTGGGTTAGGGTCTGGTATGCACGTCACGAGGTGCATGATGCGGGCTAAAACTACAACCTATCGCCCTCAGCACCCCCCTCGACCCCTTCGCCATGCACAAACAAGCTTCTGTGAAACACAAGCTCATTCTGCAGTTTGTTCACCGACCCCCTCAACCTAAAAACCTAGTGCTCCTGCCCCTGCCCGCCCGTGCGCCAATCCTCAAGAAACCCCGGCAAAAAGTGCTCAAGAGTGACCGCAACTTCGTTGCCCAACTTGAGAGTTCCTAGCTTGGTGACAACAAATCAGTCCCTATCACGCTGAAAACTGCGCTCAAAGTCGACCTAAATGTATTAGTCCCCCAGGGGCATTGCCTACCGTTCCATTTGGCTGCTTTGGCCTTCTTGCGGAACGACCTGCGCCAGCTGCGCATAAACGCTAGCCGGCTCGCCGCATCAGGATTGATTGACAAACTCTCCTTGCACACTTTGAAATCGGAGAACTGCACTCAGCTCAGCTCGGGGAACCTGCCGCGACGGCTGATAACTACCGTGTTGCTTTTCGTGAGGAACTTGCCTTGAGCCGTGTCGATGCAAACTCCAAGCTTGAACGGGACGAGTGGGGTGGGCTCAAGCTGGTCGCCGTGGCCGGTGCTGGGAAGTGCCACAATGCTCTCAAGCTCAAGCTCTGGGGAGATAGGCTCAATTGGGTAGAATCGCGTGTCCCGGCGGGCGGCGCGGTCATCACGCCGAGCAACAGCCTCAGGGTCAGACACGTCAGAGCTGGGCGAGCCCGGGGGGATGCGCGAGGAGCTCCAATTTGGGGCTTTTGGAGGTCTCAGCGTCGCGCTCCACATCGCCCTCAGCAAGAGGCCGTTTGGCGGGCGTGACTTGCTGTGTAGGCGGAGCACCACCATGGGCACCCTCTGGAAATAGCTCCTCAAACCTCTTCACAGGCACGCACTCGATGTTACCCAGAGCCCCTGGCATAGCGCGTTCTAGGGCCCTCAAACGTTGCATAAAAGCCTGCAACAAAATGGGCACAAAACAGCGAGTTGAAGCACGTCAATTTTAGAGTGAACCTCACCTCAAAGGGAGGTGGGCTGAACTTGGTTTGGCCGCTCTTGTGGTGGAACTTGAGGTCCTTGAGCTCATATTCTTGTCGAGGAGATTCACCAGCATGGTTGGGGAGGCGGAGCAAGGAGGGCTTTTTATAGCTGCTGAGTGCATGTGCAAGACAGGGTTTATTGCATGGTGCATACGGGGTGCATCAATGGGCCCCCTTTGCCCCCATTGGCATGGGGTGTGACGCGTCCCACAACGCACGGCGACGCGCGACGGCACACAGCGGCTCGCCACTAGGGTGCTTTTGAGTATAGAGTACAAAGCTGAATTTCTGGCCCCAGGCTGTAGCTATCTGGGGTGTAACACTGGGGTGTAACACATTTAGCGGAATGTGCCTCAGCGCATGTGTCCCAGCATATGCATTGTCGTAGGCAGGGTGGGGTTGGGGGTATAGCCTGGGCAAGGGTGAACTGAGGGGAGCTAGATCCCGGGCAGAGCTGGTTGGTTCAGTCGAGTTGGCTCTAATATAAAACTGCTGATACCATTGCACGAACTACCTTGTAAGAGACCACCGAGGCCATAGCACCTTGAGGCTCGCTCCCGCTCACGCTGAAAAGTGGAGAGTGGATCTCAAACAAAGCCAAATCAATCGACAAGAGACTACTTTGCACTAATGTAGGCTACCGTTGCTCTCAGGGCTAACCAAACCCCACGTTTGATGTGGACCCGGTGCTGGCAAAAATTAGCGTAGCAGTCACGCGCGCTTAGACGAGTTCTAAATAGTCGGACCAAAATACGGGCGTATTAAATTGCCTTGAGCTCAATAGCTCCCTACAGACCCCACGCACGAGTCGCTAGATTCCGCCCTCGGGTCGCTGCTCGGGTATTGCACTTGTCGAGCCCCCTACAAGACGGCACCACCTATCTCAAGGCACTCTTTTCACGCAAAAAGGCCTTTGATGCATGTGTACAAGCCTACGAAAAAGCTTGCTGGGGAGCCTGTCACAGGATAGCCCAGGCTGGAAGCGCTCTACCACCACACACGTATAGGCCTTTGGGCCAGCAGTCCTGAACCCTTTGGAACTAGGACCCAACCTAATTACTGGCTCGCGCCCAGCTTTGAATTTTATAAATATATACTTTTTGACGCACACGTGGGCTACAGTGCGACTTTGCTGTTTCGTGCTCGCTACTAAAGTGGCGCCTGGAACCTTGACCTCTGAACAGCCATCAACTCCGCAGACGTTTATGATTCTATGTGGTAGATGGACCGCTGCCCTTGGCGTTAGGATTGCGATGAAAGACGCGTGGCGTGTGCTTTGTAATGTGGGTCTGTTTGGATCTAAACCTGAATGTGCGTAAATGTGCGTGTAGAGGAGAAAATTAGCTAGAGCAACGAGCTTTTCGAGTCGCGCACCCCAGAGCCATGGACGATCAATGCATGCTGCAAGCAAATGCAGTGCGCAAATGCAGGTACCCACATGAACGAACTGCGACGTGCCCCTAGCTTTTCTACTATTTTAAGGTCAAACCACCTCCGCCCCGCCCCCTCAACCAAAAAAATTCACCCCCAAAAAAATTTATAATGGATCCCCCCGGCTGGGTCCACCGGCACAGCAGCACGGCGCTTGCTTCGAGCGATGAGACAAATGTTGAGATGGAATACTCACCATACCAGGTTTCGCCCTCGCGAGGAGCAGTTGCTTCGTCCGCATCGGTAGGGTCTTGGGGGTACCACTCGGACGGCTCGCAGGGCTCTGTTACAAGCTCGGCAAACCGCAGGGGCAGCGCCCGGTTCAGCAGCAGCCTGAGTAGACGCAACTCCACTGTTTGGCTAGCCTCAATGTCGATGGATGTGGCACAAATTCACCATTCGTCCATGAACCTGCCCGAGCTGTGGGAGCAGCCCGCGGCCAAGCTCAAGTCACCATTTGACAAGCTGCCCTTTGAGCTTATTACTTTGGTGTTGCAATATGTGGCCATTGACGAGAACGGACCCTCAAATCTTTACAAAGTGTTGAGCACGTGCGGCCGCATTTATGATGTCGGCGTAGCCACTCTGTACCGGCACGTCATTTTCAGGTACCCCCACACCTTTGACAAGTTTAGGTGGAGCATTGAGGCTACAGGGTATGGACAGCACGTGCGCGTGCTCGACTTTAGCGCATTTACTAGCGTGGGTCTGGGGCGCACGATTCGCATGAATATGGAGATCCAAATGGTTTCTCATCTTAGTATTTATCGCATTCTGGAGCTGTGTCCCGGCGTCTATGAATTTTTGGCTGGTGAAGCCATTGATATCGACATGAGCCCCGAGGTCATTGACAAGCTCTTGACCTTGCCAGTGTTGAACACGGTGGACTTTTGCGGCGCAAACAACCCCACATTTGTGCAGGCAATGAGCCACTCGCTGCTGATGGTGCCTGATTTTGCCTTGTACAACTTGACCAAGTTGAGCCTGCACTGCTGCAACACGCTGCCGTCGCACGTCCTAGAACAAATCGTGCGCAAGTTGGTGGTCATCACGCGCCTCGATCTCACCCAGACTCTTTTAAATTCAGATGGGCTGCTGGGTCTCCCCCGGAGCGCCAAACTGACCCACCTGAGCCTCGCCAGGTGCCAAAAGCTGAGCGCAGAGGCCATTGTCGAGTTCCTCAGCAAGCACCCCGCCACAAAAAAGCTCGAGTGGCTTAGTCTCATGTACGAGAATGCCAAGCCCAACCCGTTTGATGCCGAATCGCTCGAGCAGTTGCTGGCAGCACTCCCGCCGACCCTGACCCACCTCAACTTGAACGGCCTCAAAGTTACCGAGAAACACCTCAAGCTGCTCAAAGTGCCGCACCTTCGCAGCCTTTGCATCTCGTTTGCCGAGGTCTCCAAGACCTTCCTTCAGACGTTCCTGGCACAGTGCCCCAACCTGCGGTTTGTGGACCTTTGTGGGATCCAAGGAATAAACAAATGGACCTTGATGGCAGGCGATGTCCTAAACTGGAACCCGCGCATCGAGATGTTTGAATTTGGCACCGAAATTGTCACTGGTTTAAACGGGGTCACCATCCCCGGGTTTATTGTCAACCCCGGGCGCGGCCGCCGAGGGTGGATCCACCGCCAAAAGCAGGTGGCTCCGCTCGAAAAAGGTGCCAGCGTTAGCGCGGCAGCACCCTTCTCGTTTACCCAAATTGCCAAGCAGCGCATGATGCGTGCCAATGGCGCAACCGAAACTAAAATTGACGTGTTGCCGACCAAGCCGCCGCCCGCGGGCGATCCGGTGTGGCGGTTTGCTTCGCACAAGGTCAATGTTTCTCAAATTGGGATTGGGGGTGTACCCACGCCTGCAATTTATGGCCACGAAGGGCTGTACAATTATTACAGTCTAAATAGTATTTAAGCATGCATGAACTCGGCACAGAGTTCACTTTGCTCAGAGTGGGTGCCCCGGCTCAGAGGCGGGTGCCCCACCGGGTGGTCCACGCCACGGTCTGGACCGCCGAGTACCCTGCAGGTACCAACGCGTGCCTACGGGGAACCAAGGACCGGATACCTGGCTGACTGACCCTAATTAGTTTAGCCGCAGATCTTATCGCCGCATCCGATAACACGAGCATTAATTTATTTTTTTACACAATCACACCCGTAAACTCCTTAGCTCAAAGTTGTGCGACCCTCGTACAACCTCGCACGGCTTCTAGAACCCAAACGTGGCAGGGTCTAGACCGCACCCCTAACCCTGATACCGCGGTATATATACCTGCATAGATCAACCTCTTGCCGTATACAAAATGGTCGCCATTGTTCGTCAACCCGCTCCCGCTTTTACCAAGACTGCCGTTATTGATGGCCTTTTCGAGAGTGTTTCGCTCTCGGACTACAAGGGTAAATGGGTTGTTCTTGCCTTTGTTCCTCTTGCCTTCACTTTTGTGTGCCCCACCGAGATTATTGCCTACAACAACAAGCTCGCCGAGTTCCGCGCGAAGGGTGCCGAGGTTTTGTTTGCCTCTACTGACTCTGAGTTTACTCTGGCTGCTTGGAACAAGCTGCCCACCTCTGAGGGCGGTCTCGGCAACGTTGACCTTCCCCTGGTCGCCGACACCAACCACACTCTGAGCCGCGATTACGGCGTGCTTGTTGAGGAGGAAGGCATTGCTCTGCGCGGTATCTTTATCATCAACCCCGAGGGTATCCTCCAGACTGTGACCATTAATGATACACCTGTTGGCCGCAGCGTGGACGAGACTTTGCGCCAGCTCGATGCTTTCCAGTTTACTGCCAAGCACGGTGAGGTGTGCCCCGCCAACTGGAAGGAGGGTGCCGAGACCATTGACACCAAGAACTCGGCCAAGTACTTTAGCACTAAATAGATTTAGATAGATGAATTTGATGACAACAAACACGTGATAAAAGTTGGGAGTGAATGTGGATGCACTGGCATATGCGGACCGAATCGGGCGAGTGCGTAGTGCAGCAAGTGCAGACGGGTGCAGCTCCCAACTTGCCCTCTCCAAACATGCCCTCTGCATTACGCAAATTCACTGCATGCGATGTCGCAGACGCCTTAACCGCTCTCGGCCTCCGCGGCACGCTGCCGTACCTCCGGCAACGCTCAGGCCCAACCTCGACCTTTGCCGGCAAGGCTTACACGGTCGAGTACGCCCCGCTCGACGACCCGCGGCCGGCTCTCAAGAGTCATTATGTGGATTCTGTCCCCAAGGACTCGGTTTTACTCATTGGAACGAGCGTGCCCTTGCCCTATGCGCCCTATACTGCGCTCTCTTGTGCCCTTTATGGAGGGCTCATGAGCACCCGCTGCAGCTTTCTGGGGGCCGCTGCCACAGTTGTCCTGGGGTCTGTACGCGACACTCGCGAGCACATTGCTCTCAATTACCCCGTTTTTAGCTATGATGTGGGCGTGCAAGCCCCAAACGGCGTGGCCAAAGTCGTGGCAGCGAATGCCCCTTTGAAGTGCAACGAGGTCACGGTGCATCCTGGTGACTATGTTGTTGCCGATGTGGATGGTGTAGCAGTGATCCCTCAGGCCAAGCTGGACGATGTGCTCGAGTACATGCCTCGCCGCACACGGGCCGACGAGCTCGCCGCCGAGGATATAAAGAGTGGTGTGCCGGCCGCAACTGCTCAGAAACAACGCCGTAAGGATTTATAGTATGTACATGTGTGTTTGCGGGCAGGGGAGGGGTGCCCAGGGGGTGCCAAGGGAACTCATGAAGCAGGTACCCAGGGGGTCCCTTGGCCCCATTATTGACCCCCCTGCTCCCGTTCCCTCTGCTCCTGCTCCCTCTTGAGCCGCTCAGCCGCCTCGGGCTTGAGACTCAGTGGCTTGGACTGCTGAAAGCTAACTTTAAACGGCCGGGCCTCGTTTTTCTCGGGGTCATCCAGCCGTTTCACAAGCTCAAAATCCTTGACAAAATAAAAACTCGTTGCTGAACCTAAAACCAGGCCAGCAACAACCGCCAAGGTGCGGCCGGTCGCTGTAGGGCCGCTCATGTAAGCCCATCTCCCAGCCCTCGCCTCACCCACCCCCTCCCATCAGAGCTCATTATGTCCCTATCCAAGCGCATTATTCGCGAGACTGAGCGACTCGTGAGCGACCCCGTGCCGGGGATCATGGCTACACCCCACGAGGACAATTTGCGGCACTTTGACGTGGTCATTCAGGGCCCGGCAGACACCCCGTACGAAGGCGGCGAGTTCAAGCTGGACTTGTTTTTGCCGGCCGATTACCCGATTGACCCGCCCAAATTGAGGTTTGTGACCAAAATTTACCACCCAAATATTGACCGGTTGGGCCGCATTTGCCTCGACGTCCTTAAAGAAAATTGGAGCCCGGCAACCCAGATCCAAAAGTTGCTGCTAAGTATCCAGGCTTTACTCGCAAGTCCCAACCCGGACGACCCGTTGGCAAACGATGTGGCTCAGGAGTGGCTTGACAATGAGGCCAAGGCATTGGCTACTGCGCGCGAGTGGACTCAAAAGTATGCAGTTTAATTTATACTAGGATGGGACAGGGGGATGTGTGCAAGGGGAACTCCAGGGCGGTGTGCTGGGGCATGGAGGGTGGTAACAGGAGCGCCCTTGCCCTACACTGCACCATGCCATGCATGCACTCTTGAAACACACACCCTTGTACCTTGTACCTTGCACGCCTGCACTCCACACACACATGCACCCTGCTGGACATATCTCTCAGATCACGCTAAAGTTAACTAATCTAGCTAGTCAACGCCATCAAAGTGTTGACAAGGTCACCGTTGTTCTCGCGCAGAGCCTTGACAGCCTTGGACTTGGAAACATTGGCCTGGTCAACAACCATGGCAATAGTGTCCTCGTCAAGACCCTCAGTGTTGACCTCGGCATCGGGGACGTCCTCCTCCTCAGGCTCGAGGCTGGTCTTGTTGACAGCAGCCTCAAGGTCAGCAGTGATGCTCTCGGGGCTCTTGTCGGTAGCACCCTCCTGCTGAGACATACCGGCGAGCTGCTGGGCGAAATCCTGGGTCTGGATCTTGGCCTCACCAAACACAATGTAACCACCGTTGGGGGTGCGGTAAACATCGGGCTTCTCAATCACATAGGCAGAGCCACCGCGGCGGCGGAGCACCACGCGGTCGACACCCTCGATCTTCTTGATGCCGGTATCCTTCAACAACTTGCGAGCCTTCTTCTCGTTCTTGGACAGGATCGACACATCAGCGCCGGCGGGGATTTGGTCAGTGGACATTTGTAGGGAGGGCTTGTGCTAGGGCCCTGAAATTTGTCAAGTGCGGCCGAGTGGTCTGGGGATTACCGGTCTGAGAGTTACGCTAGGGTGGAGAGAGTAGTTGCGATCGATAGAGTTGGCTAGAATATGTGATTTTGGGGATTTTTATTCCAAATTGCATAAACCTACCAGAACTTGTCTCAGTTCGTCACAGGGCAATCTAATGGTCATTGATGTTTGAGCTCCAAGGCAAATTAAGTGACACCTTTTGGCTACTCTCTGGACCGCATCGTGCTCTCAGGCTGCCTCCATTACTTGCACATTGTCTAAAAGTTCGTCGCAGGGCAACCTGATGTAGCTGCCACTTGCAGCGGCCGCAAGCTAAAGCAGGTGAGGTATAGGGCTGCGAGGTGTAGTTTGTACTTGTAGTGATTCTTGAAAGCCTTAGGACTATTATGATATAAATCTGGCTGGTTAACGAGAGTAGATAGTAGTGGTGCCGTATATTCGACTGAGAGGATGAACACGTTAATGAACGTCCGGTCTCAAATTTACCGTAGACTACTCTGAGGTATTGCCATAATTTGTTTTGGCTTGAACAATATAGTAGTCGCTTGCTGGGCGCACTGAATTTTACTGGACAAGCTGCAGACGGCTATTGTTGTGGCCCACCTTTGCTTTTACGAGCGGTTATAGCTCATCGTCAAGACCGCCATTGCCGCCCGGATTGTACTTTCGCGGAATCACTCCATTATAGAAATTTCGGTTGAGATTTGCGGTTCCAAACACCTCGTGGGCATGTCCAAAGTCAAACGTGTCTGCCAGTAAGATCACCGTGCGAAACAGCTGGAATCGTATCTTAACTACCAACTCTAGAAGAATTCTTTTTATTTGGCACTTTTTTCCTTTGAGGCACATTGCAGCCAGAACGAGTAAACATTGTTCAACTTGCCAGTGCCCTTGTACCAGTAGCCAGTTGACTTTGCTTTCACTGTAAGTCTCTCTCTGCTTAGAGACCCTTTTCCAGTTTTTGTGTAAGTCTGCAATCATGGTGGTGATAGATATAAAAGTCCATCTCATATCCTGCCCTGTTGGAAAAGTCTAGAGATTTAGTTGCTTGTGAGTCTGTTTCACCGATTGTGTAGCATTTTTTGCAGTCCACTGGGTCCTGAATAGTCGTCATTACCGTGCATTGTCGGTCTGAAAATGCAAACACGGCCGCCTCTCGCCGAAATGACTCCCTTCGCGACAAGTTCTCGTCACAGTCACAGGTCACATTATTTTCTGGCAGTAAAGTACCAAAACCGTCAATTATATTCACCCTGTATACTCTCACCTCCTGGGCATCTCTAGCAGCAAAGAGTCTATTGATTGCGAAGTTTGCCACACCATCGCGTCCGTCAGGATAATTGAGTATACCATTCCCGTCTAAGCCATGAAATCCGCGGCCCGGATAGGCATCTCTAACCACTTCTTCAGCTTCATACAAAAAATCCACTTCATCATCGGAGTCGTCGTCGCCCTCGCGTTCGTCCAAATCGTAGAGCCAAGTCTCAACATCGTCGTTGGTAACGTACACGACACCAGCAAACCTATGCCCCACATTAACATCAATAACATCGTAGTCCGTATCACTGCACCACGTGAGATTGGTCGCTGAACAAATTGTCAATAGTAGAATCCAGGATAGGCGTTTGATTAACTCGGTACCCATCACAATGTTTTGAAAAAACTGGGGGCGATATTTTATTTCAAATCTATTGTTATTGTGATGTGAAACGATGCGGCAATTCTTGGCAGAGCCCTCAATCCCCACAGGAGCAGGTTGCATGCCACAGGGACGCGTGCTACGAGACGATCGGTCTCGACAATCTGGACGCCCATCTCAAGAGTTTGCAATTGAGTGACCTGCAATTGCCTCACGATAGCTGCTTCTCCCACCAAAAACTGCCGGTGCAGGTGCCAATGCTTCGCGTGTACTAGGATCTATTTAAAGACGAGACAAGAATCACCCCACTATCAAAGCTTTGTAACAGAGATATACACGGTATTGAAGCAATACAGAGGGATATAGCGAGAGCCAGAAGCTATGTAACCCTTTGTTCTAGCCTGAAGCGGGCAAGCACCTTGGAGGTCCGCGCCAGAGTGCCAGCAAGCTGAATGTTGTGGGGGATAATGCAGTGTACGTTTCCACCACTTCAATCATCTCATCGTCATCAATCTTAGGAAATCGCATTATAGTATCGTATAGATCAGGCACAGACCATCTATCCTCGCTGTCCTCGTCAGGTGAGGGAACTAAATTTCTCATGACGGCTGCATACCGACTGAGGAGAGGTAGCGCGCCCACATGTCGGGCAAATTGGCCACCTTGCCCGAGGCAGCGAGCTTCGCGTCGATCTTAACAATTCTCAGTTGATGGCACCAATATGGCACCAATACTGTGTAAAATATCGTGTGCAGTGATATGATATCGCACACAGGCTTTTCGTAGTAAAAAAGGAAAGATTTTGCATATGTACCCCAGCCGCTGCATGGCCGAGCGCGGCATATAGGGGCTCGCAGTGCCAATCTCTTGTCGCGAGTTCATCGACCGCAGACGAGCAATAGCGCAGGTAAAAGATGAGCTGATGCACGTCTCCCTAGGTCAACACTAGCTGGATCTGCAAGTTCCCATCGGCTCTTTTTGCCATTATCAATCAGATACATTGATTCTCTTTATGCACTTGCGCACAATCAGGTCGTTGATTTTGTCGTGCTGGAGGGGGGAAAATACAAGTTTGAGGTTTGCTGTATACCTGGATAGGTCTTACCGCCCGCCTACTTAGCCCTGGGGGCTCTTTTGTCGTCTATTGAACTGATGCTGTGGCTAGGGCTGCAGCTCGAGTAATAAGAGCCGTACTCTGGGCTAAGCGCTACTTATATGCATCAAGAACATTTACCATGTCCACATTCCAGCGGCCATTGTACTTGCGATCGTCAATGTCAGATAAATAGTCCTCGTACTCGTTATCATGTCTCTCATGCTTCCAGTGGCCTGATTGATGGATGGTTGCCATTGACACTCCTCAATACAAAGAATCTTTTTTCATCGTGGAGAGGCTAAATCTGCGGTAGAGCTGGCCAAGTACGATAGTACGCAAAACCCCAGCTGTACGTCGCCATCGAGGGCGTTGTGTTTGGCGTGACCCGCAACACTGGCTCGTATGGGCCTCAAGCCGGTTACCATGTGTTTCTTGGTAAAGATTGTAGTCGTTTCCTCGCAAAGAGCCCGCTCGATCCTGCCGACTGCCTGCCTGAATGGGAGGATTTGCCCGACAAGGGAAAGAAGGTGTTGGACGGCTGATTTCAGTTTTTCAAGCTGAAAGAAAAACTGCTTTTGGTAGTGTTTTGAGTGTTTGCCCTGGTGGCCCTTGGGCTGTGTGGTCAGGCTACCCTGGGTGCCCCTGTGCTCGAGTGCGCGGGTGATCTTGGGTACCCGAACTTGGCAGGATTTGCTATAGAGCTATTATTAGCCATTGGGCCAACACCCAGGGCAGAAGATCGTGAAAACATGGGCAGCTCGTGCCACCACGAGCTAACCCAAACAGCAACCACAGCACTAGATCAAAAGTGAGCACATGCCCCGCAGTTATCGTGGCAATTATCTCAATTGTTCCCACCTTCCTCCCAACACCTCCAAGAGCTTTATCCACCAGTTTGCTAAGACCAAAGTCTAAAAAAATCAAAAAAAACCTGCAGTACCACCCGTTCTCACATGGTCTCCCACTGTAATACTGAATGTGGCTCTAACGCGTTTAACTATGATTGATCGGACGGGAAATCGTGTATTCGCGAGTTGATATGACCGCAGGCGAGAGTTTAATTTGGCATTACACCCAGTAAAGTGGGCCAAAATTTGCAGGATTGCGTTTTATTTTAGTAAATCTTTCAATAGAGCCACTCAGCTGCACTTTCGACAAACTTTGCAGCTTTATTATGCAATATTTATGCATATTACAATTTTTCAATGCACTTGGGCGAGGAACCAAAAAGTTATAGTAGAAATCTCAAAAATTGGCTTCACTAGGCTCATTCTACTTGTATTTGAGTTGATAGCCGAGATATGTTAGTTTTAACGCGTGAAAACATGATTTGGTTGATTTAGAAATTTGATCTGAAAACCTCTCCTAGCGCTGTGTTTGGAGTACAACTCACTCATTCATTCGAATATGTGTATTTCTGTAGCTTTCAGGTCTCTGCTTGCCTACTCGCGTCAATGAATACTCTCCAATACTATATACTTCTGAACAGGTGTTTTAGCGTGATCCTAGCTCGGCAACCATTCCCCGTAACACACCCTAAACGTACATTAATAGCTCTTAGCGTGATTTTGAGCGTACATCGCCTCATCTATAGTCATCTGAGCTCTAGCAAACCTTGCAAATACAATCATGCGTGTCGTTTTGAACTAACTAATTTATGTGCTCATCCCTGAGCTCATCTGCCGCAGTTTTAGCCTCAGCAGATGCTGCAGTCTCTGCAAACTCGCGCGCCCTCTCAGTCCCGTCAAGCCTCTTCTTATTCGCTGGCACTGGTGGCCGACCACGGCTGCTTGGGGTCCGGGATCACGCAGTACCCATAGAGAACGTAGGAGCCAAAGTTTTTGGAACCCATAAACAGGTGAATACGGCCAGGAATGGTTTGAAGTTGCGCACACGCGCCTCCATGATTGTGGATGCCAAAAAGTTGACGTTTTGTTTGACCGACAAGGTCAGGTTTACCAGGTGCTCCTTGTAAAGGTGATAAATTACTGCTGGGGCATTACCAGCCGTGAAGTCAAAAACTTTGGGCAGCAACGAGAGCAGGTGCAGCGACGTCACAACAACGAGCGCATCGAACCCGGCGTTGCCCTGATCCAGCAGCGTTTGCCTATCTTGCTAGCGTTTGGGACCACGTGCGTATTGACCACGCTGGTTAGCCTTGAGCCCTTCAAGCTCTGCCTCGGTTTTGTGCTCAACAACAGGAGTCTCGTCGGGGTACAATAGCGCCTGCCAATTCATCGAGTAGAGCTTGCCCTTGGTAGCAGAAGAAAACTTGAACACCGCCAAATTGGGATGCAGTTACAGCTCTAGCACGATTGGAGTCACGCGGTCAAAAAAAAAAATGGGGCATGCAACAATAGGGAGCGTCGGGGCCATCTTCTGCGTCGAGCGCACAAGCAGCCTCCATAATGTCCTCATCATCGCAAAGATCATTGCTCGCATACCTAGTGTAGCCGCCATTTTGGCGGCCAACATAGTTTCCTAATCGCCCTGCACCTTTTTATCGTACATGAGGTTCTCGCCATCGTTTGATATAATTGCAAGTACGACCTCGCGGTCACTCTAGAACTTTTCGGAGCAGTTACAGTACGGGACCCGTGCCGCCGTAAACTATTTTGGTATTTTTGTTCTCAATCGCCGAGATTGAGAAGAACCAGAGCACTTGCT
Organism: Wickerhamiella azyma; assembly: GCA_022577855.1. NCBI lineage: Eukaryota > Fungi > Ascomycota > Dipodascomycetes > Dipodascales > Trichomonascaceae > Wickerhamiella > Wickerhamiella azyma. The sequence goes on from JAKISA010000014.1 coordinate 208,249, forward strand.
ATAATAGGCCAAAGCGGCCTCATGTATAACTAGCCATAAAAAGTGCTCATATACAATACAGTGACACTCATATCTGGTTAAAAGAGCCCAGGAGCACGGTGGAGCCTGTGCGCAGTGCACAGTGCACAGCTCCATCGCATGCCCTGTAGCTCAATGCGTAATTGTAGCTATTAGTGCCATTTATTTGGCTATTTGGCACTCAAAAGCCTAGCCCCGCTCGCCCTGCCCTAATCGCTGCCCTGGTCGTTGCTCCGGCCAGTACCTAATGCTCCATCGCATGGCCCTTAGTTCGAGCTCAATCGTTTGATATATCTATTGGCGCGTACTTAACTATAGCTGAGCTAGTGAACAATGCAGCTGGGATGGGACTCACCCTTTCGCCCTGCTCGCCCTGCTCCTCTTTCTGCTGGCGCTGCACGGCCTCACCCCACATGCCACAACCTGACAGCAATGTTTATGCAGTAATTAAACAGGAAAAAGTCCGTCTGCACAGAGTGCATAAACAGGACAATCCTCAAAATCCTGCAAGCCCCTTAATCCATAAACTCGTCGTGGCAGTTTCACACGGCTCCCAATCCCTGCGCCCATATTCAACATTGCCGATCTATGCTGTCTCACTCGATCCCTCTCTTAGTGATTGCCATAAAATATAAACAAACCTGAGGCAATCGCGAGCGAATTGCGAGTGGCTGCGACAAAGGCCAAACGCCCCTGAAACAAAATAATTACTCGCTGCGTGCCCGAGCCCTCAGTCTGAGGTGCTTGTGGCTCCATGGAGTCTCGGCAGGCCTATCCAAGACATGCCGAACCTAATTTCGAGCGGCGCTATTTGAGCGAGTTCACGGGTCGGGTCGGCCAGGGGCTTTGACGCAGCCTAGCAATACGTGACAATTCTGCAACAGCCTATTTTATTTTATTTGATTTGCCGAGCCACGGTTCGCTCGAGCTTTTTGCGAGCTAACTAATCTGCCTGTCTCAGTGCAAAGACTTTTTCATGCATTGCATATGTGTGTGCATCGAGATTTTCACTAGCCAAGAAACACCAAATATATTGGACCGTTGCGCCCAACGACCGAACGGCTGCCAGCGGTTGTCATGTGGCCCAGTGGACCCGAGCGCAGGCCCAGCATCGATCCATGCATGGTTGCTTAGGTGCTCAACTGATCCCGCATGAGAGATGCAGGGTCCGACGATCTTTTCCGGGCATTACCCGTTTTTGGCAATCTTAAAAAAAATTTAAATTTTGGGCAATCTACGATGATGAAACGACCCGGTGTTTTTTGGGGCATTCGGCTTGCATCTGCTTCCAAACCTTGAAACCCATTTAGGTAGCTGCATTAATTAAGTCATCTACAGATCTAGGCGAGATGCGAGACCCTGGTTCGCTAGGCAACAAATGTTTTGGTTGCCAGAAACCGTTGAAACTTCGATGTGGAGACACCGAGCTGTGTAGTTTATCAAAAGACGCCCCTCGGCCAAACAAGGAAATAACGCCGCAGCCCCCGCGGCAAGCGGCTGGTTGTCCACCCTCGTCTGAGGGCACAGTGCTTGCGGGTGGAGTTGGGCTGCACCAAGGGCATTTCAAGTGAATCAGGGTTTTGCAATCAAAACACTGGCTAGAATCCCCCAGTTTCACCAATCAGTTTCTTGCCAAGCGTAACGCGCGCCGGCGGGGCACCCCCACAGGTAGTGGGTGTGGGGCCTGGAAGCGGCGGTTGCTGTTGTATGGTTTGTTGTGCTTGAATGCTGCTGCACTGGTTGTATTGTTTTGGTCCCGCAATGCGTGTCTCGAACCCGGATTCCGCCAACCCGCGCATGCACCATGCATGCAAATTAGTACAGGGTGCATATGCATTGCTTAGCTAATGGGAAAAGCCCGAGCATACTTAAGTATGCATCAAGCTGCAACTGGGGCTTTTTTCAAAAACCCGGCTTCGGCTCATTCATTCTTTTTTTACGACAAACAGTAAGTACCTGCACGAGTTTTGGCAAAATTGGTTTCATTTGTGTCTTGGAGGTCAAGGGGTTCACGCCCCGTAAGGCTGCTAGGGTGGTGGCTGGTTGCTTGGCGTTTGTTTGTTTGTGCGCAAGTGCATCAAGCAGCGCGGGTGATTTCAAGCGTTTGCGGTTGTGAAGTTTGGCAAAGTGATGGCAGTTGGAATGTGGATACCCCGCCAACCCTTCAGCCCCGCTGAGTCAGGCGTCACCATCGCGACGCGCGGCGTCACTTTGCCCATGGCATTTTTTTTTCTCAGTCGAGGGAAATGTTTGGCGCGTATTGCACGTGTAATTGGCCGCGTGTCTGGGATGCGTGTTTTGGAATTCCTATTTCCAGGCGCGTTTTATATCCCAACAAGTGTCACATTTTGCATGTGTAAGCATACCGCCAAACATTCCACCCCCTTGCATATGTACGCGCGACCTCTTTTGTCATTACCACACACTTCACGCTTTTTGCAGTTCTAACCTAGTCACTCTTTGCAATGAAGTACTCTGTTATCGCGTCTAGTATGCTGGCGTCTACCATGGCCCAGCACCAGCACCACGCGCACAAGCGCGCCTACGCTACCGAGGTGGTTTACCAGACCATCTTTGTGAACGAGAACGGTGAGCCCATCACCGAGGAGGCTACCTCGACTGTGGGTGCCAGCTCCACTGAGGCTGCCAGCTCGTCGGCTGCCGCCAGCTCGTCCACCGTTGTTGCCAGCTCCAGCGCCGCTGCCAACGTCATCGCTGCCCAGTCGGCCTCGTTGTCCAAGGAGACTTCGAGCGCTGCTTCTACCTCGTCGAGCGTTGCTAGCTCCACCGCTGCCAGCTCCACTAAGGCCTCCTCGAGCGCCTCGAGCAGCTCGGCCTCTGCCTCTGCCAGCTCGAGCTCTTCGAGCAGCTCCAGCGACTCGTCGATCGATGGTGACCTCACCTCGTTCCAGTCGAGCTACTCCACCTTTGAGGATGGCACCATCGAGTGCAGCAGCTTCCCCAGTGGCGCCGGTGTAATCCCCGTTTCGTGGCTCGGTTTCGGCGGCTGGACCGGCATCCAGTTTGTTGATGGCGACAGCACCTCGTCGGGCTCGAGCTGCGAGGAGGGCGCCTACTGCTCGTACGCCTGCCAACCTGGTATGTCCAAGACCCAGTGGCCCAGCGACCAGCCCAGCAACGGTGTCTCTGTTGGTGGTCTGTACTGCAAGAACGGCTACCTCTACCGCTCCAACACCGACAGCGACTACCTGTGCGAGTGGGGCGTTGATGCCGCCCAGGTCGTTTCCGAGCTGAGCGAGGATGTGGCCATCTGCCGCACTGACTACCCCGGTACCGAGAACATGGTGGTGCCTACCCTTGTTTCTGCCGGTGGTACCGAGACTCTGACTGTTGTCGAAGAGTCCAACTACTACACCTGGCAGGGCAAGTCCACCAGTGCCCAGTACTATGTCAACAACGCCGGCGTCTCGGTTGAGGACGGCTGCGTTTGGGGCACTTCTAGTTCCGGTGTCGGCAACTGGGCTCCTCTCAACTTTGGCGCCGGTTCTTCGGGCGGTGTCACCTACTTGTCGCTTATCCCCAACCCCAACAACTATGACGCTGCCAACTTCAACGTCAAGATTGTTGCCGAAGATGGCGCCTCGGTCAATGGTGACTGCGTCTACGAGAACGGCAGCTACAACGGTGATGGTACTTCGGGCTGCACCGTGGCTGTTACCTCTGGCCGCGCCAAGTTTGTTCTCTACAACTAAAGTATTTATAGTTGGTATACCTATTAAGATATGTGCACCTAGTGCTCGCCAAGGGTGGCCCCGGGCAGCAGCGCAGCTGCGACCCTCCATATTTTTGTTGTGATGCAGCACATTTCGTGCGCCTGCGGGGGGTGGTGCTTGAGCATGCCTCGTGGCTTGACGAGCAACTCTTAGCTACTAGGTGATCCCAGCTCTTTCTCGTATACTTAGCTCAATAGATTCTTGTTTTGATTTATGTACATTGCAGGGTGTGTGGCTGTGGGGTCTACCCCAGCTCACCTTCACCCCTGGCCTCCCCCGCCCGGCATGGCGGTCCTTGGGATCCCGCCCTTGCCTCCCTCGCCCTCACTAAACTCCACCTGCAACTTGGGCACCTGCTCATCGCCAGGGTGCAGCACCCATACACTCCCATCATTCTGGCCACTTAACTGAGCCTGATAACTCAACAATGCTTGCTGCAACTGCTGATTGAACTCGAGCTCGAAATGTGTGCGGGTATTGGGTGCCTCTTCAGCGCTCGATTCCCATCCGCTTGGAGGGCTTGGCGGTGGACTAATAAACCATAATCTGCCTGCATCCGGGAGTGCCAAGTAGGTTGGTTTACTCTCGAGCGGCATGGACGGTCCATAAAAAGCGTTTGCCTCGGGGTGCTCGGCCCGAATATAGTCCAAAGCGGCCTGGGCCTGGGGCTCGCTCTCAAACACAAGCAGGATCCTCCCAAAGCTTGGGAGCTCGACCCATTTACATTTCCCGGCTTCGTATGGGGTTAGAGCCCGCCTCCAGGCGCTAAACTCGCTGCGATCGGTGCACAAAATCACCAAATTGGTGGCCTCGCTCTGTGTCATGATCCACATTCTCGAGTGCCACCACTTTGACGAGACCGCGCTTGCACAAAATGGAGGCGATTTTAGCGAAATTTATAAACGCGAGCTCGAGCGAGCGGGTGCAAAAGAGCTAGAAGTCTGGGATGTTGTTAACGGAGTGTACCCAGAAGTCCAGGCAGGTGATAGCCTGCTTGTTACCGGTAGCACAAGCGATTCTTTTACCAATGAGCCGTGGATATTAGATCTGGTCGAGTTTCTCCGCCTACAGCTCGCGCAAAAGACTCGGATCGTGGGGATCTGCTTTGGGCACCAAGTCTTGGCTCGGGCGCTTGGAGCACCAGTTGGCCGAGCAGCAGGCTGGGAATTGGGCACGCTGCCTATTGAGCCGACCCCTCTTGCCACAAAACTGATGCCCGATCTGGGCCAGGCGCCTGAATTTTACCAGTTTCACCAGGACGAGGTCAAGAGCGTGCCGCCCGGATGCGAGTTGTTATTTACTAGTAGTGGCACAAAAGTGCAAGGATTTTGGAGTAACTGTGTGTTAACCTGTCAATTCCATCCTGAATTTACATACGAGGTGATGCGCTCACTGTGCTCTCACCTGCCCAATGAAGAGCGGGCCCAGGGTATCGGGGCGCTTAAACACGAGCATGCGGGCGCGATTCTTATCGGTCACATGCACAATTTCCTAATCAAGGCTAGTTAGACTAATCCCAAGACTAAAGACTAATCCCAAGCTCTCACATGGTCCTGCACATCCTGAAATGCGATTCGCTCATGCCCGCGGTGGTGGCCGCTCAAGGCGACTATGGAGAAATTTACACCGCTCGCCTCAAGGCTGCTGGCCTAAAGGGAGAGACGCAAGTCTATGATGTGGTTAACCAAAAGTACCCGAGTCAGATCCAGGCAGGGGACACTCTGATGCTTTCGGGGTCCAAACTCAACTCGTACGACAATGACGAGTGGATTCTGCGCCTTCAGGAATTTGTCAAGGCACATATTGGAAAAGTGCCTATTTTGGCCGTGTGCTTTGGCCACCAAACGGTTGCCCGTGCCCTGGGTGCCAAGGTCGGTCCTACCCAAATTTGGGAGGCAAGCGGGTACCCTGTGACCCCCAGCAGCTTGGCGAAGGAGCTGTTCCCGAGCTTGGGCAAAGAGCCGCGGTTCCAGCACATGCACCGTGACCAGGTGTTTGAGGTGCCCGAGGGGTGTGAGCTGCTGTTTAGCACTGAGGTGACGCCCGTGCAAGGGTTTTACAAGCGTGGCAAGCTCCTTACGGTTCAATTCCACCCCGAGTTTGATGAACAGATCGTGTCGCTCATCTGCAACAACCGTTTCCAAGGCGCCGAGCTCGAGGACTGTTTGGCTAGGGCAAAGGGCGTCAACGATGGCGGCGAGTTTTTCAAGTACGCTGTAAAGTTTTTGGAGGGTGAGTTGTAGATTACTGTAGAGTTTCAACCCTTGCTCCGACTGTTTGGTGCCTTTGACCTGGTGCCCTCACCTGGCTGCATGCCGTCCGTGACGAGGCGCTAGCTCTGGCTAGCTCAGGTATTTTATAGCTCTAAGCTCCATCTAAAGAATCGTACTAAAAGTCTCGGCCGCCTCAGTCTTTGTCTTGTGCTTGAACGTGAACCCCACAAAGTCGCGCGAGCACAGCTGGCCGCCGCCGGCCATATTGTCGAGCTCGGCGCGCTTGTTGATAACTTCTTTGTACTTTTGCATATCAGCTTCGCTCTCAAAGTCGTCAAAGTATCCGGCATCGTCTTCGCCTTCGAGGTCGGGCACAAACGGCGGCTTTTGTTCGCGGATCCGCGTCCAATCGACATCGCAAAAGTACTCGTGGCGCGCGATCTCGTCGAAGCTGCGGAGGCGTTGCGCCGGCGACGTAATGAGCTGCTGCACAAACGACCAGGTGCGGTCACTCATCACATAGTCGCCATTCTCGTACTGCGGGCGCCTGAGGCTCTTGCGCCAGTTTTGCAGGTTGCTATAAGTTTCGTCGGTACTGCGGCCGCTAAATGGCGGGAACCCCACCAGTGCTTCAAACAGCATGCAGCCCATACTCCAATAATCGATGGTGAAATCGTACGACTGGCCCTGCACCACCTCCAAGGCCATATAGTCTGGCGACCCCACAACCGAGTTTGCATAGCTGAGCTCGGTGGTGCGCGCGCTCAGGTAGGCGCCACGCCGTTCTTTTACGCTCATGTAGGGCACGTCCAGGTCTTTAACGCGGTCAAGGCGCTGTTTGAGACCCTCAATGTGCTGGGCGGCGATCTGGCCTGCTGCGAGGCCAAAGTCGGTAAGTTTGATGTGTCCGTCGGCAGTAATCAGAAAGTTTTCGGGCTTGAGGTCGCGGTGGATAAAGTTGAGCTGGTGCAGCGCGTCCAATGCGACAAACATCTCGCTCATGTAGAACCGCGTGTGGCGCGAGTTGAGCGTCCCCGTATTGTTGAGCAACGTGCGAAAATCGCCGCCAGGCACAAACTCCATTGCCAAGTACAGCTGCTCAGTGTCCTGGAAGCTGTAAAGCAGTTTAACCAGCCACTCGCTCTTGCTGGCCTGAGTGAGGATATCGCGCTCTGTAAGGATATGTTGGATCTCGTCCAGCTTCAATAAGAGCTTCTTGTTGAGGACCTTGAGTGCGCAGACCTCACGGGTGTCGCGTTTGCGCGCAAGGTACACCTGGCCGTACCCGCCCTGGCCGACCTGGGTAAGGATATCAAAGTCGCCGTACTTGAGCTTTGTGCGCCGTTTGCGCAGGAGAGCGCGCTCCCGGCCATAATAGCTCTTTAGAGTGCTCGAGCGCTCGGGTTCGCGTAGGCTGTCAGTGTCGTGCCTGACCTTGGCGTACCGCTCGCGACGGCTCTTGAGGTAGGTCAGCGTCTCAAAGTAACTCTCCAAAAAGTACATTTGAGCGACCTTGGCCATCCGGCGCGTCTTGGGGTCGGCCAAAACACGCTTGTCGTCTTGGCTCAGGCCGCCGAGACTGAGGCCGCCAATGCGGGCCTCGAGGTCGTCTATTTGGCGCCTGCGGGGGCTCAGGCCGCTAACGAAATCGAGCATTTTACTTGGGCTCGACATGGGGTTGTGGACAGGGGTGTGGGAGTGCCTGGAGTGTTGTTTATGTTTGGGAGCCAGGGGGGCAGGGGTCTTAGCTCAGGGGCCCAGGGTCTTAGCTTAGCCCCTTGGCTCAGCCAAGCCCAGGGGATCAAAGGTCAAAGGGCCAGGTCGATCTGGAGGGCAGCCACCAGCTCGCTCAGCTCAGTACCCCTGGAGCCCCTCACTTATTTTTAGATTCCTATTTAAATAGCTCCACACTACCCTCTTGGCATCGTGGCTGGGGCCCCTTGCTATAAATAAAGTCGGCGTGAGGTCAGCATTATACCGCGTCGTTGTTCTCTAGCCACATGCTACCTAGAATCGTGCCATGGCTGCTGGCAACGCTTGTTACGCTGGCATACGGCGAGCGGTTGCTCGAAACAAACGCCCTGCTCACCTGTTCGACTGACTCGCAGATTCAGGCATCTAATTTCAAAATCTCATTTTACCCCGACAACTCGACCGCATACATCACCTGCAACATTATCTCGTCCATTTCGGGAAATTTTACTGCTGTCATCAATGTCGAAGTCTACGGAATCAGTATCGTTACCAAAAACATCACAAACTGCGAGATTACAGATACCTTGTGCCCCATGAGCGCAGGCCACTTTGACATTGATTATTCCTACACTTTGGACGATGATTCCATCACTTCGCAGGTCCCCGGGATTGCCTACACTATGCCCGACATTGATGCCGTGGTCACTGTCGAGGTGTACCAGCAAGACTCGAGCGGCAATGTAGAGTCGGGAATGATTGCCTGCGTGGAGGCTCAGGTTTCCAACACAAAGACTGTGCAGACCCAAATCGCTAGCTGGATTCTGTTTGGTCTGTGTATTTTCTTTTTGTTCATTGCCGGAATCATGGGCCTCAGGGGCTATTTCAGCACAACCACTCACATTATTGCCGATATTATGGGCCTATTTGGCTACTTTCAGGCCGTGGCAATTGTCTCAATGATGGCGGTCGAGCGCCTGCCCCCGATCGCTTCGTCGTGGGCCCAAAATTTCATGTGGACCTTGGGTATCATGCGCCTCGACTGGATGCAGGATGTCTTGTCGTGGTACGTGCGCAGCACCGGCGGGTCCCCCACGGTGGTTATTGCCAACGAGTCGCTGCTCTCTGTGGCCGTGTACCGCCGTGCGCTTCAAGTGGCCGAGGTCGGCCGCGAGCACCTCAAGCGCTTGGTGCAGCGTATTCCCGGCTCTGCTTCGAGCCTGCTCAACCCGATTGTCAAGCGCTATGTCTCGGGCGACAGCGACTATGTCACCACTAACGAGCGCGACTCTGATCTGCTGTCCAAGACGCTGCTCTTGACGGGCATCAAACGCGTCGCCTACAAGGCAAACATTGAAATTTCCAACCTGTTTTTGACTGGTATCGTCATGTTTGTCTTTATTGGACTCATCTTGGTCGTCATTATGTTCCTGGCCAAAGCGCTCGTCGAGGTCCTCATTCGCACAAACGCCGTGCGCAACGATCGGTTCGTCGAGTACCGCTCGCAGTGGCTCCAGTGCACCAAGGGCGTGATGAACCGCTACTTTTTAGTCGCGTTCCCTCAAATTACGGTGCTTTGTTTGTACGAATTTGTGGCCCGCGATAGCGCCGCGTGCGTTGTGGACGCGGCATTCATTTACGCAGTGGTGCTCGTTGCCCTCATTTGGGCCGCAATCAAGGTGGTGCTCTTAGCCCGCGAGTCTACAAAGCTGTTCAAAAACCCCGCATACATCCTCTACGGAAACGCCGAGATTCTCAACCACTGGGGATTTATGTACGTGCAGTACCGCGCAAACGCCTACTACTTTTTGGTTCCTGTGTTGCTGGCCAACTTTTGCCGCTCGGCGGTCATTGCCCTGGGCCAAGGCAACGGCAAGGCCCAAGCGGTCGTTGTCTTTATTCTTGAGCTCATCTATCTCATTGTGGTGTGCGTGCTCAAGCCTTACATGGACAAAAAGACCAACGGTATCTACATTGCGGTGGCGGTGGTCATGTTTTTGAATTCGATCATGTTTTTGCTGTTTAGCCAGATTTTCCCCCACACAAGCGTGGCCTCGCCAATCGCAGCGGTTGTGTTCTTTATTTTGAACGCTATTTTCAGCGCCGTGCTGGTGATCTCGATCATTATCTCGTGCCTGTGGGCAATCTTCAAAAAGGACCCCGACGCGCGGTACCAGCCCATGAAGGACGATCGCGCGGCGTTTAGGCATGATGCGCGCGACGCAGAGTCCAACGAGCTGGCTGCCATGGGCGAGAGCGCGCGCGACGGCTACCGCGAGTCGTACATTCACCGCGACAGCGAAAGTATTTATCACGAGCCAAGCAGCTCGCTCGACAAGGAGACCTCGGCGTACCGTGCGTATGATGGTACTGCTTACCGGCAGTACTAGGGGGTAGGGGTTCATTTTTATATAGTAACGCATAAGTCTAGAGCAGGTGCCCTTGTGGGTGCCTTGGGCCTTGGGGCAAGTGCAGGGAGCATGTGCAGGTGCCCTGAGGGTGCTCAGAAAAATGCCTCCAGCAGAGATAAGTGCAGGGTCATTAGATGCACATAAAACATCACTATATAACATAAATCCGAGTACGCCCTCAGACGCCCTTGGCCACTTACGCACCCGCCTTACATCTCAGCGGCCTCAATAAATAAAGCAGAGCTCTGGGAAAAGATCCGGTCATCCTCGGTCATTGTATACCGCCTCCTATTCTGGTTATTCTTTGTGTAGTGCTCAAACCCCTTTGCGATATTTCCGGCGCTGGCGTCCTGCAGGTACGCGCTCTCTTCAAGGTACAGCCTCTCCTCGACTTGGTCCAACTCTTTAATGATTTGGCGGCGCTTGGCGAGCATGATTTTTAGGCTGCGCGCCTGCTGCTCATACTCTTGCACTTCGCTCATGTCAGCGACGGAGGGGATCAGCTGGGACTTGGGCGGGCTTGGGGTCAGCTGGGAGCTTCGAGCTGGCGAAGCGGGCTGAGCGGGCTGCACTCGCTGAGAGATAAATATACATAAATAGCTAGTCCTCTTCGGAACTTGGTGGCGGTGCGCTTGCTAAAACTGGCACTGGCATTGAAATTGGAATTGGCGCGCTCGGCGCGCTTGGGGCGCTCGGTACTAGCCCGCTCTGGGCGCTGTACGCAGGGGCTCCGCCATAATCTGGCGCGGGGTCCGAGGCCAGCTGCCGTAGCCGTATCGCGTTCTTCTCGTCGCCGCCGTTTTCCTTGTCGGCCAAGGTGCTGGGCGCAGGCGCGCTGGGCAGCGGTTGCTCGGCGGGGTACTCGGGCACGCTGGGTATGAGGGTGCGCGCGCGCGCCGCCAAGATTTTCTTTTCGCCGGATGCGCTGAGGCCGGTAGGGAGGGTCGAGGGAGTGGGCGGAGCTGCGGGCGGAGGTGCTGAGCTCGCTAGGGCGCTTCCCACGGGGCTCTCACTTGTGTGCTCGCTCGAAGCCAGGGACGAAGGAGGCGATAAATTGGCGTGCACAATATCAGACACGGTGCCTGCACGTGACGAGCACTCTTCACGGCTCCTCCAACTCCCCACCACGATTTCGGCCCATGCGCTCACGACCCCCGGCCTATTTCGTACCCGGTCGGTATCGATGATTTTTATTGCTGGGTTGGAGTTGGCCCAGTTGTGCAAATCAATCTTGCCGCTAATGTCTGCGGTAACCTCAATCAGGTACGAGAATGTGATGAATTTGGTGCTTGCCGAAATCAGCGACTCGGGGGGCACCTTGAGAGTGGTGCTGAGCTCGGCGCTGCGGCTGGCTTCATCGGTGTACAAACTCAGCAAACTTTGGCTAAGGTCCTTGCGATAAGTGTACTCTGACTCGCCAACCACAAAATGCGAAATGCGGCTCAGGGTCAAGGCTATTGACGAGGTGCCATGGACCGCCCATTGGTGCTCCACAAGCAACTTGACGGGGATGTCTTCGCCGGGCAGCCACCCCCTCCGTGGGATCATAAGCTTTAGCACCACCTGTTTAGGGGCCTTGCGCTTGCTCACGTTCACAACAAGGCTCACGTTCTTGTGCTGGTTGAGCTGGCCCACGTCCCGCGTTGCGCTCACCTTGACCAGACGCTGCTGCGAGTGCCGGCACACGCTGTTGGGGATCTCAATTCGCGCCTTGATTGTGTACAAAATGCTGCCCAAATCAAAATCCATGCTATCAAGCAGGTTCTCGGCCGGTAGCTGCAGCTCAAACGGAAAGCTGTGCTTGCCCGGATTCAGGTCTTGGTCAAAGCAAATCTGGACATCTTCGTCAAAAATTACCGATTCTTGCAACTTGAGGTGTGGTTTTGCCGCTTTTAGCCTGAGAGCACCCTTGAAAAGAACGAAAACACCGGCATTTGGCACCCGGCTACCTAGGTCAACAAGTACCGAGCCAGATATCGTCTCGCCGGGTTTATAGACATGATGTGGGTCTAGTATCTCAACAGATACCTCTGTTTTGGGACGCGTCCAGCGCATCATCTCTTTCCACGCCATCAAACAGGGCCTAATCTTTTCCCGGGTCGACAACCGTTGATCTGTCAGCCAGGAACAAACGAATTGAGGCACCCAGTCTGGGACTAAACTAGCAAACTAGTTCTTAAAAAATGTCTTGACTATACGCAGATTCTAGTTGTCCGGAAGTATCTTAGCTTAGACGCCTTGGCGCATGCAAATCGCGAGTGATCGCCCCTGCAGGAGACCCTCAACTCTCAACCGTCGAGGTGCGTTTTACCTCAGATTGCCCCTCGACATGTCGATAATAACGGTGAGTAAGCGCAGTTCCTGCTCGCCCTGCTCGCGTAACAGGGGTAACTTACCAACAATGGAAATGGTACAAAACTCTTGGCATAGGTTCACGTATGCATTATGCAGCCCCATTACCCTCGACCTCGGATCAATTGTCTTGGCTGCATGAGCGAGGCCGCTATCTAACGGTTTAGCCTTGGCTTGGCTTGGCTACATTGTCCGATCGGGTCAGTCCACAAACCAAAAATAGCACAAACAGAAATGAGTCCAAACTAGCCATGTATTAGTAGTCCATGTTCCCAAATAGAAAAAAGAATGGTCCCTAGCAGGATCGAACTGCTGATCTTCGCGTAACAATTTCTCAAGGAAAGTTATTAGCACGACGCCTTAACCGACTGGGCCAAGGGACCAATTCGAAAGTTTTGTGGTCCGGTTCTTTTAGTGCGGATTACTATAATTTGTTTACATTTTTTGTGATGAGCGAGCTCAAAAATATAGGTTTTAATTTTATTTTCATGTTTAAACAAAACATTTTCTGTGGCTAGTCATCTTGAGCACCGTGGAAAACTTCACGGGTCTCATAAAGTTGAACATTGACTAAATATATACAAAGTTAAAGCGTCAATTAGTAATTTTTGCCAGAATTGAGTCAATTCAAATACAATTGTTCTTAAATATTTCCCACCATTTACAACCCGGTTTTTGGCAATGCACAGGCTCTCGTTCGGTCGGCTCTAAAGGGGAATTGTGACCGACATGAGTGCAAAGTAGTGCGCGCCCTTTGTTTTGGCCTCAGTTGATGTCCAGTCGCTCCAGTTTTTGGCGTGAGCAGAAGATGACGTTGTCGGTGTTTGTGCTCCGACGCGAGGCGTCAGGGTCCAGAAGGTGAATTGCGGCACCGTGTCACAATGCAGTACCTGGCTCAGGTCGTTGTAGTTTGTGGTTGGGTTTACTGCCGTAGAGGTGAGCAATTTCTGCTCGTGTAGCCGATGCCAAGTGCGCAGCATTTGTTTGGCATGGAGATCGACGAAACGGTCCTTAATCGGCGCAATATGCAGGTCTTTGCATAGTGTGGCAATGGGCGTGTGGTTCACAGCTTGTAGCGTGCGCCTCATCACACGATTCTGCACAATCTGGGCATCTTTGATGAACGGCTGGGCGCGCGTACGCAATGAATAGGGTACGCAACGCGGCGGCGTGCGAGCCCCGGGCAATGCTGGCTACACCTTTCATCATGTCAATGCCTTTTCCTGGTCCTCGACAAAGGTCAGACTATGGTCGAGGTGTACTCCAAGCCTTGACCCTCTTCGTCTTGCGCAGCGCCTTGGCTTTCTGGGCCTCAAATCACATGTATTAGTCTAATACCACGCCCAGGAGCGTGACTTCTTTGTCTGGGTCTCGTATGTCGCCCGTGGGGAGGGTGAGCCTCAATTCGCGCTCTGGGTCAAATATAGTGGAAGACAAGGTATCTGAGGCAGTGTGCCGTCCGACTGTGGTGTTCTGAAGTGCCCAAAGTGGAACTTATCGCTGTAGTCTAGTTGGAAGTTCCGCTTGATGAGCCAGTGGTCAGTGCCCTTAAGCGTGGATTCCAGCTTGCGCGCGTTGGCCACAGGGTGAGGGCCCTGGCAGTAGCTTGACCATGGGGTTGGGGTACTTGTAGTCACCGTTGAGCAGCGCCAGAGCTGAGTAGTCTTGCAACTTGGGTGGGGCGCGCCCCATAACGCCCTTGCGTGGGACGGGCACGTATAGCACGGTGCCAAGCGCCCCCTTGGCTACCTGGTTGGCCTCGCGCTGCAACTGGATTTTCTTGTTTTTATGTTTGTTCATCACCGTTTGCCACGTGCCCTTTTCGACCGCTTGGATGGCCTTGTGGGCGTTGTTCTTGGCCTTGCCTCCAGAGCTTGAAAGTGGCTGTAGACAAGAAGACTGCTCACCGGATCAATTTGCATATCAACACCGAGATAAACGTGCCGGATAGAAAGGTGAGCGATTGTGGGTAGAGATTCGGGAGCATAAGGGAAACACATAACATCCGAGCCGACGGGAGCATTGCGCAAACAGATGTAGGGCGAACACCCAGAGCAGCATGCGGGAAAAAGGTGACCGTAGAACCAGTACGAGTGCGAGGCAAATGGTTTAGCACCGTAGCGGCGTGGCGCATCGCAAAGGGCCAAAAGGCAATGGGAAGGCCACTGTGATGCAGAGAACGGCGAGCATAAATCGTAATGTTTTGGACCGCACGCTCAACAACACCATTTTGGGGGTGTACGAAGCAGACCGCGAGAGATCGATGTGTCCCACATGCAAACCCGACAAACCTATGCTGGGTAGACCAGTCTGAACCGTGTGATTTCACAAACTTAGAGCCGTTGTTGCAACGCAATTTAGCAACTTTGAGCCCTGCAGCTTGAAATTGCAGCTTTGGGCAGTCAATGAGTTTGAGAAGGTTTTGGGGTGCGGACGCCTTGTCCTTGAGAGGAATGGCAAAAGAGGTGCGTGTGTAGTCGTCAACCACAAGGATGACGCAGGTCGTGATCGACCCCAATAGCATTGTACTCGTTCGCCGTAGTAGGCTGCCTCACCACTAGGCACAGGCCCACATGAGCACATGCAAGGGTCGCATGTGACCTTAATGTCGTCGTGTGCAATCCCCTCTACACACTCATCAGGGCACTCGTCGCCGCCGCACCTTTCGGTTGTGGCCATGTGGCACAGGATGGTGAAGCTCACCGCCTGCTGCAGCGTACAGGACATGTCCCTTTTCTCCACTATATTGTGGGTAAATCGCGCCTTACTTTTGGCCTTGAGGAAAAGCTGCGCGACGGGCCAATCGGTGTCGCTAATGAATGGGGCGCCAGTGAAATGAGCCGACAGCTTGGCCAATACCGAGGACGCGGTAAAGCCTGCTAGGCCCAAATTCATCAGTCGGATAATCATTTAAATGACTCGTGGTTTCTTTGGGCGCTGCCCCGCAAGGGTGAACCGGGAGGCCGAGATGTCACGACAAGCGACTGGGCACGCCTAATCAGTTGGCCCCTCTGGGCCACGGGCTTCGGTGCAGACTGGTTGGTTGGGGGCAATGGCAAGGAGGATCTGGCCGAGCTCCTGACGGTTCTGTACGGTCATTTGGAGTGGTCTCACCTTCTACCTGGTGCGAGCTAGCGGTCAGGTCAACAAAGCCTGCGCCGAGCTGTTAGGGTGCAGAGGTCTCGAGGGCTGCCGTAGGAGCAGTGGTGTTTTGAGCTGGCTGTTCGGGCTGAGAAGCCTTCGCCGCGGCAGCAGCTGCAGTTTCCTCCTCCATAGCCTACTTGGCCCTGTTTGATATGTTCATGCTGGCCAGGATTTTGAGCAGACTTGACCGTGTTGAGCGTCTTTTGGTCGTAGTTCTCCGAATGGCTTCGGTTTCGTTTTTCACGAAAGCCTCAATGGAATTTTGGCCTGCTGCACAACAAAATCGTCAAAAAGGTTGGCCATGATAACGGCCTGGTCAACCTTCTTTATAATTTTGTTGTGCAGTCTGCTGTGGAATTGTTGGGTGCGCAGGGCGTCGAGATCGACGCGTTTCAGTGCTGGAAGCGGTTGATTGGTTGGTGAGTTCCTCACCATTATTGACCATTGAGCGAGGCAGCGGCAACGTGTTTACGAAGGGTTCTCGGGATCCCCCCCCCCCCCCAACAGCGAAGACCCTGGGCTTTACCCTGTACGGGGAAAAATCAAACAGGAAGCTGGCGCGAGCCTTGAGAGATTGGTGAATTAAGCGGGCTTTTGCGGGATCTGACCAAAGTTCATCAATGGCATCGCGACACTGATTGAAAACACGCACGGTCTGTTCCGTCATGAAGTGGATCTGGGAGAGCTGGCGGAAGATGTGTTCCTCGAATACCTTCCCATTGACGCCTTGGGGCCTCACGTTCAAAAGTTACATCTTCATTGTTTACTGGGGATGAGGGGTTGAAGACTGAGGATCCGGAATGGTGGCACCTTGCCAAGAGAGCGGGTGAACTGGTCCTCAAGGGATGCAGCAGGGGCAATGACCTCAGCGCGTTCGGGAACCGAGGCGGAACCAGAGTTAGAGCCAGGGGGCTCTCCCTCGGGGCTAACCCAGCTCGGGGAAAAGCGCTTGAGAGGAGAGCCCGTGTAGGTGATGTTATCGGGCGAGGTGCGAAGGTGTTTACCATGCGTGAATGGTGTCGTGCAAAGGCCTTTTTGCCTAGGAGACCTGCTCACCGAGGAGAACGCGGCAGCGGGGCCTAGCGTACGTGGTGTACCCATGACAGGCGAAGTCGAGGGCCCTTCCGGGGCAGATGAGCTAGTTGTGGCTGCCGGGGCACCAGTAGTGCTCGAAGAGAGAGAGACAGAGACCCAGTTAGGGCCGAGGAGCTAACTGAGGATGCCGTGGCGGCATCAGAGGTTGAAGAGGACCCAACACCATTATTGACCATGCGCTTCCACGACTTTTTCTCCTCGCGCTTGAAGGAAGCTCCACCTCCAGACTGGTGGTTGAGAATTTTGCCACAGTGAAAGCATAGGGCCCGGCAAACTTTAGAGGCCAAAGCTGGAGGTGTACGCACTGTCGTATTGTGATTTTACAGCTACGGGGCTGCATATGCACGCCGATATATACCGGCCAGATATACAGCTAAACTTGTTCATTGAGAGCTCAATTTGAACAAATTATCAGTTATCTCGTGTTGCTGTAGATCAAATGTGTCGCGTGCGACATCAATGCCCAAGACAAAGTAGTAACTCAAAGTCATGCACGTAAACCCACTCTCAGCACTCAAGAGTCGACCCAGCGCCTCGACACTAGCAAATTGAGTTTAAAATAAAAGTAACTAGCTAAGCTGATTGTTTAAGAGTGTATCGACACTAGGCACATTTGCAAGAGCAGGAGGGACAGGTGCAAGAAGAGCAGCAGGAGCAGGTGCAGGAACAAGAGGTAGTAGACATGGTTGGCCATTGTGGAGACAGGCCTCCCCTTTTATAATTACTATGGAACCGATATCTAAGCATTGGCACTATCAATTTAACCTGTCGCAAAAGTACCTCATGCACTCCGCAAAATGCGCGCAAGGGCTGGCTCGTTCTAGAGGGATCGGCGTGGCGCTGATAGCGCTGATAGCGCTGATAGCTAGCTATAGCTCGCTCCAAGGAATCATTTTGAATAAATTAATAAATAATGCTATGCTAGCTCGCACTAATTGCGAACAATGCGAGAAAGGAGCTCTTTGCAGCTGGCAACAAACTCCTCCCATCCACCGCGAGCGGCGTCCGAGTTTTCCTCGAGGCGGCGGCGGAGGTAATCCTTGGTCTCATTGACGGGACCCCAAGGAACGTACTTGACCACCTTGCGGTTGGCGGCCGCGAGCTTGACGCCCAAATCCTCGCGCATACCCATAAGCTGGCCAAACACGACCGATTCGTCATTTGCCAGGTCGAAACCCAAAGGGGCTTCGCGCGAGATGCGAGCGCTAACCATATCAATACTCTCCTCATTGTGGGAAGCAACAATAAGGCGTGACACGGGACCCTGCTTGCCGCTTCTCCAAGTCTCGGTGATGTGGTCGAGCATCAGGTTACAGCCAGTGTTGTACGACAAATCGGTATCCTTTTGGGTATCGCAGATAACGCCACGGTCGGGCTCAGAGTGAATGTAGGCACCGCGCACGAGCTTCATGCACACAGTGTAGCCGTGCTTCTTGGCCTCCTCAATCTCGTACTTGACGAGGGGCACACCTTCTTTGAGGTACATTTGAATAGTACCGCCAACAATAACCTTGCCGTCACGGTTAAACTCCTTCATCATCTCGCGCTGGGCGGCGTACACGCCGTCCTGCAACCACTTTTTCTCGGCATCAAAAATAATCACCGATTGGTCGTTGCCATGGTCGAGCGCAAACTGGCAAATCTCGCGGCACTTGGCCAAGTACTGCTGCCAGCGTTCGGCCCACTCGGGATTGTCATAGTTGGCCAAAATTTGGGTGCCGCCCTCCATGAGACCGGTGGGCTTGAGTGCAATGTAACCAGAGGCAGGCGCGGTCTGCACAGAGCCAGCTGTGTAGAGACCAGCAGACGCAGTGCTGTGCTTGACCAAAATTTCGGGAATAGACTCCTTGATGGTGGAAACAACGTTGGCAAACACATCGCCAGACATGGTTCCATCGGCATCCTCGACCGAATAAGACAACATCTGGTTGCCGATGCCGCGGTTGAGCAGCTTACTGGCGTTGCCGCACACTTCCTCAAAGTTCTCGCCGCCGCAGTAA
This sequence comes from Wickerhamiella azyma, assembly GCA_022577855.1. Lineage (NCBI taxonomy): Eukaryota > Fungi > Ascomycota > Dipodascomycetes > Dipodascales > Trichomonascaceae > Wickerhamiella > Wickerhamiella azyma. The sequence continues at coordinate 226,908 of JAKISA010000014.1, forward strand.
ATGGGGTAAACCATCTTTTTGATCAAAAAGTTGGGCACGTACGGCATCAACTTGATTGCAGAGCCGAGCAAAAATGGGCTCGAGGTCACGAGGCTCACAAGCCCGTACGAGACCAATTCGCTGGTCCCGAGCTGCTGGATAAAGGTGGGTGTCTGTTGTGGGTTTGTGGGGTGCGGCGAGGGGAATTGCACCGGAACTGGGAGCGGAATTGCTGCTGCTTGACGCTGGCGGGTGGAGGCAAAGCGCACACAAGCAAGGGAGGAACGACGCATAGATAACTGTCGGCCAGTCCGGGGCCGGTTATATATGCCTTTTGACTGTGTCATGATCTGCACCGTTATGCAGGCTGCCGCAGAATCTTACCCGAGTCGCCACCGACGACTCTAAATGACTCGGCCCATTGGCCGAACCTCAATTAGAGGTATTATGCGGCCAAAATTTTGCACGCACATTTTTGCTGTATATAGTATATACAAAATAAATATATTTTTGCTCGCCGACCTGTGTTGAAAAAGTTGTCACATTGATAGGCGACCTGCCGTCCCGAGTAAAATCCATAATGTGGCAATTAGTGGCAATTAGTGGCTGTCTTGGCCAAAATGTGGCGTCTCAGCAACCCGCAATTAACATCGCTTACCCATAAACACTACTAATTTGTGCTCAAATACCACACCAAATGCAGTTACAGCGCCCTTTGATTTAGATTGGAGACTGGGCCGGCAACGCTAAGTTGTGGGTATCCGAACCGAGAGCAATTCCAGATTCGCCACCACAAATCTCTACTAGTTGACTAGCTTTTATCTTATCACTGGTATTTGTTCTGTTTTTTGGGGGCGCAAACCTACTTTTTGCGACCGCGGATTTTGTGGGGTACATGCATTGACAGTGGCGGCATGCAGGTTTCCCTGGTGATATGCACAGATGGATCAGGCCCCACGCGGGAAAAGATTTTTGGCCGAGCGGAATGGCCGTTTGGCCAATCGATTTGTTTGGAGACCAGTCACAGTCGGCGAACGTTTCACTTGAGACCATGGCGTACTATTACAACAGCAAATCAAATTTTATAACTTTTAGATATGTGTGCGGTGTCTACCGAGGTGCGGTAACAGGTACATCCACAGTACATTGCCGAAAGAAAAAACGGGTAGCTAGTTGATCCTTTAAGCAAGCTAGATGTTTTAGTGCTGGCAGACAGGCGGGGCCTACAGGCTAGTCAAATTGAAGTACAGGAGCACAGCGCAGCACCCCAGGTGGGACGCCGAGCTAAAGTTTGTGGAAGGGTAGGTGAGCCAGGCTACCTCGAGCAAGAGCCACAGCGGCTTCAAGAGAAGCGGAACATCCACCAGTAGGAAAGGCACTGTCCAGTAGAACCACGAGTAAAACTGGTAGTGCAGCGACCTGGCGCACAAGATTCCAATCAGGTTACTCAATGCCAGGATCTTGGCAGTACTTTTGGCGTTGATGCGTACATTTTTGGACGCCGAGAACAAGACTCCAAGCAGGGCAAGGTGAGCGCTGAGCAGGCTGTTTGCAAATTTGTGCGAGTTGAAAGTTTCTTGAGGGACAAAACGCCAGTTGACAGTCCACTTGTACATAAACTGACGCCCTAAATCAAAGCCTCCTTTAACGTATTGGCGGGGGTACTCGTTGAATGGCCACGCAGCTGCTAATTGGGGGATGGCGCCAATCGGTCCAAAAGCGAGCATTTTGAGACCAAAAAGCTTGTACCATACGATAGCCAATCCAGGGACAAATAGCGCGGCCGACATTTTAATTGAGATTGCCACCGAGAATAGCACGCAGGCAACGAGGTGCAGCCGGTTCTGCACGGCGAGGGTACCATAGACGCAAAATAGGACGCTCCAGCAATCATTGAAAAGTCGCAAAAGATAAATAGAGTGCAGGCGTTTACTGAGCGCCAACAAGGGCAAGTAGTACCATGGCACTTGGGCATTTTTGTACACTGCCAAGACACCCCCCAGGGTGACCAAGTACAGGGCCATGTACACGTATTGAGCCTTCTTCACTTCAAAAAAGTTGTCATAAAGCCACTCAAAAATCACCACATGGCCACCGGGGTACACAAGCCAGCCAGTTTGGCCCTTGATTTGGCTGTAGTCGCGGACGCCACTTTTGATTTGTGCGATTTGCTGCATGTACGCGGTCCAGTCAATCTCTGTATAGGGGATTTTGTAAATGATTGCCAGACAAAGCAAAATTTCACCCAGGATCAAGGCCCAAGGCATCAACTTGGGCGCCCAGCTCAGAGCACAACTCAGGGGACTCCGGCCTCCAGTCATCATGACGTACCTGTCGATCCTCAAGACCTTAAAGCCGTACCATTTGCTTGCCTATTCGGTGGTGATGGGTGCCACCACGTACCAGAGTTTTTACTCTGGCATTGTTGCCTTCAAAACCCTCGACTACACCAACTTTAGCAAGCTGCAGGCCGGAACGTTTCCCAATTATTTCCGCATGCAATTGGCCCTTAGCCTTGTGCTTGTTGCGACTCCCATCTTTGCCCTAGACCGTGTGGCCACTGTATCCCTCGGAATTGCCACTGCTGGTAGCTTGCTTAACGTGTTTGTCCTCGGTCCTCAAAACGCAAAGCTGTCGGCCGAGCGTGTAGCCCAGATCGCGCTCGAGGGCAAGTCGCACAAGGACCCTAGCGCAAGTGACACAATGAAGGCGATCAACAAAAAGTTTGCCAAGGTGCATGGCCAGAGCGTGGGCACCAATATGCTTGTGTTTTTGAGTTTTGTCAACTATGGCTTGTGGATTGCGTCCAAGATTAGATAGTTTATGATTATGGGGTGGTCTTTGGCCCGCTGGGGCATGGGAATTTCTAGAAATAGTTTTGTGGCATGGACCCACCGTGAGTCACTGCAGGAGTCACGCACGTCACGCACCATCATCATACCAAGGGCATAACCGTCCAGGACGCGACCAACAAATTTCTTGGCGGTTTCTCTACCCTTTAATTTGTCCTTTTCTCTAGTTCGTAGTCCCGGCAAACTACAAAAAAGGTATTGCCACCCAAATGCACCCATGCACAATTATGAATTAGATGCAGCTAGATGCACTGTGCTGCAGATGAGAAAGAAATATAAAGAGGCAAGTGAGTCCTTTATGGGCATGACATTCACCTGGAAATCTTTGCTGAAATCGAGCGAGCTTCGCGCTCAGGCCAAACAAACCACAGTATACACAGAGGACGAGTCGCCCAAGATGGTGACGGCTTCAAATACATTTACAAAGTGCCCTAGCCCTCCTCCATATGGTTACCTGGTTGAGAAACCCAAGCGAAATAAAGTGTGCAAGAATTGTGAGAGTTCTGCGCAGTACCTTGTGTTGAAGTAGGCAGGTGGGGCGAGTGGGGCCACGGCCACGTGCGAGCCACGTGCCCAACACTAATTGCAACGAGCCATATTACACCATCGCCATACTATTAGCTATAATTTATTTAGATTTTAATTTCGGAGCACATCACCCAAGCACACGCACCCTTTGCACCCTTCGCTCCCACCTCTGACAAACATGAAAAATCTCAGGGCTGGCATTTTGCTGTCGCGGACGCCCATTATCGCAAAACAGCCGTCCAAATTCGAGGCTGCATACTACCGTTACCAGGAGCAGCTCGAGCGTCGGTTGATGTGGACCTTCCCCTGGTACTTTTACTTCAAGAGAGGTACCCTTGGCCAGCGCAAGTTTAACGACCTACAAACCGGGCCCACGCCAAGGCACAAGGGCGTTTACTACCCCCAGGGTATTCCTGACGTCAAGCACAACCGTGAGCGTCGCGAGAAACAAATAGTCAACTTGCCCAGCACCTCGGAGGACGGGGTGAATGCGATTGAGAAAAACAGCACCACAACCGCGCATGAGTCCGATGTCAAGCGCCTCGACCGCAAGCTCGACCAGATTTTGTACCTGTGTGTCAAGCAGGATGGCTGGAAGTTCCCCACATTTGGCCTCGAGGAGGGTGAGGCCCTGCACGAAGCGGCCGAGCGTGGAGTGCGTGAACTCGGCGGTGAAAACATCAATACGTGGACTGTGAGCAACACGCCGGCTGCTGTGGTGAATTCCAACGAGTTTCTCATTAAGAGCCACATTCTTCACGGCAAGTTTGAGAGCAAGACCGACTTTGCATGGCTCACTGCTGAGGAGTGCAAGGCCCAAATGAGCCCCGAATACTTTGGCCAGGTGGGTGCTTTGTTGAACTAGGGCGAGGGTGGGCCCGCAAGCTAAACTCTAGCAACATTAGTGTATATATTAGGCAATGACGCAGCTCTTTTTTTCCTCTGTTTGGTCGGTGGCACCCTTGGGGGTAGCGTCCAGGGCCACACGTGCTGCCTCGGCAAACGCCTCGCGCACACCGCGGTCAGCCTTGGCAGAGCACTCTAGGTATCGTGAAGCATTCACCTTTTTGGCCACGGCCAGGCCCTCATCATAGGTGATTGTGCTTTGGGGGCCAAGCTCGTCCGCATCCTCCTGGTCACGCAGATCGACCTTTAGGGCAACAAGCACAAGCTGCACGCCCTCGCAGTGGTCAACAATCTCGGCAATCCACTTGGTTTGGGCATTTTCGAGCGAGTCACGGGACTCAACCGAGAAGCAGAGCATGATGCAGTGGGTATCGCTAAAAGAAAAACTGCGGAGGCGATCAAACTCTTCCTGGCCTGCTGTGTCCCACAATTGGAGGCGCATTGGCTTACTGTCCACAAAGATATCGTGGTCGTACCGGTTCCACACGGTGGGCTCGTAGACTTGGGGGAAGTACCCCTTGGTAAACACGTTCAGCAAACTCGTTTTTCCACACGCACCATCGCCAAGAATTACAATTTTCCTGTTTGCAGGCTGCTCAGACCCTCCGCAAAGTGGCATGACAAAGGGAAGCTAGCTTGGGATGTTTTGATTATCTATATGCTGCGGCATGCGACAGCCCTTCTGTTTTCGGTGGGCGCTGCATGACCAGGGGTAGTAAGCGAGTGGTTGCACAGCGTGCAGGGTAGGAGCGTACTTGGCAGTAAAGATGTTTTGAAGAAGTAGCAGCAAAGCAAGCTGTACAACACGACAAGGCGAGCGAGCGAACAAGGGCCTACAAGCTGTCACACTCCACCCCCAAAAAACGCCACCGAGATCTTGGTCAACTGCTGCACGCTGGCATTTAGTTGTTCATGGGTTTGTGCGGCCTTGGCAACGCGGCCCAGAGCCTCTTGTAAGCGGCGACTCGACGACTCAGAATTCATGCACGTGATTTTGTGTGACGAGAGAAGGAGGAGAGAGGAAGAGAGATTTCCTCCGGTTTTGTCCCAAATTAAGCTCTAACTAAATGTAACACTGGCATGTTGTAAATAGACCCAAAATCTGCACATTGAGTCACAGCCAGAAAGACTTATATAACGAGCTCCCTTTGACTTCCTCCTCATATGGCTCGCCCTATTGCAATCAACAAGCTTTCGCAAGAGTTTAGCGAAGTAGTTAGTGCTTCGCCCCCTCAAGCCCAGAGCCCTCTCAGCGGCTCGCCGTTTGCCCAAGTGCGCCACGCTTCCGAGGCTCGCACTCTCAAGCCCTTCAATGAGCACGAAATCCGCATTTTGTTGCTTGAGAATGTCAACGAGAGCGCCGTCGAGATCCTTAAAAACAAGGGCTACTCGGTCGAGTTCCGCAAGGCCGCCATGTCTGAGGATGAGCTCGTTGAGGCCATCAAGGACGTGCACGTGATTGGTATCCGCTCCAAGACCAAAATTACCGAGCGTGTGCTTGCTGCTGCCAAGAATTTGCAGGTGATTGGCTGCTTTTGCATTGGTACCAACCAGGTTGATCTTGAAAATGCGACCAAACGCGGTGTTGCCGTGTTCAATTCGCCGTTCAGCAACTCGCGCTCGGTGGCCGAGCTGGTGATTGGCTACATTATCGCCCTTGCTCGCCAGTTTGGTGACCGGTCTATGGAGCTCCACAATGGCGTTTGGAACAAGGTTAGCGCCGGCTGCTGGGAGATTCGCGGCAAGACCCTGGGCATCATTGGTTATGGCCACATTGGCGCCCAGCTGAGTGTCTTGGCTGAATCCTTTGGCATGCACGTCCTCTACTACGACGTGATCAACATTATGAGCATGGGTACCGCCAACCAGGTCGAAACTTTGGAACAACTGCTGCAAAACTCGGACTTTGTTACCTTGCACGTTCCCGAGCTCCCCGAAACCAAAAACATGCTCAACGCCTCCACAATCAAGCACATGCGCAAGGGCTCGTACCTGATCAATGCGTCGCGCGGAACTGTGGTCGATATCCCCGCCCTGATTGCCGGTATTAAAGAGGGCAAGATCGCCGGTGCAGCGCTCGATGTTTACCCCAACGAGCCCGGTAAAAACGGTGAGGGCCAATTCGTCGACTCGCTCAACTCGTGGACCTCGGAACTCACCTCGCTTCCCAACGTTATCCTGACCCCTCACATTGGCGGCTCCACCGCAGAGGCCCAGCGCGCGATCGGTATTGAGGTTGCTACTGCTCTGACCAAGTTTGTCAACGAGGGAAGCACCTTTGCCAGCGTCAACTTCCCCGAAGTCGACTTGCGTGGACCCCCCAAAGATGCCCAGGGCTCGGTGCGTGTGCTCTACATTCACAAAAACATTCCCGGCGTGCTGCGCAAGGTCAACGAGATTTTTGCCAACCACAACATTGAGAAGCAGTTTAGTGACTCGAACGGCGACCTCGCCTATCTCATGGCCGACCTCGTGAATGTCGAGGAGACCGAGCTGCTCCAGCTCTACACCGAGCTCAATGAGGTGCCCGCCACAATTTCCACTCGCATCCTTTATTAAAGGGGACTCCAAGGACTAAAATTTATGTAGATATGCTCAACCATTGTTTATTGCGAGCGGCCTGCGAGCGGCCTGCGAGAACCGGCCATTCTTGAGCCACTCGACCTTATCTTTGAAAGAATAGGGTACCTGGTGCAAAAGCGGCCTTCAAGATCAGACTAACGGTACATTTGAGCTTGGTGTCCAACCCTTTTTTTTATGCAGTGTACCATGTAGCCGACTTGAATCTCAAGCAGTTTGCATTTGCTCAGGCCGCTGACCCGATCTTAACCCTCTCGTTCAGTTACGTCGTGTCAATCGGGTCAACCGGGGTTCCAAGCGCAAATACCTCTACTACAGTGATACCGTGGTGGCCAGCTAAATCACAACGTACAGCTACAATCTGTACCACTCCATAGACACTGTCAGTAGCTCAAATGTGTTGATAGGGCCAAGCGGGGGCCTGGGTTTCGTCTCTGGGACAGCTCAAAGAATTGGTACAAGAACACAGTCTAGCTATTTTGCTAGCCTATTGACTAGTATAGCTATCACGAATTTGCCACACTGCGAATACACCACAACAAAGACAACGAGCTTGCCGCTTTGTGAATCTAGTGCCTCGTCTAGCATTAATACGGTGACCCAGGACACAACTAGCTCCGTTAGCTCGAGCAAGGCAACTAGCCTCAGTTTAAGTTTAACCAGAGCAGCCCTAAGCTAGAGCACAAGCGCAAAGATCAGCCCGACCCGCCTTAGCTCGCCGGCCAGCCGCACCACCACTTCCACAAGCACATACAGTACACAAACTAGCACCAAAGCACAGGTTGCCCAGGAAGCCAAGGAGGATTTGGAGGCCCAGGCAACCAAAACCATGGGGGTGACCGGGATTATGGATTCAAGCTGCTGTAAGTAGTATTGGGCACCCTAGCACTCTATGGCCGAGACACCACTATTTCGGCTAACCAATCTGGCGCGTACCAACATACAAAACCTTTTCGTTCCTGCGGGACCCTCTACATATCCTACATAAAGAGCTAGCTCGGCCACAACACAACATGTCACTTGAAGAAATTAACAGGGCTTTGCGCACGGATCGCCTCAGATTGGCGCCTGTTTGCCGCAGTATTGGGCTAATTGAGGGTCCTGAAGCGGAGGTAGAACGTTTGTTGCGGTCTCTCGAGGGTTATCTCAGGGGTGACCCCCCTCCTCGCCAGCCACCTGCCAGCCCTCGTCGTAGCCCGCGCCGCAGCCCACAGCGCTGGGGCCCACGCCGCGACTCCTATCGCAGCACCAAAAAGTTGAAACCATTGCCCTTTAGTCTACAGTTTTAGCCTTATTTGCCACCGTCGCCTCCAGCCCAAAAGGCCCTCCACAGCACCCACGCTGCTGACTTGACATGGCCGGGTTCAGCTTTGACAACCACCGCCGCAATGCGTACCTAAATGCGCACGGCGTTGCCTCGCCCAAGCTCACGTCGACCGGTACAACCATTGTCGGCTGCAAGTTTGACGGCGGCGTCATCATTGCTGCCGATACGCGGGCCACCGCCGGGTCGATCGTAGCCGACAAAAACTGCGCCAAACTGCACCGTCTCGCGCCCAAAATTTGGTGCGCCGGTGCCGGAACCGCCGCTGATAACGACAAGGTTACAGAACTCGAGTCGTCCAACCTCGAGCTGCACTCGCTGTGGACGGGCCGCGAGCCCCGCGTCGTTACCGCGCTGACCCATTTGAAGCAGCACCTCTACAAATATCAAGGCCACGTGGGCGCTCACCTCATTGTGGCCGGCACAGACCCTACGGGCGCCCACCTTTTCAGTGTTCACGCCCACGGCTCAACCGATGTGGGACCGTACATGGCGCTTGGCTCTGGATCAATGGCGGCCCTCAGCGTGCTCGAGACGCAATGGAAGCCCAGTCTGACCAAAGAAGAGTGCCAGGAACTGTGCGCAAACGCCATTGAGGCCGGTATCTTCAACGATTTGGGTTCAGGTTCAAACGTCGATATGTGCGTGCTCGAGAATGGCCAGCCGGCGCGTTTGCAGCGCGGATTCCGTAAACCCAATCCGCGCGTTCAAAAGGCCCACTCATACAAGTTCCCTCCCGGTACCACGGCATACTTTTCTGCCCAGCCCCAGCCGGAGGCCATGGAGGTCGATAGCTAGTCTAGTTTGTGATAAATAAATTCATATGTGATGCTAGACGCTTTGTGCACAATGTCCACATGCGCCTCGAGGAGCAGCAGACTGAGGGTTTAATAAAATAGCATCTGGCATGTTTGATGCCAGAATAAATAATTTGAAGCTTCTAGCTACACTTTGACCTCCCCGCAGCAGGGACAGCGCCCCTCAAACTCCTTCTTATCCTTCTTATCCTTGTTGCGCGTGATTTTAGCGCGTGATTTTTTAATCCAGCCTCGCACTTGCTCAACAGTGAGCCCAGTCTCCTCTGATAACTCGAACCTTTCATCGCGACTTGGATAAGGGTCGTTCAAATTTCTGTGCACCCATGCGTATAGAGGAGCTGTTTGGTCGACCGAAAAGGTAGCTTCTACTGTTTTCTCCTCTCCTGCTCGTTGGTTTTGGAACCACGCCAGTACTTGCTTGACGCTCAACCCAGTCTCACTCGCCAGCCGCTGCTTCTCTTGTGTGCTGGCATAGACGCTTTTCTCGAACGGTGTGTGCAATGCGGCAAATTGGCTGTCACTGAAACGGTTTTTCCCCCAGGCCATGACCCGCTCAACGGTAGGCTCGGGATGAGAGCGGTGAAAACGCTCAATCGATTCACGCACCTGCATTGCTGTGAGCCCCACTGCTTGCACAACTGGGTTTACTTGTTGCAAGGAAGGGCGGCAAATTCCAAGATTTCGACAGAGCCAAGCGCGGATAATGTCTTTTTGTTGGGTTGAACACTCAGAGCTTTGGGCGGCAATGGGTCGCTCAGAGGGAAACAAAGTTTTGGGAGAGTCGGACTCGGGTGCGGGGCTGGGAATCTCAGAAGACAGCGGGGGTTCCGGCGAGGTAGGCTCAGGAGTAGACTCACGTGAAGGCTCAAACGCGGTGGGGCTTTCTTGCAGTGGAGGCCTCTTGTGAGACAGATCTCCTTCTTCTTCGTCGTCATCATCATTAGCGTTGGCATACGATTCATCCATCTCGTCCAGCTCATCAACCTCGTCCATCTCGAAATCAGGGTCTTCGGAATCGTCCTGCTCGCGCATTCTGAGTAGTTTTGCTCGTCCTCAGCTCAGGCCAGTCGGACTCAATGTTCAAGTCTTGTGGATCGTCCTGCTCGTCCTACTCCGCATAGGCAACTGACTCGATCGAGGTCTCGGCCACGAGCTCCAGCTCGGGCTCAGGCTCGATAACAGCCTCCAATTCAACCTCTGCCTCAACCTTAGCCTTATCCTTAGGCTTGGGAGCACGCCCCCAAACCTTCATAACCTTTTTCCACAGCTTATCTCGGCATTTTTTGGCAGCGGCCAGAGCCTCGCCCTCGCCCTCGCGGGCTCGCAAATCCTGGACCACAAGCTCATACATGAGACAGTTATCTTGGAGGTCTTTAATTTTTTCACTTGTCTGAGTGTTTTGTGCTGCTCGCTCATCTCGGGCGCCTTCGCCGGCAGCCGAGGCTTGCGATCTCCTTGTCGGTGTTTGGGGCATTGCCGATGGTACGCGCGACCCTGGAAACTCTGTCACGCTCGTGGCTTCGGTCAACAAGGCATCAGAGTATAGAGCAAATGGTGTCTAGTGAAGATTAGGGCATTCCACTATGCCTTGACTGCGTATATCGACTCAGACCAATTACACCCATCAGTTACTTTGCGACCTTAATCTCAGCTCCATTCTTTTTATCTAGCTTAATTTAATTAGGTGCAGCATTTGACCGCATTCGACTCTTGATTCTTCAACGCAATGCACATGCTTATAAATATTTCAGAGGTGGGACCCCTTGGACCTGCATTAAGCCTGCATACATGCATCCCCCAGCCCATCGCAACATTCCCCGGCGCTTTATATCATCGTAGATATGCTGTACATAAACATTGCCCTCCTCATCTCCACGTCGGCTTTGCCAATTTTCCGCGGGCCCCGTGGGTGTTTATGTCCCCATTGAGCAAGGCTGCTATAGCTGAGGACATATTAATTCAAGACCAATTGTAGCTCAGGAAGTATGACTAGGCGAAATAAACCTAGCGTGTCCAAAGGAGCGTTCTTGCCTGGCCAGTCGACCCACAAGCTAGCGTAGTTGCCTGCACCGTAATAACTCTGATGGAACTGTTCCGACCAATAGTGCGCAACTCTGTTCTGGCAATAGCTGGCACTATATATAGACACTTGCATGTTATATGGATCAGGGTTTCCAATAACTGCAGATTTTAAGAAATCGCCATAATTATCACATACTCCTTGATAGTACTCCGCCAATGGTCCCAAAGACCCACATGAAACAACATTAGCCCGCTTGCTCAGTGCCGCAGCGGTCGTATTCCGCTCGAAGTGCAATGTGACGTCAGGCGTATGAGCATCATGCTCATCAATGTCACCAACATACAATACTGCTCTGGTGCCATAATATGCTTCGGCTATATCTTGAATCACTCGTTGTTGGCCGAACTGATACCAGTTGTTAGCTGCCTCTTCATCTCCTTCCTGTCCATGTACCACGAGAGCGACGTAACCGCTAGCAGTACGGTTGTACACTTGTGACTCAGAGACATTGGCTCGCTTGAGGACTGCATTAACATCTTCCAAAAATTAGGCATGTGTGAAAGTGAATAGTAAAGATTCAAATAGATTCACATATTGATAAGCTTTTATACTCTAGGTAACTTCACACGTGACTTATGGTTGTTTGCCAAAATTTCTCAAAACCCGACCAAACTACCGGCGACCGCTACAACTGCCCTCTGCACACCTCGCATTCCTGCTCTTGATTCTAGCCATTGAATTCCCACAGCCAACGCGAAAGGACTTTGCTTCAGGGCCAAAGAATTAATTGGCAGCTTGAGGCGTAACTTGAGCATTATGCCAATTAGCCACCTGCCAACTTGCGCGCTCAATAGCCATATCCGCGCCAGCACCTGTGCCAAGCGTTTCCACTCTTGGCGAGAGAAAACTCCATATCGTTGAGAAGGTTGGGGTGCTATAAACCTGGATTTTCTAGACACACAATCATGAGCTTCAAATTTATCCAATTGAAGATGCAGTCACCAGGTGCATTCGCTCGCACGGCAAACGCTAATTCAGGCGCCACTACAGCTTACGGAGCTAGCAATAAAAAAAGCAATAGAAAGTATATTCATACTAGCCTAGTAAAGTTATAAGTATACAGTGTCACCATTGTTCATTTCTTGTGGTACTTCAGAGGCAATAATGTGGGGGTAGTGGTGAGTGCTCAAACGCGACTTTCTCAACTACCTGAAGCGCTATTTGGCCCTTTTCGTGGGCTCGATCGGTTATTTTAGCTAGAGAGACATCCTCAATCCGCGAAGGAACCTATTTATGGTAAAGGTAGGCAGAGTAGCCCTGATTTGACCAGATGGTATGAAACAACGGTATTCAAGTCATGCCCTGGCTCAATAGCGCGTAAAAGCCTGCATTAATCTATTATAAATACCTAAAGGGATACGTTACTTCGGGCTGGATGATGCCATTTTGCTAGCGCTGGCGTTATCGATCGAAGACAAGTACTAGGACCGAGCGACCATGATTATCGTGAAAGTTGAGCTCCGGTTTGATCTCTACAAGCCCGAGGATTCGCAATTCTTGGATTTCCGCGTCTGAAAATTATCCCCGCATCTCAACTGTCTCGCATCTGCAACTTCGGCTGCACGATCTCCTGTCGCTTCCGCTCGTTCATGAGCTTTGCCGCTCACACCGTTGGCATTTAACACCTCATTGATGTATCTTGCTATGTCAAAATCGAGCTAGCCAGTCGAAGTGGACAAATCTACTACCAAGCCTGGCTTTTGTTTGCGCTAAACGTTGATGCCTGCACTCTGCACTGGCGCCAAGCCACTTCATTCTCAAGGCGGAAAAAAGCCCCCCGCCTTGATTGTGTTCTATCTATTTACTCCATTTTGCGAACTGGAGCCGCCAAAGCGGTTTTAAGGATCTTGCAGATCCCCAGTTAGAATCGTTCTACATCATGCATGCGCCTGCTTCCTTGCAGCATGCGGGTGATCATGCGGCCCACTCGTCAGCGCATTTTTCGATGAGTTCGTCTGTCGCATGAAATTCGTGTTATATTTAGTATTAAGGCATTATGTTCTATAGCTCTAGTAAAGTGTGACAGTCGTTCTGTCTGCAGAGCTGGAGCTCGTCACTTTGAGGTAGCACCGCGCTGTGGTGAACCCCGGAAGAGTGACAGTTGTGTAGATACGGCCGGTCGCGGTATTTACAGGTGCCACTTGCCCAGAGCCAGATCCAGAACTGGCCCCGGTGCTAGTCTCAGTGGAGCTCGTGGTTGTGTTGGTAAAACCTGTGCTAGTATTCATCGTGGAATTCGCCACACTGGAGCTGTTGCTATCAGAAATTGTGATAGAAGCAGAAGTCGTAGCATTTGCCGCCGCAACCGATCCTGCGCCCGAGGTTGAGTTGGTCACGGTGGTAGAGTTCGATGTAGAGGTCACAGAGGTCACGATTGAACTCGAATTAGAAACAGTGCTAGTGATCGAGCTTAAGGTATTAGTGGCTGCAGCACTCACACTAGTGTTTGTAGAGACGGAGCTAGTCGGGTTTGTTGATGTGGTGGTATTGGTGGCGCTGGCGACGGAGCTGGAGTTGCTTGTGCTCACAAGAGTGGGGGTAATGGTCACAATAGGGGGAGTTAGAGTAATAATGGAGGCTGAAGTGGTGGAGCTACTGGAGCTAGAGCTGGTAGAGCTAAAGCTGGAGCTGGAAGAGCTGGACCTGGTAGTACAGGTGGGCGTCTCAAATGGAAATTCTTGGATATCGGCGTAGCGAGTGCGGACAGCGCTAAATGACAAACTCATCAAATTGATGTCAGAGCTCAGAGTTGCCAATTCCGGGCAGTCGTATGTGGCCGCAGATACGTAAAAATCAAGTAGCGTGATAACCGGGTAGTACAGGTTGAAGATGTTGTTGTAGGCATCATTTGTGTAGGCAGTATTCACGTAAATGCCCATAATGTAGGCAATCAAAGCGTGAATATTGTTGAGCTCGTTACTGGTAGCCAAGTTGAGGGTGGCGCCGGTAGGATCGTTGAGAATAAATGTCTCCGCACTAGAAATGAAGTTTGTCAACGAGGTGAAGTAGCTCTGTGCACTGTCTACCGAATACTGCCTACCTCTCCTTGCCGCTGAGGATGACAGCGAGGAGACATAGCTCGAGTACAGGCTAGCCTCTGAGTAGACTGAGGAGAGAGCACCAGTGATGTCTGTCGCGACGCCATTGACGGCGCTAACAAACAGGGCAGCCATGAGAGTGAATTTCATTGCCAAAATGTGGCCTACTGGTTGATTTATATTTGCATGCAAGATGTGCCTGCAGCTGCGCCAAGCTCTTTCATTCTCGAGGCGGCGGGGAAGAAAATATCTACTGCATCATAAAATCACTTCAAGTTAGTATACAATCAAAAAAATCTAGACGGAATTAAGACCTATTGGAATGCGCACAGATAAGACACTGCGCAGGACCTTACCCAGAGAGGGAACTATCATGCATACACCTGCACCTCATACGTGCGGGACATCCCCACACTAGTTGGGTCAGAGGTTTTGCGCAAATGCGTGTCTAGGGGTGCCTCGGGGGTTTGTTTACTTTTACCAAAAAAGCTCGTCAGGCGGGCCAAGCCAAAGCCAAGCAAAGACCTTTGGCCAGCGCTTACCGCCTGCAGCTGCCGGGTGGGTCACGGGTGCCCAGCTATGCCAGCTGCACAGTCAGGCATACGCATGGTTTCGAATCATACACATTCTAGTTTAAAAAATCGGTGTGAACGAGTCTACAGTTTAGTTCAAATTCTCTCTTTGCACGCGTCGGCTGACATGTCGTTTGCCCAGGCTCTCATCGAGTCGGTCAAAACATGTCCCTACACACACAAAGATGGCGACCGAGTGGCTGCTCTTCGACAAGTATATCGGTTGCCAGTTGATTTCTACCTTGGGGATCTCGCAACACAATACCCTCCCTCGAATTTTGGGGAGCTGGCGAGCCTTGTTAATGCGGTAGAAAATACCAGCAAACTCACAACTCAGGAACGAGTTTTGTGTCTTTTTTATGTTTTTCAGGCCTATGAGTCCACAAAAGATGGCAAAGGGTTGGCAGAATACTATGCAAACGAGCTGCGCATGCCGATTTCATGGCAAAACTATGCAAAGTGCCTTTGGGCAGTTGATCAGGGCCGCAACGACACAGCCCTCGAGTTTTTAGGGGTGATTCCATCGCCAAAGCCCGTTATCGACAGTATTATCCACCATTTTGAGGCCACCCCTTCTGTTTTGTGCATGTTTTTCGAGACTCATCGGCAGTACCTGGATGACGATAATTTGCCGCTTTACATTGCCAGTTTATGCCACGAGCACCTCTACTTTGCAGTATGTGAAATTCTCAGGACTCACGAGCTCATCCAAGACGAGATTTTGGGCTATCTTGGCGAGCACGCCGCCTCGCTCACCGAGGGCTCTGCGCTCGAGGCGTTTGTCTCTGTGCCGTGGCTTGCCCATGAATGGGAAGTCTTTAAGGAGTACCTCGATAACGTGCCCGAGTCGAGCCCCGCGCGCAAGCTCAGCCTCGTGCGGGCACTACACCTGGGCGACCTGGCCACCATCCAGCAGTACAAGGAGGTGCCCGAGTTTGAGGTGTTGACGAAAACGTATGATGATTATTAGATGGCTATTGGCTTTAGGTTTGTATTATGGGGCAGGCGGTCGACATAAATTATTGCCATGAGCAGCAGCGTAAACAGACTGAGACCGAGGGACCGGCACAGGAGCTGCATTGTGGGTGACCCGGCTGTGAAGTAATTTAGGACTGTAACTTTCTGTAGCATCTGTGGTGAGTGCATGTGAGGAGAGGCCGAGTTGCAGGAAAGAAGTTTATGCGTGCACATTGACCGGCACTCCGCCAGGGAGTGCCAGACAGCCAGCCAGCCAGTGACCAGCCATCGAGAGGTCGCCAGGGAGAGCGAGAAAAGGGGTTTAGGCAGGCGATTAATTATACTTCTTAAAGTTATAGCAATAAATATCAAGCAGATACAGCGTTATAGTGCTGCGAGTGCGGGTTGGATCCCACGCGGTGCTGCTGCGCATGCGACGGGTGCAGCGGGCTCAGCGGCCGCGTCGAGTCGGAGACATGCCGGCCCTGCGCATTATCAGGGCTGAGGGTCCGGCTCTTGTGGCTGATGGGGCTCAGAGGACCCGGGATGTGCTCGTGTTGCTTGGGACTGAGGGGACTCAGCGAGCCGATTTGCGGGCTCACCCTGTACGACTCGGTCGTGCACGCCTCGCTCTTTATGCTCTCTGTGTACGAGCTGTGGTCTGTGAGCGTAAATGAGGCAGTGTGGGTCGATCCCAACTTGCGATCGGTGGCCTGAGGGTGCACCACCGGCTGGGCCACGCCGCCCTCGGCAAGCTCAGGGCGCAGCTTGCCAAAGATACCGTTGCGGTCAAACACGCTGCGCGAGCGTACGTATGGGTCCAGGCGCCAGTAATTGTCACGCAGCTGGGTCAAAAGGTCGCGGCGCTGGTTCTCCAAAATCGACAAGTTTTGGGGTCCAGACGCCACAATCCACTCTTGTGTAGTGTCCTCGAGCGCTTTGAGAATGTCGAGGCGCTCCCGCTTCAGCTCGTCGCGCTTGCGGGTGTCGCGGAGCGGCGCATCGTCCTCCTGATTGGGAGGGATCCACGTGTACTTGTGAGCACTTGTGCCGCCCAAACAGACCGGAAGCTCGCTGCTGTTGATGCAGGTCAGCATCTCCTCGGTGTCATTGACAAATTTGATGCGTTTGACGAGGTTGGGGTCAAACATGGGATGGATCAACTTGTACAGCGCGTGAAACACTTTGGGCGCCTTGTACACAAACAGCTGGCGCATAAACATCGGGTACAGCTTGCTCATCTTCTCGACAATAAATTTAGTGACCCTGAAATCCATGTTTGCGCGCTTGAACCCTTGCATGTCAAAGATGATGATGGCCCCGTCGAGGCTGTCTTGGCACACAGTGTAGGTCTGCTCGAGCAAGTATAGCGAGTACTTTTCGAGGTCCTCAGGGCTTTGGGCCTTGGTAAAGTTGCGCCTCGCGGTCAAAATGTTGAGCGGGCGGCCCTGCTTGTCACAGCCCACAATGGTACGTTTGCCGCTCTCGTGCTGCTTCATCATGCCGCTGTTGCCCAAATAATGGGCCTCGCCCTGCTTGAGAAGCTCCTCGGGATCGTAGCTGGTCAAATGAGTGGTAATTGTCTCGCCGATCGCAGAGCAGACCCGCTTGGAGTCCCCGAGCTGCCGGATGTAGCGCAAAATCATCTTGTCGCTGTTGTCACGGCACAACCACCTAAACTTATGCTGCAAATCCTTGGTTTTGAGACCCTTAAAATGCTTTTGGATGTACGGGACCAGCCGCTCAGCCGGAACAAACCGCTTGCTCAAAGGGCAGTTGACCACCTGCTGATCGTGATAGTTGGGGGGCGGGATCCACTCTGTGCGCTCAGACTCGCTCTCAACAGATTTGATGGACCGCACGTCATCCTGAGCCTGCCTTGTCTTGACTGTGGCGCACGTTTCCGGGGACATGATTCCCACCGCCGTGTAGACAGCTGCGTAAACTAGCTTCATCTGGGCAATCTCGACATCTGTAGCCGTTCGCACCCAGTCACTGCCCATGCGCTCACTCATGTGATCGGATCCCGGTTTTATATGGAAAGACGCGTCTTCATGCACCTCGGCCCCTGCTCGTGCATGTCCCCGGCTGATCAATGCTATAACCGTAAAATTCCACCGTGAACAGGACTCAAAGATTTTAATAGGGAGTTAAATTATTTTTAGGATCCTTTGTCAATCCCCCAGGCTTGGAACAACCCTGCAACCGCATGACTCTGCATGTCGACGTCATGTAGAAGCATATATGGGGGACTTTATTAACACTTTTGCACATTTGGAGACTCGCACTTTTCTCAAAAAGTCGTGACTTTAGTATGGGGCGCTTCGTGGCGGACCATGCAGGCAAATTTCACCAGGGTGCCGCGTTATGCATGAACAGAGTGCCACGCCAAATTTTGCGCAGGCGCCTTTTTGAGCGGGCCAACCGCCAGATCCATTGTATCAAGTACTATTTACCAGTAAATCATGTAGCCTTTGGTCTCCAAGCAACAAAACAGCCCATCTGGTTCAAAACCCTGCATGCACTATAACAAGGACTTATGCAAGGTGGTAGACTGCGCATGCACCTTCCATAGCACGCCGCAAACTGACCTGAGGGTATTATTAACGTAATACGCCTAATTATTTGGCAAAGAATTGATTATCGGAGTATGAACAGAGTCCATAAAAGCACCGTAGACCGCTCAGATTCCGCCAACCCTCAGAGTGGGGTTTGAGGTGGGGCGCTGAGAAAGCGACCAAGCGTAACAAAAAGTGTTACGCTTTGCATCGGCAAAGCACTCATGCAACAACCGGGTGATAACGCTTGGCATGGCTAGTTACGCGCTTGCGCAAATTCGCGCAGCATGTGACAGGTCTCTGACATTACCTGTTTGGGAAAAGATTTGGCAGCGCCGTACCATGCCTCATCGTCTGCACGGCTCGTGCAAATGCAAACATCAGTGGTTGGTTGGGCAACCCCGCCGCCGTTCCTGCAGACAAATCGCTAATCGAACTCCGGCTTCCCAGCGCTGATGAATCGAATCTGATACGCTTGTTAATTACATAGCCAAGAATCCTCAAAAGCCCTTCATCGCTCCCGCTGGCCCATGGATAGCTCAAAACTGGTTGAGACCTCGTTTTCAACCCCACTTGGCCGAGACGAGTTTAGGACGTTTTACCTCGCTGCCCCTGATCTGGTCGATCCCCCTTGCATAGCCGCGAGCCGATTACTGCCGCAAAATTTGGTCGAACACCTCATGAAACATAAAAAGGATGCGGCTATCGGGGTCAAATACGTTCCAGGCGATGCAATTTCCAACATGGAGGGGGCTTTGCACAGCCTCATTACCCCGGTTGCCAAGACTCTCATGCAGGGGGATTATCAGTTTAATGGAGCGCATCTTGTGCCACCGTTCAAGTCAGTTAAGGCCCAGATGGCTCGGCCCGTTCTCCTCAGCTGCCTTGTACAACCTGATTTCGAATTTGAGTCGGTCGTTTACGAGCTCGTCAAGTACCCCCTGCAGGGGGAACCGCTGCCCTCACATTTCGTCATTCCCACGCCCGATGAAAAGCGAAATGATCAGATTCGCCACGCATATGACCAGAGCCTCAAAAGGCACCTTGTTTATCACCTGCTTGGAAGCCTGCCCGGATTTGCACCTCAAAGTACCCCTGCATCAGCTGCTGTACAGAAAAATCCCCGCCTGTCACTCGGTTTTTTGGAGAAAATTATGACTCTCCAGCTCACTGGTGAGTTTTTGGCATTGACAAAACTCGCACCGCACGGGTTTGTGTACACCTGGGATCCACCCTCAATTTTCGCTCAGTGCCTAAGCCCGCAGATCCTTAATCAATTGTGGACTAAAGCCCTCGTCAAGGCAATCAAGGACTCAAGCTGCAAGCTCGTTGCCTTTAATGATTACGCCGACCGCACGGTGCTGCCTGCCCTAAAAGCCAGCCTGGGCATTCCAGCAGTAGCAAAATCCAGCTTATTTGTCGACGGTTTGTATCATCCTGGTGAGTATGCGGGCTTCGCTCTTGTAATTCACAACAATAGCGATGGATTTGGTCAAAACATTCAGACAGAGGCGGCCTATGGCAGTCTCGATGGAGCAATCGGATCAGGATCGAGCGGTGCAGCAAGTGTTCTGCGTGACCGTACAGACCTCTGCAGCAATATTTTGTGGTACTGAAGGGAGACTCTGAGGCTCTTGTAGCCATAGAGCACATGGCGACAGCTGAGCACATAGCGGAACGTGACATTATGACGCTTGTATTGTATATATCTTAATGTCGGTCTAAACTCTGCTTTGTTTCTGTTTGTCGGTGTTTTGTGCACTCAAAAATGCCTGTTTATATCTATTGCAATTCTGCACAGTTAAAACTGCTAAATACTAGCTGCATGTCTACCCAAAGTGACTTGATTGGGAAGATCTGTAAACAACATGAGACGCGCCAAGCTGCTCTAGCTATTTAATGATTTTCTTCAAATCAACGTAAACACAACATTCACCGAGATATGCAGCCCTCACAAATGTGGGACAGAGATCGCCACCTGCACGTCATCCTGGAACACAGGCACGGAGCAAAGCCATGCAATCGAGCGACTAGTTGTATGAAAAGTACGCATCTAGACTGGATGGATGTTCTCGCTTCTGAGACGTTACGTTTGCATGTACAAGGTGCATCCTGCGAGGCCACTACATGCATGCTTCTGCACGTTAAAATAAGACGCCCAATATAAAACAGACATGTCTTGTTTTGAACATCGCCTCTTTTAAAAAAGCAATTAAACAGTTTTTTTGAGTTCATTTGAGCATATTCTGTATTTTGATGCGGTTTCAGCATATTTGATCCAAAAGTGTGTGTGTCTGTGCCTCCAACGATACCAGATTCCCTCAGAAAGATCTCAAGTTGGAGCGCGTAGCATAAATTAGTCTAGTGCTCGAGGTATTTCTCAGATTTTCAGGCATCCAAGCGCAGAGTATGCTAGAAGGTGCTGTTGCACAGATGAGCCCCAAGAGGCTGGTGAAGCCCAATAATTTTAGCGAGGACAAGAAGTACCACATATTTGCAGCTTTTACAAGAACGCGTCCCGCGATAATCCCAAACGGTCTGCCAACATCGCTTCTCGGCGCTCACCCTTGGTGTACTCAGGCTCTCGCGCAAATGCAGACAAGCTCGACCTTCTATGGCTTCACGAAGGTCTTTGTAGTAGCTAATAGCATCATGCAACTCTATTTCCGCTAAAGACTCGATAGACTTGTTCTAGTCTCGACCTAGCCACGACACAGCGGTGAAAGCGCTTCTCCTCTAAAATTGGGATCCCGCAGAGCATAGTTTGAGCTTAAGAATCTTTTGTTTTAGGGCAGCTCTAGTCAAAGGGCCCCGACTTCACTCAAAGGTGCGCGTTGACCATTAACAAGCGTGCGTTCACAAGCGCATAGAATGAGGATATGAGGAGTAGATACAACATTTTTTGAAGATAGTTTACTACTGCAAGTTTCCGAAAATACTCACTTTATATATTAATGCGAGCGCGAAGCATTAGAATGGTGTTGCGAAGGCAATGGGCAAGAACACTAGTGTTGCTCGGCATTTTTCCATAGCTCAACTAGCTGGTCTCGTGGTACGGAGTTAATCCATTATATTTTGAGCATGTCACTCCGGAAGCGCTGACTATCGCATTTTTGGGGTGTATTGATACAAAGTTTGGCACTCCACTATTGACGTCTCTTGAGCTAATTTGGAGTACTAGCCTTGTAAAGTACTATAGTATGGATTGAGATGCTATATTAGATACATATATTATGATAATATTGAGTTTTTAACAGCGGGTTGGCGCGCTACAGCGTGTTAATTATAAATTTCTGAAGCAGAACGCTATGTAGCCAAAATTAAAGAAGAACCTCCAGATGGCATAGAGAAAGCAATAAGAGATAATTTCAGAGAAGAAAACCTTCCTTTTTGACACAATTCTGAAAACATAAAAGTCACGTAGTATGACACAATTTTATTTTAATTTATGCGGCGTATTACGCGAATGCTATTAAAGAGAGTGTTATTATGCAAAAATTTTGACAAAGCTGGGTTTAAGCTTTGATATGTCTAGCCGGAATCCCCATCACAACAGTCGGTTCGATGGTCTAGTTGGTTATGGCATCTGCTTAACACGCAGAACGTCCCCAGTTCGATCCTGGGTCGAATCATGTTTTTTTGCGCTAAATTGCGTTATTTTTATTGATTTTGTACGAGAACTTGATGCAATTGCTCATTGCGAGAGTTTAGTGCTCGTATAGGCGAGCTTACGATACTCTCGACTGGTCGGGTGCAAGCCTAGTGTGCTCAATTCTGACCGGCACAGTACAAAAAAGGGGAAGCGCTAGCTGTGTTTGACTCGCTCAACCAACATTCAAAACAATCATTATGCTATATACCATCATGAGATCTACTTAGAGCTCCTCCTTGACACCGCCCTTGCCGGCAGTCTCAGCGGCATCGACGGCCTTTTTGTCGGTCTCGGCAGCACCGCCAAAGAGCGAGGGAGCCTTGAAGGGGCGCTCGAGGTCGCCCTCGGCCTTCTTGCCAAAGACGTGAATCTGCACAATCTTTTGCTCAAAGGCGCTCTTGAGGGGCATGACGCTCTGCATGAGCAGGGGGTTAGTGTACTTCATGTACAAGTGCATGAAACCCATCATGGCAATACCCTGCATCCAGCTGCGAAGAGCCGAGTTGACCTGGTCCAGGTCGTACTGGTGCACGGTTGTGGTGACGAGCTTACCCTCAGACTGGCCAGACAAAGCGCCGGGCTGGTCCATGTACTTGATGATGGACATGTCCTTCTTGGAGTTGACGATCTGGCGCACGTACAAGTAGAGACCGGCGATGATCAGCGAGGAGGTGACGTACACGACACGCACGGTGTTCAAGGTCTTCTCCTCCTCAAGGTCGAGGCGCTTGGACACCTGCATCATGATGAGCATGATAGCCAGCTGGCTCACAATAGGATTCATTTTTGAGAAAGTGTCAGAAGTGATGAGCTGGCTTATCTATAGAGGCTGGACACGATGACTAAGAGAAGGTTTGGAACCGGGTTCTTCATGCGGGGCGGTTCTATGATTTGATCGAGAGGGTTTGGTGGCGAATGTGCGGGGGCAGTTGGAAAATGGCGGTGATGAGTTGAAAGAGGGGTACTTCCAATTGCCAATTGCTAATTGTGTAGTACGCAGAGGCACGCGGCGGCACAGCTAGTTATACGGTGGTCCCACAGCGCTGCATGACGAGCTGCATTAAACTTGATGGACTTTTAGACTCATTTCTTTTCCATAGAGGGAAAATTAATATAGCAAAGTACTTTTGAAGTTGGTGGCGCGTTTGGCTTGGCACTCGCCGTAGACGGGCGCTCAGGGCGCTCGCGCATGCTGGTGTGGCGCCTGCCGCTTGCTCATGGTGGCTGCCGCAGGCGTACCGCTCACTACTTACAGAAATTCTGGAAATTGCGTGAGGGGTCTTTGACCATGTGCCAACACTGCGCGAACTCGCCGTGTCGAAGGCCCTCTGCCTCCGGGGCAGCGGTCTTGTGCCAAAGATAGTGCACAAACAACAGGTGTAATGCGTGATTGAGGCGTGCTTGGGCTAGGTGCCAATTTCTGCGCTGTGTGTTATTTTCGCAGGTGTGAAGTTGGTCGCGAAGGACAACCCATGTCGTGGGCGCCCGGGTATCGGGGACGTGCTCGCACAGCCTTTTGACCCAGGGGCACTGGAATATAGAATGTGAGTATCTGTTGCGCTCAGTTGGCGGCACAGTGGGCAGTTGTGGCTGTCGTAGGTGGGCCTGCCTGGGCCGCAATCCGCTGACCTCAAAAAAGGGAAAAAAAAAGGCCAAAGAGGTCCTAATATCTATCCTCGATAATGCCAACATCGACGGGAAAAGAGACTTCCTGTAAAACATGCTCAAGGAGCTCACCACGACGATGGCCACCGAAGCAGGCGGTGAGCTGCTCACTGACGCCACAAAGCAGGCACATATTGACGCCAAGCTCGCCATTGAAATGACCGAGCAGGCTTGTTTCGACGCAGAACCGGTAAAAAAACAGAGCCAATACATTGGATTGGAGATGTACCAAAATCCCGACCAGCTGGTCTAGACAACCCCTCCTGCGCGTCAAGTACTGGATTGTCCGCGATGCCATTTAAATTGTGCAGCAGCGGCAGGTGCGCTTGGGCCGCTGTTGCCCGACTCAAAGGGAACAAAAAAGGAGGGTGATTTCGTGCTCATCTCGCGCAAAGCCTTTGGTGACCTTGAACGTTACAACTAGATGATGGCGCTCTACTCTGGCCCCTACCGCATCGACTGCGTCTACGACAACAAAATCGTCGAGCTGGACGTGCAATTTCATGCTCGCCACCAACTTGTCAACGTGGTCCGCTCGCACTGCTTTCCTTGGGGGTTCCTCCTGGACCGTCTCGAGTAGGCGCAATCACCTACTGGAGCTACTGAGCTCGCTCAGCTCCACCAGCTACAAAGTTTCTCTATCAAACTTGGTGGTCGACGTCGTCCACCACAGCGTGGGGTCGTGGGCGACGTCAATCAAGTCTAATACGTCCACCAAGTTCAATAGTGAGACTTTGTACAAGTGTGACAATTATAGGACAATGGCGCCTTATATGTAGACGTCCACTAAGGTTTAGGTTGGACGTCGCCGGCACTGTGGTTGCAGACCTTAATGCTGTTCTGTTGCATGTGAGGTTCATGCAGCCCCCATGCAGACAAGAATTGTGGCGGCTTGTGGCGCCATTGGGCCAGTATTGGCCCTGGCAATTACAAGATGGCCGTTCCAACAGGTCCATAGTCGGTCCTTAGGCGATGCTGAGTTGAGCGCACTGGTGGTTGCCAAAATGGTCGAGCCTCCCATTGATATTCTTAATAGCTACCTATTTAAAGTCGCACACGATACGGCCATCGATCTTACCCTTGAGCATGCGCTCAAAGATATCGTTGATATTCTCAATGGGCTCGACAGCAATGTGGGCCTTGACCTTTCCAGCAGCAGCAAACTCCAGCGACTCCTTGAGGTCCATGCGAGTGCCCACAATCGAGCCGCGCACAGTGATACCCTTGAGGACCAGGTTGAAGATGGAGAGGTCGAAAGTACCGGCAGGCAGACCGTTACAGACCATGGTACCACCACGCTTGAGGATATCCACTGCTTGGCTGAAGGCCTTGGGGGAGACAGCGGTCACGAGTGCGCCCTGCACACCCGTGCCAGTGTGCTTCATCACCGCCTGCACAGGATCGGTCTTGATGGCGTTGATGCCGAGCTCGGCACCCATCCTCTTAGCAAGGGCCAGCTTTTCATCGTCAATGTCAATGGCAACAACGCGCAAACCCATAGCCACGCCGTACTGAACGGCAATGTGGCCCAACCCACCAATGCCCGAGATGGCAACAAAATCGCCAGGCTTGGCCTCAGTCATACGGAGACCTTTGTACACCGTGACACCAGCACAGATGATGGGGGCAACCTCATAAGAGTCAAGGCTGGCGGGCACGCGGCCCACAAACCGAGCGTCGGCCACAGCGTACTCGGCAAACGAGCCATCAATGGCATAACCAGAGTTTTGCTGCTGCTCGCACAAGGTTTCCCAGCCCTTGAGGCAGTGGTCGCAAACAAGGCACGCAGTTCCCAACCAGGGGATACCCACGCGGTCGCCGACCTTGAGGTGCTTGACGTTGGAGCCCAGCTCCACGACTTCGCCAACACCCTCGTGACCAGGAATAAGGGGCATTTTGGCCTTGACGGGCCAATCACCCATTACGGCATGCAAGTCAGTGTGACACACACCAGTGCAGATCATCTTGATCAGGACCTGCTCTGCTGCGGGCTTGGGAATGGGCACTTGCTTGATCTCAAGCGGTTCATTGTAATTGGGGGCAACAGCGGCTTTCATTGTGGAAGGCATTTGAAGAGGGTGTGTATTTGTGGATATATGTGGCTTGAGCACCATATTTATAGTCAGAGCGACGATCAAGTGACCTCTGCATGCATATGCACACTGTTAATCCATGTCACAACTGGACAAGGGCACTCAAAATTACACCGATTTACTCTTCAAAAGCTAAAAATTAGAGATCAAGGATAAAATTGCTCGAGGCGGAATCAGGTTGTTATGGGGTGCTTCATGGGGTGATTTACTGCTGAATTTGTAATTTACAGCAATGACACGTGGGACCTTTAAAGGTCGAAGTTTTAAAGGGTGGGATTGAGCTCTGGGTCGCTAGATAGCACAAGCATGCACCCATTACCGTGTTGAGGTATGATTATCGCCTGTGGGGAAACTGTGGGGAAGACGTGAGGAGCTTGCATAATCGTGCATATCGCTACGTACGGCGTCATTTTGAGGCCAAACAAGGGGAGCAATATTAACAAATGCTCTAGTTTATTATATATATTACAAGAGCCGGTCTCAAAGCGGGTAATTGAGGCTACAGACGCAATGCCAAGTCAAGGCTGTGTCGAGCTGCAGGGCAGTATGAGGCACATAAACTCACGTCCCTGCATAATTCCGGGTTAATCTGTATGCACTGATGTCATCAATATTGAAATTCATCTCTGGTGCAACTGCTTGGCAAGGTCGAGAACAAGCTGATCCTCGCCAAACTGGCCCCACACTTGCATGCCAATACCAGTGACCTTTGTTGGCACGCTGATGGCAGGAAGTCCCGCAATATTGGCAGGTACAGTGAGAATGTCATTGACGTAATCGTCGACGGGGTCAGTGTCGTGCAAATCCGCCAAGAGAGGAGGCAGGGTGCGGCCAGTAGGAAGCACAATTACGTCCACGTCGCCCGAGGCCGAGGGCTCCAGAGGGTGGGCACTCTTGAATACCGAATTGAACTCTGAAACCATCAAACCGCGCATTTGTTGAGCCTTGAAAAAGTGATCATCTAGAGTACCGCTGCTCATGTTGTAGGTACCAAGTAGAATACGTCTGCGCACTTCGTGCCCCAAATTGGCAGTGCGAGTCGCAGCATACAACAAACCATCGGCGTCGGCGTCTTGCTCGGCCTTGGAGCCATAGCGAACGCCGTCGTAGCGGGCCAGATTTGAAGAGGCTTCCGAGGGTGCCAGCATGAAATAGGTGTGTAGCGAGTACTTGAAGCTCGGAATGTCGACAAACTCGATGGTGTGCCCCAGGCTCTCGAGGTACTCGAGCGAGTGCGTCCACTCGGTGCGCACGCTTTCGTCGAGGTCCACAATGGACTCGTTAATGACACCAATTTTCAAGTTTTTCGAACTCCTTGGCTTGAATTGATCGCGAATTTTAGGCGGCAAGCTGGTGGGATCATTGTGATCGTGCACATTGAGAATATCAAAAACGCGCTGTAGCGGCTCAAATTCGCGCGCCAAAAGGCCAACCGTGTCAAAGCTTTGGGCGTAGCTAACAATACCGTGACGACTGAGGAGCCCATAAGTAGGCTTGAAACCAAGTACACTGCAGTAAGCTGCCGGCAAACGAACAGATCCGCCTGTGTCGGTTCCTGTGGCGACATCGCAGTACTCTGCGGCTACAGCAGCTGCACTACCACCACTGCTACCACCTGGAGACCGTTCTTCCTTGAATGCGGGGTTAATCACCTGGCCAAAGTGCGTGTAATGGTTGTTTGACCCCATTGCAAACTCGTCCATGTTGGCCTTGCCGATAAACACAGTACCTGCGTCCTTGAGCAGCTGCGAACAGGTACTTTCGTAGGGGCTAATGTAATTTTCCAGGGCCTTTGACGCGCATGTCGTGGGTAACTCGCTGGTGCAAAAATTGTCCTTGATCACAATGCCTAGGGCATCGCTAGGGGCATTCTCAAACTTTTCCTTGGAGAAATGCGAGGTCAAAGCCCGTGTTTTGGAGTTTGTTTTAAGGATGTTGTCCACATAGCGCTGGATCCTCATTTTTTGGACAATCAAAGATGACAGAGCTCGAGCTTCCCGATTTAGACGAGTCTGGCGTGTACACATTTGAAAGTGCAGAGCCTGTAGACATCAAGGGGTGGTCATATGAGGAGACACTTCCGGCAGAAATTGAAACTGGGCTTGCGCCGCGCTCCGAGGTGCTGGAAGCGGTAGTCACGTCTCGCGAGCTGGCAGTTGGAGACAATCTGGATGGCCGCATTGCCCACATTGCAGAGGAAATTGAGCAGCTACGCAGTGAAGTTGGAGACGAACCGGTGGCATCTGTGTCTGCCAAGCTCGACTCGATAAAACAGCAGAAACAAATCTCAAAATACAAACGAGCCGCGTACAACTCTCCAAAGGTGGATACCCAGTCCCTTAAAAGCCTCAAGCAAGCCGAAGAACGCATCACACAGCTAGAAAATGTCGTTGGACCTCAGACTCCCCCCGTCTCTTTGGGCTTGATGGTGTCTCAGCTCAAGCAAAAATTGGACCTGTTATCCCTCAATCCTCGGCAAGTAGAGGATGCTGTAGCAGCCCTCAAGAGCCAGGTTATGCCGAATGACAGGGTAAGCGCTGTTTACGAGCGGCTCGAGAGCGTAGGCCCCGTGCTCGCGTCGCTGCCGCAGGTGGTGAACCGGCTCAAGTCGCTCGAGATGCTGCACATGGACTCGGCAGCAACCCAAGGGTTTTTGAGAGATGCTGAGGCCACAATCAGACAGATGAGCGTGGACATTGAGCGCTGGAATCAACGGCTAGATACTATTGAGAACCGATTGGATGGAGCCAAGCAGGGGTAGACTATTTATAGAGCATTAAGTACATCATAAAATGTCAAAAGATTATGAATGTGTGCGATAACAAACATCAAGTTGCGGTCGCTGTCGTGGTCGCGACACAAACGACATGGCAGTGAGCGGGAGCGTTCAGAGCTTAGAGCTAACACAAGGGGCTCAAGCACAGCTTGCAAAGGTAATATGATACAATATTATTGCATGAAATATGTAAGGTTACGCTGCAAATATGTTCCTAAATGATGATCACACCGTCACAGTAAGGTTCCTCGGTCGACGGATAGGTACACCTGCCACAGCATGCTCTACCAACAGAGGCGCCAAACCTGGACAGATAATGAATTCGACTCTCGGGAATTTATAGAAATTAGTCTGCCAAACAGGATGGTCGAATTTGATCACCATTGTTGTGCATATGTACTGTATACGGCTGTGGCTTTGTCCTTGTGTGAGGGGCCTGCGGCTCATGCGGCTAGTGCAAGTGCAGCGTGAAGCGAGACATTCGGTTTTCGCTTGTATAAAATCAAATAAAAATCACGCTACAACAGCAGCCTAAAAAATTCACAAAAATCTCCCAGATATGCGCTCGAGCTCAGTATAGCCATGGTCGATCAGCAAAAGTTGCCGGCAAAAATTGCGACGGGCTTTGCAAAAAGTACACAAGCGCGCAAAAATCTCGGAGATTGGATTTAGGAGAGATTGATACTGGGGTTGTTAAGTCGGAATATTGTTATTTTTAGAAGATCTGCAAAAAATACACCAGAACATACAGGAGATGAGGATCCACTGTTACGGCTTTCTCCACGGAAGAATGTCTGTAGATTTCAACAGGCTTTACCAAGAGGCACATTGGTGGATTTTTTTATGCGCATAATTTGTGTAACCTCGTCTCAACGGAAATTTCTTTAAATCTTGGCACTCTTTGAGGACCACATCATTTTACGCCTGCGCTTGGCGTCTTGGGTATCTTGGCGCCTTGGCAAGTTTACCTTGACAGGTACAGTGCAGCGCAGAGTCGAATGCAAGTGTTGACACGCTTGTGCTTCGGAGGATCTAGCGCCGGTTGCCTAAAGAACCTGGTTCCTGGTACATGTTGATAAGACAATTTAGCTAGATAAGAAAAATGGAGCAATACAAGTGGATGCTAGATTTAATTTGGGGTTGAGAATGGATTGCATGGATTGCATGCTTGCTCCAAGCTCCAGTTCTGGGGAGTTGAGTTGGTCCCACAAAAAACTTTCACGTGATGTAGAGGTGGATCTTCTACCAACACAACTAAGTTCGATTGGCTTGGAGTGTATAAAAATGCATTTTTATCGAATTTCCTCGCTCGATGTGCACGGCGAAATTGAGAGGGCCGTGCGAACCCCCTGATTAGGGTAGGCCATGCATGTGCAGGAAGAAAAACTCGAGCTCAAGGGCACTTGGCTAGTGGACTGGGGAATTGGGAGTGCACTGGAGATTGCAGAACTTGTTTTACGCTCACACCAGTGCTTCGCACGCTATAAATGGATATTGACATAAATTGGTGGTCAGCCATATGCAACGTGTGGACCCTAACCTTGCTGCGGAGCCACGACATGAACGACGATCACCGACAATCAGCTCTGCCGGTGCAATGGGGGCCGTTTCGCGCACGCCAAGATGTCCATTATTGTTGAACTCTTGGCATTTTGAAGTGGGCCGCCTCGTGCTGGTTACGATGTGTTACCCCTCACAAAGGAGGAACAAAGGACTCAAAGGTGCATATCGTTAGAATATACGATTAAATTAAATAAACCGGCTTCGTCTTCTATTGTCCGGCCCGCAACTGTTTTGCGTATCTCAGACCGCAAGCGTTGCACAATGTCTTTGGCCCCTCGGGCCCGCGTCTCCACTCTGGCGACTTGTCGGTACCGCACGCGTAGCAGTGCTTTGCGGCCGACGCGACTTGCTGGCTCTTTTTTGAAATTTGAGGGCCAGCGTTGCCTGTGTTTGTGGTGTTGTTTACGCTGAAACTGGGGGGGATGTTGTCGGGGTCCACGGGCACGTTATAAAACGAGTCCATGAGCTTGGCCTGCTCTTCAAAGTCGTCTTCCGGATAATACATGAGGGCAGGCTGGTGCATTGAGGGAATAAACTCACCCATTTGCGAGCCACGACGTGTGTATGAAGGCGCGTCGCTAACGCTCATGCGCTTGTAGTAAATGTCGTTGCGGCAATTGTTGACATAGTCACTAAATTGCATATTAAACTTGGCAGCATGAGGAGTAATGGGCTCGAGCGGCGGCTGGTGAGCGCTTGGAGCCATCTCGTGGTAGGGGGTGTCCGGCACCAGCGACAAAATAAGATTGCGCGATCCTTCCATTGAGACGATAAACTGAGGCTCAACAGTGTAAAGCTTGTTGAACAACAACAAACTCATTGGCCTCTGCTGAGGAATTGTGCTTTGGACCAAAAGCTCCAAAATGTAATTTGTGAGGATGTCTGCGTCAGGACTGAGCTTGCCAAGAGCGGCCCAAAGGTCACTCTTGCTCTCCATTTGACTGAGGAGCACCTCCTTGGAAGTCTCAGAGTACAACAGCAAGCAGCGGTTGACAGTGAGAGCCAGAATGTACTGCTCCGGATAAATGAGCATTGGTTCAATGAAGAAGGCCAGATTCGACATTTCATACTCGACATCCATTGCCGGAGCCTCTGTAGAGTTCATGCTCCTAGCGTATTCTGCGGCAAAAGTCGACATGGCGAGAACCGACGGGATTGGCGGGTTAATGTATGCGGGTGGTGCTGGGTTTTATGTGACTAATGCAGCTTATGACATGCATGGTTACGGTTGCGTCTGCATGCACGCGCTGTACATTTGACCGTTTGGTGAAAAAAGCACCCTGGCTGCGCCTGCGGCTTACTGACGCCAGTGGCTACCACTATGTACATACACATAAATATGTTCTCCGCATGCATGTTTGAGGGCCCATGCATGTGCGCCCAAGGGTCTAGAGCCAGGATGACGCACGGGGAGGGGGGAAAGGTGCTTGGCTTGGGGACAAATTGTGGCATGGGATTGCCTTTGCTCCTTGCTTCGCAAAAGCGCGTTCGTACGCAATGATTGCAGCCATTCCCCGGGTGGGCGCCTCTGGAATTGACCAATTTAGAGGTTGTTTCGACTTGCTGCGGGCTGCTGAGAGAGTCCACCTGTAGCCACTGCGGGCACCACTTGGTGCATGAATACTACCTGGGCCAGCAAGACCAATTGACCTAGCTAATTTACCCTAAACACACGTTTTGTTAAACCAGTTTGACGTGACAGCAGCAACGGTGGAATGTCTAGGCACCTGATCCTGCACGTATGTCAGGCCGCCTTGGTCTTGAATTAAGCATATCTTGCTTAATTCACCTTGATCTGCCACTTGATCGTCCGCCCATTAGAGTCAAACACGCATTCACCACTTGATTGGGCCATAGAGGTCGCATTCAATGCTGGCCGCTGTCGTGAAATGGGGTCCCCCCGGTGAGGGCGAATAGCCGAACTTCGGCCTTTGACGTCTATTAGTCCCAAATATGTCTACAATTAAATTATCGCGACTAAAAAGCTGCTAGGGGATTTATTTTGAATTTTTGTTTGAAAAATTGGTGCGCTGGAGATGCGTTTAATCAGAGGTACCACGCATTTACTAATCGCATGTGCACAGGGGCTGTGCAATAGACAGCTGCAAGTGAAACTTTGAGGCTGCGTCTCGCCCTAAGCTCGAGCGTATTGATTCAAAAATGTAGCTCAATATCCTGGCTCGGACAGATTTCGCAGTATCTCCGCTTTCTTGGCGCACCCTTAGTCAATACGCACTGCAGAAAAACGTCGATCTGTGCATGAGCGTTTGCTGGGGGGGGGGGGAGAGGGGGATGAGGTACGCGACCGTTGAAGCTCTCATTCGTAATAACTGGATTGGCGTAAGTCGCGAAAAAAGTGCGCCATATTTCAACAACTGCATTATAGCGTATTTTGTACATACCAGGCTGCACCTCTAGCTAGCTTTTTGGACGGGTGTGGCAAGGCCAGCGGTCCACCAAGAATTTTTCTACAAGAATATGACATGTGTGCTCGAAATTAGTATTTAAGCCCTCATGTTCCCTAAATACAGTGAGCAATGCCTTGTCCTGGCATACCCCTACCCCTCTCTGGCGGTTACGATTTGCCGGTATAGCTGGCCCAGGGGCCCTTATAACCTATCAAATGCCATCAAAAACTTTTCCAACGAAGCTGGCCGTTTATATAGCCTACTTTCTGTACAAAACGTTACGAACCGTTAACCGCCGTTAGCCTTTATGCAGGCCTGTGCATATAACTAAATGATCAAACAAACAAAAAAGACAGGGGGGGTGCACCCTCAGGGCTGATTGGTGCCAGGGGGTTACAGGTCGTTAAAATCTGTCGTCTTGGCCCCGCCTCAAAGCGTTACCGCGTGAGTGGTCCCCGGCCGGTAAGACCGTTTGAGGCATTATGCATGATGTGATTTGGGACACTAGCAGGGGACTCTGCGTGCAGGGATCATCATTTCAGGACTGGTTGTACGAGCCGTACGCGGTTATCTTCATGGTATCGCAAGGGGAAAGACTAGACGCCTCAAAAGGCGTGGCGGCACTCGCTAACGGTGTCGTTTCGAGGGTTTAGGTTTTTACAACTGAGCTGTTTAATGCCTTGTGGGGGAAGTGGAGAAGAAACTGAGTTGGATACAGAGCGTTAAACTGGCTTGAGAACCGGAACTACTCGAGTCTCTGGCGGCGAGTGTGCGTGAAATTGCGGATCCCTCATCAAGTGACATCATCCTGCAGAAGCAGGGTGTTTATATATGCATTTGCGCACATATTCAGGGTACATGCCAGGGTGCATTTGCATGCAGATGTGGTTACGGCCGTTGTTGAGACCAGTAGTCAGTGGTTATTTTGAGGTAAAACGGTTCTGTAGAGTCAACAGGGAGATTGAGCAACTGGGCACAAGCGGCACGTTACCGGCTCAAGGACCGGCGGGGTATCCGGTGGCTGTTTCCAAACAAGGGCTAACTTTGTGGCTATGATGAGAAATAACTTAAGGAGCTGGCCATAGAGCTAGGTAGGCTCGATCAAATAGACCAGATATTGGATATATATTGCTCCACAAGTGATCTGCATTAAAGCTTGGCACCGCAAGGGGCTGGTCGTTTGTGGATAAATGGAGCCGTTTCTGTGGTTTAACATGAGAAAAGGTGAACTGAGACTGTGAGTATCATCAATCTAATTTTTTGCGCCTCTTGCGCGCATTCCTGCAAGGCTACTTTATAGGCGGGCCGTCGTTGTAGTGACTAGGTCGCAGGCGATTTGAGGGTTGACCTTGCGTAAAAAAGCAGGGTGGTCGGTGGAGCTATAAATTTATCGACGCTACGCTTCGAATGCGTTGAACTGAGAAAAAAGCTAATGAGAGCTTGCCAACTGCGAGGAGAGGATGCCAGCTGTGGACCTCAAACGCGGAAACTTGACACGGAAATTTGCACCATAGGCAGTGAGCATAATATACGATATACTTGAATGAGATATTTTTAGAAGGTGTATCTGCGTGTACTGGCAGCTTTTGGCCTCGCTACGTACATGCCAAGCCTCTCCATATGGGCGAAAAAGTGAGGGCTGGGCTCAAAAAGCTCCAAATAGCACATAAAAAGGTATGAGTAGGGACTAGTGAAAGATTTTTTTTTTTCTTCGTGTGAAATTAGCTATATTAGCATGCATAAACTCTAGCCCGCGTATCGGACGTGGCAAGGCAGGAGCGAGACAACCGACGTGATGTATCGGTAGTTTCAAAAACTTGAAAAACAGACTGTTATAAATATGGATATGCAGTGGGAACCAGACATAGACTATTTTTTTCCTTTT
Source organism: Wickerhamiella azyma (assembly GCA_022577855.1). Taxonomy (NCBI): domain Eukaryota; kingdom Fungi; phylum Ascomycota; class Dipodascomycetes; order Dipodascales; family Trichomonascaceae; genus Wickerhamiella; species Wickerhamiella azyma. The sequence goes on from JAKISA010000014.1 coordinate 261,145, forward strand.
GAGAGCGCATGCCGCGCTGGCACGGGGGTGTATGGATATCCGTGTCGGCACCAAGCAGACGCTGCCAGTCCAATCGGACGTACAGAGAGCCAGAAGGGTAATGAAGCCTGGCTGGTTTTACATGAAATTGGCAAAAGAGGGATCCCGATGCCAGCTCCGATGTGACGGCGAGTGCTCGAAACCAGGGCAACAAGCTGTTCCTGCTGGATGAGCTTCGGGGTGGATATGCTATAGACTTGCTATAGACTTGTTGCAGATGACGGCTCGATTGCAGAGCTGAAATCAGGCATTAGCCTTGGCGACCTTGGCACCATCGCACAAAGCATTGTGGTAGTTTACAATAAATAGCTAACGACTAGGCAGCTTTGTCCAAAGGCTCTTCCTTGAGGTCGTCGAGATTTGCCTTTGCCTTTTTAGATTTTTTAGATTTTTTGGACTTTTTTGAGCCGGTGGTGGAGCTAGCGCTGGTCTCGGCCTCGGCCTCAGGCTCGGGGCTGGGCTCGCTTGGCTGAGGCGCGGCAGGCTCTGGGGATTCTTCAGGGGATTCGGTGGTGGTCTTGGTGGGGGTCGGGTTTGAGTCAGAGGTCGAGGGGCCCGGGCCTGAGGCCGAAGCAGAGGGAGCTGAGGCAGACGCCGATGAAGCCTGAGCGGACGCTGAGGCCGAAGCTTGAGGAACCTGGGCTTCCTGAACAGGCTCCAGCGACATGACATTCTCAACAATGAGCTTTGGGGTGCTGACGCGCGGGCTGGTCATGCTTTTGGGCTCGTTGGCCCTGAGGGCGCGGCGCCTGAGCACGTCGAGGTAGGCAACCATACGGCCCTTTTCCCTCATGCAAAAGATGGGGTTCTCAATATCGTCATCAACATAGGGCCGGCCGTGCTGGATGTCGTTTGCAAACGCGTCCAAAAAGTGGGCCCAACTCTGAGCCACGACGTATTTGGTGTCAAAGTCGCGACCAAACAAAATAATTTGGCCGAGTGTGCCCTGGGGGCCGGGCGCAAGGTCCACCGCTATGTTGTTTCCGCCACCGTCCTTGGCGAGGGGTACCCATGATGGGTGGCTGTAGACGCACTGCACGGCCTCAGCAGGCACACAACGCTGGGAGCCAAGGCGCGAGGCACCACGGCGCACCGCCTCATTGACCTTGATGGCCGCGTTGCGCCAAATTGACCACTCCTCAACAATGGACTCGAGGTCCATCAACTCGATACCAAACAGCACACCGGTGGGCCTGCCACCGCGTTCCTGGCCGTCGTGGGTGCAAATGCTCTCGCGCACGTCAGCGGGCAACAAGAGGTCCAAATCGTTGCAAAACTCGTCCACATCGCGCGAGGTAGCCCCGTCCAAAATCTGGTCGTGCAACTCGGGGAAGGCCTCCTCGAGGTACTCCACAATGCGACCCCACGCGACCTTGATGCTGGGGCCCACGTTGGTGCTCATTTGAATGTCGGTACTGCTCGCGTTGGGGTTGTTTAGCTGGGCGCTGCGGTTGAGGCTCGTGCTCGAGCCAGCGCTCGGAGGCGCAAGGGGGACCGCGTCATGACCGCTAGGGCGGTCGCCACGGTAGCTCGCATAGTGGTCAGGCGTGGTTATGCTGTGATATAGCTGCTTAATGCTACCAAAGATGGTCATGTTGTGTGAAGTTGTGAGACGGTTACTAATGGGGCTGAGGTCTTGAAAGGGGGGGATCGCTCGCACGCGCTCAAAAGGGGCTTACCAAGTGAGTAGCGCGGCAACCCCCCAGTTGGGACGAGTATGATTCAAACGGGGGTTTCAAGTAGCAACATCTAGAAATTAGTTTAGTTTGAGGAAACTCAACATGTGAGAGACACGTTTCGGCGTTCACATGCCCTACTTGCTCGACGAGGCGCGGCTAATGTGGACTTTGGGCGCGGCTGGTGCTGAGGGCTCGTTTTCGAGTGTGGTACGTTCGAGTGTGGCACGCACTTTTCAAACCATGCCGGGGAAGAAGGGGTTCAATAGTGCGCAAATCGTTTAAAGCCAAGCGCTTTGGTCAAGCAGCAGATGTACCCGACATTAAGCCCAAGAAATCTATTTGTACCCGCGTATGCAGGCGAGTATGCAGGTCCATGAACCCCACAGAAAAATGCAAACTGCTCTGGCTGCCTACTTCCGACTTGCCCCCCCCCCCATTGCTGCGAGCTGCCGCTGCCCACCGCCGACCCAGATAGCACATGCAAATGCACCTTTCATATGCCGCCTGTGTACGTAGATATGTGAGGACTCGTAGGGTCTGAGAGTAGATTAAAGGTGTAATGACCCAACCCGCTACTGTTTTTTTGCCTCCTACGAGGTGCTGCCGAAGGCAGACCACCATAGGACGGCTTCTGTTACCATGCATGCAGCCCCCGGCAGGGTGCATGCACATAGAATTGGGGCTATTCGCACTTCCGGTCCCAAGAGCCCAGAACTGAAGACAGCCCCTTTCTCGGGGTAGTGGCCCGAGCCTGGGTCATATTTTATTTTGCCCGGTTGAGCCACTGACAGGCTCAGAACCGCCGAGTTCTGCGGGCTCACCTGCGACCACATCACTCAGCGCAGGGGGAGGCGATAAACTATACAAGAGTCTTGTCCCTATGTAAATTAACATGCTCTAGTGTAACACCACGTCTGCCTCAAGTATACGCGCAAGGATTTTTGCTCACGCAACAAGCCTCTAGAAGTCCGTGCCTGGTCCTGCTTGGTGAGTTCTTTGGGCTTAGCCAGGTTGTTGCATGAGCTTTCGAGAACTAGCTAAATACTTGTTCGAGCTTGAGCCCTGCCTGGTCTGCCAGCTTTTTGTGTTCGGTACCTGGCATCCGTCGAAGGCCGCTTGTAGCCGTGCTCGTTGCTCGTGGCTAATGTGATGATTGCGCCGCGTCATGCCCCAATTTCTACGCTCATTTCCAATTCCCCATTTGTCCAATAAGTCGCGAGCCGGCTGCTCCAAGCACCTCGCCAAGCCCCACAGTAAGGGCAGCGCCAATCATACTTAACTCTGACCTTGTTGCGCTTAGTATTTGTTTGCTTTTTTAAACAGTATTTTACTGCTTCAAAGTTAGACCAGATTGCGCCATCAACTCCCTTTTTTTTGACTTGCCGGGGAGGTCGGCAAACCCAAAAAAAAAAAAAGGAGCTGATGGCGGCAGGTGGGCTCACATTGAAGCAGGTAGATAGCTGGCTCAAAAAATAAAAGCCTAAAATCAAGCGATGAGGGGCGCTGCCCTTGCTGTGGCATGCCCCTTGAATAACCCTTTACGCAGCCCTTCGTTTAATTGTATTTATTTGGTAAAAATATCACAGAGTTTAGCGGGGTGGAGGCCTCGGGATCCTGCCTATTTGTTTCTTTCAAATCCTACTGTCGCATCGTGCCACTGCCTTCCCCTCGCCAACATCGGCGACCTCACCCTGCCCATCACCCTTGACAACTGCTCCTATTTGACCTGCATTATCCCAAAGTCTAACCTCAGGGCATCTGTTTGTTTTTTGTTAGTCCTGCTTTTAGCTCGTAATACTGCCCTCGTCACCCCAATATCTACGACCTCGGCCTCGTCACCACCCTTGACAACCTGCTCCACCGCACCCTGCATTTTCAAAAATCCTGGACGTATGCCGTCCGTATGTTTTTCTAGTCCTGCATTTGGCTCGTGCCGCTACCCGTCGCCTCGCAAGACCCTCACCCTCACCCCTCGCTCAAAGACAAATTGCTCCCGTTCTGCCACTGTTTTGAGCTTACCAAGGCTGCACGCTGACCCTTGGTTTTTTTTATTATGCTATTTAGATGGCGCTCTGGGCACTCGCAAGGTTAATTTCTCCACTGCGGTTTTGCATGCCTAGGCTGCAGCTGAGCGGTTGTTTTACGATTTTGGGCGACGCAATACTTTGCTTTAATTGTCGACCATGGCATTGAGGTGTTTGAGCACTACTGCGAGCTCAACACTACCACTACCAATGCTTTTCTGTATGCGTGTATATCTTGACGCTCCCAGCCGTAGCCCAGGATGAAGATATTTTCCAACCTGATGCTTTATTTCAGGGCCAATGCTTCAAGATTTTTGATTTGGGCATTTGAAGTTGGCTTTTGTCGACTTCTCGCAGTGTTTATCAGGGGCCATGGCAAGGCCCACCTGGGTCCATGTGGGCTCAGCCTGGGCCAGACTTGACTGGAAGTTGGGGTTAACTAGGGGATGTGTTCAGACTAGCTATTTCCCCACAGCATCAGAAAAAGTGAGAACTTGGACCTGTGCCTAGATTGACGGCAAGGTGTATCGGTCGGTGCTAGAGAAGTGGGCCCCATAAAATTTAGGCAGGTGTGTATAGGTAGTGTAGCCTTGGGACCACTGGAAAAGCGACAGGGAATGTAATCCACGCTGAATCTAAAAGCTAGAGTTCATTTCCTCCTCGCTTTTGATCTTAGCTCACAGCGCAGGGGCCCACCGGGCGAGCGTGCAAGCACACAAAGTCTAAACTAGTTGAGCCAAAAAGCAGGCCCAGACTATTGCAGATGCATTTAGTTAGCATATATTAGCTATTAATTTACTCTTCATCGTCGGCCACGGTCTGGGCGGCGATACGGTCCAAATCACGCTGACCGTTCTCGGAGACGCGACGGCCACCCTTGGCGCTCTGCTCAAGGACACCGATCTTCTCGAGGGCTTGGAGGACGCGGCGGTTCACGGAACCAGAGGCGTCTTTGTGGTGGGAGGGGCGGAAACCGCGGTTCTTGGTGGTACCGTAGCGCTTGTTAAGGCGGCCGACACCGATATCCTTGCGGAGGTAAATGTGGCGGGCAACCGAAGCGGTGCGCTTGTAGAACCAAAGCTCGCTCTCAAGAGGAGGGAGCTCACGCGAGATGCCGGTCTTGACAATCTCGACGTAGCCGGGGATTTCGAGCTTACCCTGACGCTGCAAGAAAGCAGCGTAGGCGTTGATAAAGTCCTGAGCAGGAACGTCCTTGACACTAACGCCAGCCATATTGATGAAATGTCAGGCAGGGCGTGAGTGGTATGAGGTGGGTGTTTGGGTGTGAGCCCTAGTGCGTTAGTAATGGATCACGTGAATTTCAAGCCCAATTTGGCAAGACCCGCTCGTGGCGACAATTTTCAGCTAATTTCTAGATCTAAAGTGCTCCTTGAACCCAATTCCGACTTTATTCTAGCCCACTCACGCCCCTCCCGCGAGACCCATTTTTGCCACCCCGCCACTACTTTCCACCACCACCCACCCTCCGTCCATCTCCCCGGATCTGACTAACCACAGGTAGCCATGTCCCAAAACTTTCAGCAACTACTGCGCCAGATCCAGCAGCAGTCGCGCAAACAGGCCCCCAAGGGTGCCGCGGGCGGCATTGGAGGCTTAATTTTGCTCGGAGCCGGTTCCTTGCTGATTTCGTCGGCCCTGTTCACCGTGGACGGTGGTCACCGCGCCATTATCTACTCACGCCTCAACGGCATCCAGAGCCAGCTCTACAATGAGGGAACACACATTGCGATCCCCTGGTTCCAAAAGCCCATCGACTTTGAGGTCCGCGCAAAGCCCCGCAACGTCTCGTCCCTTACCGGCACCAAGGATCTTCAAATGGTAAACATCACTTGCCGTGTCCTTAGCCGCCCCCGGGTCGAGAGCTTGGCGACTATTTTCCGTACCCTTGGCCAAGACTATGATGAGCGTGTTTTGCCCTCGATCATCAACGAGGTCTTGAAGGCGGTGGTTGCCCAGTTTAACGCGTCGCAGCTCATCACCCAGCGTGAAAAAGTGTCCAAGCTTGTGCGCGATAGTTTGATGCAGCGTGCCGCCAAGTTTAACATCCTTTTGGACGATGTCTCGCTCACGCAAATGTCGTTTTCGCCTGAGTTCACTGCGGCGGTCGAGGCCAAGCAAATCGCCCAGCAGGACGCGCTGCGGGCCGCATTCATTGTGGACCGTGCCAAGCAGGAGAAGCAGAGTATGATTGTCAAGGCTAGCGGTGAGGCCCGCTCGGCCGAGCTCATTGGTGAAGCGGTCAAAAAGTCCAAGGGTTACCTCGAGCTCAAGCGCTTTGATACCGCTCGTGAGATTGCCGCCATTGTTGGTCCTAGCGGCAACAAGCTGACGCTTGATGCTGCGGGTCTCCTTGAGGCCAGCTTGTAGTGTATATAGTATTCGTACATCGTGTAAACGCAGGCCGGAACTCTTCCCGCATTTAGTGCGTCTATCGGGCGAAACCTGTTTTTCCTTTTGATAAACAGCACGTACTAATTTTTTGTGTCGACTTGTACCAGATTCTCCATACTTAGTGCCTCATGTACTAGGCATTTAGGAGGCACAGGCAGTAAAGTGCAATCAAGCGCAATGAAGTATGCTATGACTATGTTTTTATGTACTCTTTCCCTTTCTCTTCTCGACCCTAAAATTAACCGCACGGGCGGTATTAACCTCCATCGTTGTGATGCTCTCCTTGAGCCACTCGAGATCCTCATTACACTGGTCAAGGCTCTTGTGCGCAGCCTCGAGCTTGGACGCCAGTAACTCAATCGCCTCGGGGATTGGGTACTCGAGCATGGTTGAAGCTCCAAGCCACACCATCACCTTGTCAGTAGGGGGGATCTCTGCCTCGGCATAAACAGTGTCGTTGAGCTCGTACCGCGTCTTGAACGGGTCGTTGCGGTCCCTTAGGAACTTGGCCATATCAAGGCTTTTTTGAATGTCGGGGATCTTGCCCAAAAGCGACTTTACCCGTTCACGAGTGTTGCTCTCCATAAATTGGTATTTTTGGGTCTGAGTCGACAACACTTGCAGCAAGTGGGTCGCATCCTCTTCGTTGGCGCAATACTCGCTAATATCTGCCAAAAACGGTGCCTCGGGGATTCCCCGTGGGTTGGTTTTGGTCGGTTTCGGCAGGTCCTTGAGCATGTCAGCCGTCTGGCAGCGTCGGATCCTGAGGAGTCCTGCGAGCAGGGCAGGTGCTGTAGCAGCGACGAATAAAATCTTAGCATCGTAGCTATAGTCTATCTAGTCATAAAGCCTCTATGCTATGAACTAAGGATGGCACCTAAAAACTGGGCTCAAACTTGTCGACTGCCTCAAACCCATCAAAGAACCCGTTAAACTGGGCTTGTTTGGTCACGCGACCAAACCACCTGGCAACATTGGGGTGCGCCGCACGCCACTCGGAGCCGTACATGAGCTGGAACAGCCGCCACAGGTTGGTGACGCCGTACAAATCAGCGATGGACAGTTGCCCTGTAAGGAACTCCTTGCCCTCAAGGTGGGCCTCAATGCGATCCAGAAATGTTCCCACAAGCTTGTCCTTTTCGTCGTAAACTTTGCGGTCGGCTGGAATGCGTTTGAGCACCATGCCCAGCATGGTGGTCGCAGGCACCATCAGCTCGTAATTGAATTGAATCATGAACTGCAGGATCTGGGCCTTGGCTTGAGTCGAAGTTCCGAGCAACTCGGTGGCGCCTGCCAGCTCGACCAGCGCAAGCACAATCGGAATCGACTCCTGCTGGATGGTGCCATCAGCCCATTTGATTGCAGGGACAAAGCGGCCTGAGAACTCGGCAGGGAAAACTCCATCAGGTCCGCTGAGTTTGAGGTCCAGCTTATAGTGCTTGACAAGGGCAGTAGGAAGGATTGCACGGGTGCGCAACGGCTCGTCGGCCACGGTTTGGTTGTAGAGGGTTCCAATCATGACTGAGGTAATGTGGGTGCTGAGAGCATTTAGGGCAAGTTTCGGTGCCATTGATGCTGTGAAATGTGGGGTTCAGCTAGTGTTTTGTTGAAAGATCCGGGGTCGCTTTAGATTTCTCGAAAAACTTGGCACTCGCTGCACTACGTGAACAACTGTAAATACACAACAACAGACGAAAATACAGGACAAGCAGAATGTATATGTAGCATCCGCCACAACTATACCTAATCTCGTGCAATTGAGCATGTGCTTGCCTACTTCAGCATGCGAACCCTCAGAAGTGGGGTATGAGGGATAGCTCAAAAACCGGGCTAAAATGAGCTTGATTCATCTTTGATGGACTACAAACACTAGACAAAATAAAATTTTATCCATAAATACCACATAGAGGAATTTTTCAAAGCACCTGCCGGCTCCGGCCGAGAATCGAGTAGGGCACAGGACTTGCCGAGCAACCGCACATACCATAGACTACTCAAATGAAACTAGAAACCAATTTTCCACCAAAATTTCTCGACATTTGCGCCCTTTTTGCAAGTTTCCGCGCCCTCATCACTGCAAAGATGACTAACACACTAGGGCCCAGATACAAATCCTCTCAAACCACATACCACTCACGGCGTACTCACAATCATCAATGGGTGTCGAACACTACAAGCAAAAGCCTCACCAGCGCCAGTCGAACCGTACCGCTCCCAAGAGTGAGAACCCCTACCTTCGCTTGCTCGTGAAGCTTTACCGCTTCCTCGCTCGCCGCACTGAGTCTGGTTTCAACCGCGTTGTCCTCAAGCAGCTCTTTTTGTCCAAGGCCAACCGCCCCCCTGTGTCGATCAGCGCTCTTAGCCGCAACCTCGCCCAGCCCGGTGCTGCTTCCAAGACCGCCGTTGTTGTCGGTACCGTGACTGATGATGTCCGTCTCATTGAGGTCCCCAAGATCTCTCTTGCTGCTCTCCACGTCACCGAGGGTGCCCGCGCCCGCATTCTTGCTGCCGGTGGTGAGATCCTTACCCTCGACGAGCTTGCCCGCCGCTCCCCCAAGGGTGAGAACACCCTTCTCGTCCGCGGCCCCCGCTCTCACCGTGAGGCCGTCCGCCACTTTGGCTTTGGCCCCCACAAGGGTAAGGCTCCCCGCATCCAGTCTACTGGCCGCAAGTTCGAGCGTGCCCGTGGTCGCCGGAGAAGCAAGGCCTTCAAGGTGTAAGATGGTTACACTGCTATATATAAATAGGTTAATACTGCCAAATGCATAATGTCTGGGCTGCGAGTGTGGGTCCTTTCTTGGGTTCCTCGCTTGAGCATGCGAGCTGGAGCATGCTCACTTGCTAGTTGAGACCATTGGCGATCTGCAGCCAGCTCGTGGAGCCCCCTGCTCGAGGCTGGAAAATTATGGGTTGTTGTAGTTTTATTCAAACTTAAGCTGATTTGGGGTAATTGCCTCACTTATCTGGCCTTTTAAACAAGCTATTTGCGCACCTGGACCCCATGGGGACCTTCACCCGAGAGGGTACTGCACAAACTATATAATGACTAGTGACACGGATTCTCTATACTTGTACTCTTATTCCGAGAAGGTTTGGCCCCAAAATCTATACTTTTACTGGCGGGTCTTCCCCTTTTGGCGCGCATTCCCATACTTGACCCATATTTTTAGTGGTTTTAGCCTCAAACCTCCATACTTGGGTTAGGGCTGAGAAGTCAGGGCTAGGGCTGAGGAGCCAGGAGCATCTACCAAAAATGTGCGACACAGTCTATTAATTAAATTATCTGATGGTTCTCTTGCACCGTTCATAGTGGCGATGCATTGTATCCCTGCGGGAAAATGTGCTATGGCACAACTCGCACACATGCGGCTTGATGCCCAGGTGCGCCAGCATGTGCCGCCGTGCATGCTTAAAGTGCTTGTACTCGTTCTTGCACTCGGGGCACTGCCACCCATCCCTAAACTTGATGGGGTCCTCGAGCTTGCTCTGGCCAAGGCACGCATTGAGCACCGCCTGCTCCGAGGCCATGTCGACATCCTCGAGGTCCACGCCGGGTATGCTGGACGCTATTGCTGTTTTGGAGCGCAAGGCAGCTGCGGCAGCGGCCTGGAGGTTGCGGCGCTTGAAGGGGCGACCGGGCTTGCGCACCTTGGCCACGCTGGGTGACACGACCGGCACATACTCTTCGTCCTCATCCTCCTCCTTGACGATGGGGCGAGGCCGCTTGCGCGGAGTGGGCCTCTCGGTACTGCCCGGAGCCGGGTCCAGCAGCGGCACGCGCGAGCACAAAGGAGGCAGGATGCAAGAAGGTGAAGAGGCAGGAGGCGACGGCGGGCTGATGCTGTTTGTGCAGCTGCCACCGCTGCTCATACTCGTGGCCATACTACCCTGGCTAACCTGGGTGTTGACGCTGCTTTGAAAACTGCCGGCGCTGCCAACAGACCCAATGCTACCGGCCCTACCGGCGCTGCTGGCACTCCACTTGTTGCTTTTCGGCTTAAAGGCGTCCTTGAGAGGAGTCGTCGACAAAGTGGGCGGCATGTAGCTCGAGCGCATCGTGCTCGCAGGGTTAACAGTTTGGAACCGGTTGTGCTCAGGGCTAGACGCCAGCATCACCATAAATTGCACACCGTTCAGCACAGATCCAAGCTGCAGCGAGCCGTTCGCAAGCTGAATAGGCTGCAGCCCGCGAGACTGTGAAACCGGCCGAGGAAGTTGAGGCGGCGCAGACGAAGCTTGAGCTTGGGTAGGTGGAGGTGCAGGTGCATTGGGACTTGCATCTTGGACAGGGGTATGCGGGAAAAAGGTCGAAAAGGGCGTGGTGGGGAATACAGGCGCGAATTGGACCGCCATGGGGGTCAAGGACCCAACAAAGTAGGGAGCTGTTGGTGTCCAGGTATATGTGTCCATGGGCCTGTAGCAGCTTTTGTGAGGCACATGTGCACGGCCTCTTGTTTATAAGGTTGGAGATTGTGGGTAACTGGGGTTAGGGTACCTTTTGTCAATTTAGCGGGCCTGGAAAATGTGTTGCAGCGTGAAGACGCACTCAAAAGGTCTGAACGCGGGAAAACTCATGTTTTTACGCCAATATTATACTATAAAGTACACTGCTCAGGAAATTGAGCCCCAAAAATAGCGGCATTCCCCACAAGCCCCAAAATTTGAAACTCCTTGACATGCAGTGCACCCTAGCCCTTTGGCGAGTCAGATTATTCAAGTGATGACTTGCAGATTACACGTCGCTTAGAAGATGAGGTTCCTAAATTGAGCATTACCCACATGGCCTGCATCATGCACGGCTAATTGCGTGTCGATGCGTGTGCGGATTCGGTGGATTTGGAGGAAGTGTGAGCCCCAAAGTTGTACAACTAAATAGACCTGAAGATTTAAGTAGAAACAATTATATACGGTATCGCTCAGTGCTCGACGCGGGCACTTTCCGCACTATTGGGCATGGTGGGGTATGGCGGGCCAAAAAAGGGATGAGACCTTTTCCAAATTGGGCCGCGGCGTGCAGGTTATTGAGACTAGTTGTGAATGGCATCTACAGTACCCAAATAGGACCACAGACGCCCAAATGCAACGATCAAGAGCCAAAAAAGGTCTATCGAGAAGGGCCTCCAAAAGTCCCACGTGAGGGGCCAATAAAGGGATAAAAGGGTCACGCGGCCCGCTACGGGGCTGAATACTCTCACGCACCTCACGCGGCCTTCTTTTCCTTTTCCTTTTCCTTGTCCTTTTTCTTTGATTTCGACTTGTCCTTTTTCTTGCCTGCATCCTTTTCCTTGTCCTTGGGAGCGTCCTTTTCTTTAGTAGACTCTTTATCATCCTTCTCACCCTTATCCTTGGCCTCATCTTCAAACGCCTTGGTCATTTTACCCTCGGAATTGTCAAAGGTCTTGCGAGCCTCGAGGATCTCCTTTTGCAGGGCCAGGAGCTCTTCCACACGGCCCAACTTGCGCGGGTCATTGCGCAACGCAAACTTGAAGTCCTCAACTTTGAGCTTTTGGCGGTTGGCGGCCTTGGCGACGCGGTGTGCCTCGAGACAAACTGCCCCGATATACTCCTGCAGAATGTCTTCGAGCACGGCAATTGTCTCGGGGCTGGGGTTGGCAACATCACCATAAGCATATAGCAGACTCTTGAGGTCGTTTGTAAACAGGTTTGCGCGCCTTCTGCGGATGTTGACCATGGCTGCTGTGCTAGAGAGCTGTGTAAGCGGGGATAAAAAGGACAAAAGTACGGCCGAGGTTGCATTTGGGCGTGGATGGACAATGCTCAGATGGTCAATGGCTCGACAAGCCTGGGCAACTACAAACTATGTATCCCAAATATTTGAAATATTCTATATAAAACCAACCGGTCCAAAAAAATTACGTGAGAAAGAGTCACGCTTGTCGAAACAACGTTGGCATATCCCCTAATTTTTGCGGATGCCCATCAAGTCCAAGTCGTTCACTGGATGCTGGACGTGCCGTTCGCGCAAAATCAAATGCGATTTGGGTACGCCCGAGTGCAGGCAGTGCCTCAAGGCCAACATAAAGTGCGAGGGCTACTCGATCAAGCTGCGGTGGTCGGGCGAGGCAGACCCAGGCAATGACCGGCGTGCGGTGGGGTTTGTGAAATTCCCGCCAAATATGCTCTACGACACCTACGAGGAGCTGGATATGGCCCTAAACAATCTAAATGTCGCCAACCCCGTCGCGGATAATACGGTCGTTACCGGCCCGTTTGGCCTTTTTGCAGCAACTCCAGACAATGTTCAGCCAAGACGAAGAAAACGTAGGGGTGTAGGTGGGACCAGTGGTAGCGCTACGCCCGTTGCACAAAGGGCTGGTACCCCAGGCACTCCTCACAGCACGCATAGTACGCATAGCACGCATAGCACGCAAAGTTCGACTCCTGCACCCGAGTTTGGTGGGAACCTAATTGGTATGGGCATTGGCCACGGCAGTGGGCAGGGCGAATCGTCCGGGGATTTGTTGCCCAAATTGGCTTCAATTGAGCAGGAGCTGGTCGAGATGTTCCCCGAGGCGTACATGGATACAGGCCCTTCAAATAATGAACACTTGCTCTTTGGTGCCGAGGGGCCAGCCCTACTAGATTTCCCCAAATTGCCCTCCGATACTTTTCTACTGGGAAACTCGCCGCCCATGTGGGCACAGGCCCGCTACCTCTTGCAAAATTACAAGGAAAAAGTTGTGCCCATCATGACCTATGTTGTGCACGCCAAAAATCCCTGGAGCACCATCTATTTGCCGCGGGCATACAATGCCATTGGCGACATTGTGGCTACCGGCACGACGAGTCCTGCGCGCTACACTATTTTGCACGCAGTAATGGCATGCTCTGCACTCTATATTCGCAATACATTGCCTGCAGGCTCGCCGCATCGCGAGTATTATTGTGACCTGGGCGAAAAGCTCCAAATCCAGGCGAAATCGGGGCTGGCCCAAGTCCTTCAGACTGCGAGCACAAAGTACAAGGACTTTTTGGTTGCTCTACTAACAATGGTAACCTTGGACTTGGTCAAAGGCGACTCGGGGCTAGGGGTCGTGCCCCTGAATGCGGCCCAGCGGCTCATCAACACGCGATACATGAACCGGCCTGTTTTATCGCGAAAAGCCAAGATCCTGCACCGCATCTGCGTAATGTTGACGCTGCTACAGCGCAGCACAACCTTTAGCCCCCAAGAACTCAAGCTCAGCGACGCGTGGATGGACCAGTCCCTGGAGGACCATGTACCGACTCGCAACGTCGAGGAGCTGGAAAAATTAGAGAGCCGGCAGCACCCGCTAAGCTTTATGAGCGACATGTCGCAGCTCGAGCAGTACTTCAGCGAGTACAGCCAGAGCATTGCCAGCACCGAGGCCGAGGCGATACCGGTCAATTACGAGGCGGTGTCGCCGCAGCTGATCCACGGCGTGCCCGAGTCCCTCATGTATGTTTTCAAAATGGTGGTCGAGGTGTCGCGCAAGGCGTTCAAGGCGCGTATATCGGGCGCCGAGTTTGACCACGAACTCACCTCGGCGTGCACACGCGTCGAGGCGCATCTCGAGGCGTGGCGTGCCCAGTTTGAGCAGAGCCCGCCCACTGATCTTACTGTGAGGGATGTGAATGATGTGGTGAGGAACCATAGCCTCGCTTTCCACTCGACTCTCGTGGTGTACCACTACCGCCTCGCCAAGGATGTGAATCGCATGTTGCTGCAGCCGTACCTCGAAAAAGCAATCGACCATTTGGAGGCTATTGCCGCCATCAATGCCAAGGGCAAGGTGGTTGCCCTGCCGTTCTTTTTCCCTGGCTTTATTTGCGGTTGTGAGATCCTGCCCGACAACACCGTGTTGACCCAGCGCTACGACCGGTGGTTTGAGCTTATGCGCAACACTTGCCTTAGTACATATAGCACTGCTCTGCAGGTTTTGGCAGAATGCAGGCGCCGCCGTGCGGCCAATTTGGGCGGCGACAATTGGTGGGAAATCGTCGAGGAGTGGGATATCTCCTTGGTGCTAGTTTAATATTTATTTTAGAGCAATCATGCTGGAGGGGGACGCGGGGGGCTGTACTCAGAGCAGGGCTCGCTCAGGGCTGGCCAACTTCACCCTGGGCACCCCATCCCCTTGCACTCCCCGGGCACCCTATCCCTGACCAATGCTCCCCGAGACCCTTTTCGGAAAGTGGACTCTGCTGATCGCCGCAGTGTCCATCTTCAATTCTGCCCAAGCTTATACCGGCAACCTTGGCCTCTCGCGCAAAATTTATAGCGCTGCTCCCCAACAGGTGACCCCACTTTCCAACCGCACTTTTGGCACTTGGACGGCAGCAGTGGCCGTTGTACGCGCGATTGGGGCCTATGACCTGCAGAATCCGAGCACTTGGTGGATTGTGTTTAGCACATATGCGATCGCCCTTGTGCATTTTGGTCTCGAGTGGCGCTTGTTCCGTACGGCAAACTTTGGCGCCGGTCTCACCGGTCCGCTGGTTGTTGCCACCACGAGCCTGACCTGGATGCTGCTTGGGGCGTAGCGAGTCTGAAATTAGCTGTTTAATGTCATAAATTATCTACTTTCTGGGATCACGGCGCTTGAGCTCTTCGACGACCGAACTTCCCAGCAACCGCTCGAATCCGAGCCTATTGAGGAACTCGAGCTTCAAGTCAGTCTTTGCAACCACGGTAGCAGCACGCGGTGAGTTATCGAGGAGCGCAAGCTCGCCAAAGTAGCCACCGGGGCCCGACGTTCCCACGACCTTGCCGTCGACCTGGAACTCGACCTGGCCTTCCTCCACAATGTAAAAGTGGTCGCCGGGAGTGTTTTGCACAATAACTTGTTCACCCTTGGGCACCTTCTTGCTCTGCAGGGCATCGGCCAACCGCAGCTTGGCCGGCTGTTCAAGGCCGCGTAGCAGGTCCACGCTCTCCAAAACCTTGAGGACATGATCACGCTTGTCACCACGGTTCTTGACCATGATACTTTTAAATGTGGAGCGCGAAAAGACCCACAACTTGCAGTCGTCTGTGGCAGTCACTGAGGCAGCACGAGGGGCATTATAGAGAAGGGCAAGTTCACCAAAGCAAGCACCAGCCCCTGCCTTGCCTACCTGAGAACCATCCACCTCGAATTTGACCTCGCCAGACTCAATAATATAAAAAAAGTCGCCCTCGTCGCCCTGGCGAATCAGGACCTCGCCCTGCTTGGCGTCGCGCGGCGTCAAATAACGGGCAATCTGCCGGCACTCGGAATCTCTAAACAAAAACATCTTTGAGAGGGCCTCGACCGCGGCATCGCTCACTTTGCTACTTGGCGTCGGAGTATCTAGCGCGCTCGGGTCGCACTCGGCAGACACCGAGGTTCGCCTAGAGACAACAAACTGCGTATCCGGGGCCGCCGGCGCTTGTGCTTGGCCGGGCTCCTCTTGGTACGCACTGGAAAACATGTGATTACAAACGCAACCTTGGGATCCCTGTGAG
Source organism: Wickerhamiella azyma (assembly GCA_022577855.1). NCBI lineage: Eukaryota > Fungi > Ascomycota > Dipodascomycetes > Dipodascales > Trichomonascaceae > Wickerhamiella > Wickerhamiella azyma. The sequence goes on from JAKISA010000014.1 coordinate 276,768, forward strand.
TGTTGACCCCACACAGCGCAGCGGCTACCTGCTGTCGAGGGTTAGGGCTTTGGCAACGGACGGGGCAAGGGTCCAACGGCTGCCGGCCAATTTGGGTTTGACGGGCGCAGCGCGTGCAGATCGATAATTCACGGAAAATTTGAAAACTTTTGGTGGCCGGGCGAGTCGAAATCGCCCCACACTGGCGCATCGGATCGTGGAAAACACGCCTTGAGATTATATGCATGATCATCCAAGGCGGGCACAGAAATAGAATTAATCAAGCACCAGACCTTGGATTCGTGCGTGCTGCCCAAGTTGAGATGGGCTGCCACGCCTAAACTTGCGCTTGCAGCACTGGGCGGCTGTCGGCTGTCGGCTGTCTCGGCCGATTGCACAAGCGATGCGTCAAGCCACGGGTGGTGCAGCCTCGAGCAGAGAAGGGCCATTGCGTTAATTGGCGTGTATATTCCTAATAAGCTTAGCTAAATGTGCCGAAAAAAGGTCTCAGCGTGGCGAGTCTATACGATACACATCAAATATTAACGTTTGAGGATCTGGTGCTTTCCCACTTTAGGATCACCAAGTACTGTCTAACCAAGCTTCAAGTTACTGTTTTCAGCTACTTCATAATAAATAAAAGGCAAACCAGGTTCCATGCCGTCAAAGAGGGGCCAACTGGTCTGCTCTAGTGCTATGGGCGCTCAGCCCCCAAGAGGGCTCCCTAGTTAGCATCCTCGGACCCAGTATCACCCAATGCTTGCCCAGCAGCCGCCTTAAGCCCCTCTAGCGTCAAGGTAGTGTCCTCGTCACTCTCGGGGCTCGGGGGATACACGAGTTCGGGCAATTTTTCGTGCGACTGGAACCCGCTCGCAGAAGCACTTGTGGGCATATAGACATCGTCGTCTGTGCGTGCCAGCGCTTTAATTAGCGCATAGCCCACAACAACCACTAACAACAATGTCTGAATGGCAATTGTTTGGTGTTGGAGGTGGACCTGCTCGAGGGTGCGCTGTAGCGACGAGTGCAGCTGGTGGGTCTCACGGATATAACTCGAGTTAAGGCCGCGCAGCACAGCATTTGTTTTATCGGTTTTCTCTTCAAGGTGCCGGATCCGGGCCAGAATAACCTCGTAAAAGCTGCCGCCATTGTGCTCGAGTTTGGGCTTGCAACACGCCTGTGTCGTGGCTTCCAAGGGGCTGCGGGCTGCCAGGCAAGGATCTACCTCGAGCCGCGGCGCGCACTCATCCAATTCTTCCTCGTCCCCTGGCTCCAAGATGGTCTTGGACTGGTCGAGCATCGTGGTGCCATGGACGGCAATTGTGTTGAGAGGACAGTAAAATTCGTCACCCCAATGACTCAAAAAGTCTAGCCTGATATGTGAGACCCAGTGGTGGGGGTTTTCCAGCGTAAATAGCTGCTCCACCCGCTCGTCGCTGCCGCTAAAAGAGCCGAGTGCAATCCAATTTGTGGCTTCGTAGGCGTACCGGTCGGTTCCGTAAAGCTTAACATCGCGAAAACTAGAGCTAAACAACTCAAAGTTGCCCAGAGAAATCGAGTCGAGCAGGATATCTTGGCACAATTGGATGTGGACCGACTTGTCGGGGGCTCCGCACTCGTACAAAAGGTAAGAGTCCCGGCTGGGTTTGAGGAGGTCTGCGGGGTTTTTGGCGTTGTTTGCGTAAACTATAGACGCCGCACAGTCCACAGATGCATAGTTTGAGCGCATCCAAATCGAGGGGTGGTTGAGGGGGGCTTGCAAAAGCGCTGGGTGGTTTGGCGGTGGAGCTCGAGCTTGTGCGAGCTGAAGGGAGAAAGGGTTTAAGAAGATGGACTGAGGCATTGGGGGTATAGTGCAGCTTTCAATTCGATCAAACGCGTTGTTCCTGGTACTGAGGTTGGTCAAAGACGCCTCAAGCAATCGCCACAACACGATCGCGACGCGGTCACAAACCTTGCTCGAGGCCAGTGACTACAGCTAGTTTCTATATTTAGGGGTGTTTTCGAGCAAGCGGCTCGCTGTGGCTGTCAAATCATGACCTAAGAGGTCTTTGATGCTGGGTGACGTTTCAAATTGGTTGAGTCCAAAAATAGGCCACTCAGAATTAGCACACGGCCAAGTGCACCCATGGGTGCACCCACGGGTGCAAACAGCTACGATCAAAAAATTTCACCTTAGTTTTACCTGCGCCTCTATCTGGGCCCCCTGGTTTCTGGCCCAACCCCTGCGTCTACATAGCCCCCTACATAGCCCCGTCAAGTTTGGTCAGCACTCCATGCAGACAATTATCCTGTGCGCGTTTGCGCTTGCGCTGGGAGCTGCCGACGACACCAGCACGTCCACGACCACGCCCGGGGTGGTGGCGACTACGTCCTCAAGCACAACCACCCCCGCTGCTGCGGCTGCCGACACCTCGACCTCAAGCACAACAACGCCTGCTGCTGCGGCGGCCACGACTTCGAGCACAACCACGCCCGGGGTGGTGGCAACTACGACCTCAAGCACAACTACTCCGGCTGCTGCCGCGGCCACCACAAGCAGCACGAGCAGCACCTCGAGCAGCACCTCAAAGACGAGCACTTCCAGCAGCACAAGCAGCACCAGCTCAAGCACTACAACTGCCGCCGCACTCGCTGCATCCTCGAGTCTTAGTTCGTCCACTGCGGCGGCCTCTTCGTCCTCCTCGATCGATATGGGCCCCTGGACAGACACAAGCTACCTGGAGGGCACTTGGCAATCCAAATCGGGAATGGTGGTCACCGGTCCAGACTTCTACGACCCCGTTCACGAACTTCTTATTGACCCTGGGCTGCCCGGATGGTCGTACTCGTTTACAAGTGATGGGTACTGGGAGGAAGCTATTTATCAAATTACGAGCGACGGCTCACACCCCACGTGCCCCTCGGCTGTTTTGATCTTTCAACACGGTACTTGGGAAGCTACTTCCAACGGTAGCTTGGTGCTCACCCCGTTTGCCGACGATGGTCGCCAGCTGCTCAGTGAGCCGTGTGCCACCAGCGGCTCGAGCACTTATTCGCGCTACGAGCAGCAGGAAATCTACAAGCAGTGGTACGTTGAGATTGACAACTACTATGGCCGCTACAAGTTGCAGCTGTACAAGTTTGACGGCAGCCTCATGCCCCCTCTCTACCTCGGGTACAAGCCGCCGCAAATGCTGCCGACCGAGACCATGAACCCCACGAGCAACGGCAGCTCGTCGGCGAGCTCGAGCGGCGCGGCACGCCAGCGGATTCGGCGCTCGCTCGAGAACGCCCGCAACATCAAGAAGCGCTCTGCCGGCGTTGAGCTGCGCCAAAAGGCCCACTTTGACTGGCTGTGGTACGGCGGAGTTAGTTTGATGGTTGGTGGCGGCCTCGCGTTTGCTGTCTTGTCTTAGGGCTCAGCATAGTATCATACAGTAGCATATATAGCCATGATTTGGATTGCAGAGTGCAGGGAGCTACGTGCGGGGGGAAACACTTTCTAGCGGCCCTCAAATCAGGCCAGAGAGGCAATATGCAAGAACTGGCTCAAATTTTGATACCATTGGGGCACTTTGCTAATTGAGCCAAACCCTGCTTTTCCCGCTATCTCGATGCAAAACAACGCTAGCTACTTGTTGCTCTGCACCACACATCAAAGACAATGCCCCTCGTCCTCCTTTTTACCCCTACGGCGCAGCATCATCTTTGCCTGGAACTGAAACCAGTTCTTTACCTGTTTGTGGTTTAGCCCAGTCTGGCGCGCAAACGCCATCCTCTTGTTGTGATTCGGCATGGGCTGGTCAACATTGGCATGCAACCACGCACGCATCGGTGCCTTTAGATCAACTGTGGCAGGCTTGGTGGCAGGCATACCAGCGTCTTGTTGAGCTTGCAAGAACCAAGCATCAAGCTGCTGGAATATAAACCCTGTGCGCTGCATGAGCCGCTGACGCTCTTCAAATTCAGGGTAGGCATAAATTTCAAACGAGGCACGAAGTACAGTAACCTGATTTTCATTGGGCTTGACTTGGTCTGCGTACCGCGCTTTGTGGGACCAGGTCTCGACCAGCTCAACTTGGCTGCCGATTTCTTGAGCCAGTTGCGCCACCTCCTGCTCAGTTGGAAACGGATGATGCTCTTTATACCAAACTTGGAGTGCGCTAAAGTCTGTATAGTCGGTATCCACTTGAGGGTGCTCTGCAATCTGTACGCGCTTGGTTTGCCTTGCTGGGTGCTGCTTCTCCTGGTCGCTTGAGGCGCGCCAGACCTCCTCGTGCTTGCCGGCCATTGCACTGCCAGGCATTGCATTGCTACGCCAGCCATTGTCGATCCCCCAAAGCTTGGTCTGTGCGAGGGTAGGGTTGCGGTGGTGACTGTAGAAATCACGGATCCAGGCACGCACCTGCTCACACGTGAGTCCTGCCGCTTGGGCAACTGGATCCACCATTTCCTTGGTGATTCGCTGGTTGAGATTTCCACACAGGAATTTGCGCATGACATCTTTTTGTTTGGAAGTGAATCGATAGGGGCGGCTACCTGCGCGCACCACGAGGGGGATTCCCTGTCGGGCTCCCTGTGGGGCTCCAACGGGGTCCGAGCGCGCGAATGGCTCAATCAAGAAACAATGAATAAAGGTATGGTCAAATTCTGTTTTAAGCTTTTTGCGCAGCGGCTCATTGGGTGCATCCCGCTCCTGCTCGCTGAGCTCGCTGAGCTCGCCACGCGCCCACGTCTCAACAGCCGCTGCAAGGTCAGATGAATTCTTGGACTCGGCGGCGGCGGCGGCGGCGGCGGTGACTGCCGCTTTGGCTTTGCGTTGAGCCTTGGCATTGCGCGCCCATGCTCTCTTGACCTGGCGCCACAGCTCATCGCGGCGCTTCTTGGCCTCGCCGAGTACCTCGGCGTCGTGCGCATCCTTGCCGTCACGCTCGTGCAGGTTTTTCACCTCAAACTCAGCCTCGAGCCATGTATCCTGGAGGCGTTTGAGATCAGAGTGGCCCTGGGCATCTGCGGGGTTGCTACCTTGAGCGCTCTTGTGGAGCTGTGGAGCACACGACGCTTGAGGAAGCCCAGTCAAATCCTCAAGTAGAACTTTCCTTGGCTTTTGAGGCCTTAGAAGCGGCGTGGCGTGTGCAACACTAGCCGGGGGTGCCTCAACACTGTAGGCCGAAACAATTACCCCATGCGGAAATATAGCGCGAGGTAGCGACTCAAGCACGGATAAGGGTATGAGCGTCTGCTGCTGCGGAAATTGTACAGACACAAACTGGTGCTGCCGCGCATGAATAGGCTGCGTATGGCTACCTTGAGCCTGAATGCGTTTGCGTACTTCATATTGCGGGATTTGAGAGCAGTGTCGTAGCATGAAGGAAAGGGCGCGCGCCGTGCTTGTATGATGGCTCTTCGTGTGCACGCGCGCATGCATGCAGGTGCCTGCAGGATGCATGCGCCGGTCTTTTCCACAAGAAAGGCCTTGAATTTCCACTAAATTAATTTTTCAAGTTTGATGTCACTTCTATACTTGGAACACACTGCTTAACTGGTTGACCAAGTCGCCTACTGGTCTTGAACGAGCGAGCTATTTTATGCAAGCCATGTAAAGCGTGCAAGGGCCTCCACGATTGTAGAGCTGGTGCTGTAGATGGTTTAGAAACGCATATAGAGGACGTGCGATGGTAACGATCCTGGAGATGCTGCATACATGTGCATGCGCGTACGTGAATGAGGGTCCACAGTTAGCAGGATGCTCCAAGTGTCTAGGCTCGACGCCTTGCAATCTCTTTGTGCATTTTGGTACTGTTGGTTTATTCTGCCAAGTTAATTACGGAGGCCTTGCCCTGGAATAGACTGAAATATCTACAGTAGTATGTATATTGTGCGATCCTGCAGGAAAGCCCAGGCCGTTCTTTGAGTATTTGGCCCAATGTTTTACACCCAGCTCTATAGATATCTATACCTTTCTATATCGCTAGCGCGCGCTAGTCCCTGCTTGCCACGACGTTGCGGTGGCAAATGTGGCAACAAAACTCAAGGTCGCCCGCGTGCTCAAGCTTACCCATCATGAGCGTGCCAGATCTCAAGCTAGCGGGTCTCGTCTTTGAGCTGCGCCAAGGCCCCAACGAGGCTGCGGCTGAAAAGCTCCAGGCCAATATCTTTGAAAACAACCTGTCGTCGCTGTACGAGGCGGTCGTGGACGAAGGAATTCTTGCCGGCGACGCGGGCGCCCTAAAGCGCATGCAGACTGCCAATGACGAGGCGGTCAAAGAGCTCAAGGCCGCGATTGAGGCTGCAGAAGCGGCTGAAGACGAGCTGCTGGTGCTTGACAGCTGGGTGGCGCTCGGAAACCACTACACCAAGATCGGTGACCGGGAAGAGGCGGTGGCCACTCTGCGCAAGGCGCTGGACCTCACAGCATCCTCGGGCTCCAAGATCGATATTTTGTTGACTATTTGCCGCATTGGTTTCTTTTTTATGGACCGCGAGTTTGCTGGAGAGCAGATTGCCGCCCTCAAGGCACTCGTTGACAAGGAGGGCGATTGGGAGCGTAAAAACCGTTACAAAACGTACCGCGGCCTTTGGTTGCTCAGTGTGCGCCAATTTGAAGAAGCGGCCGACCTGCTTATCGACAGTTTTGCCACGTTTACCTGTACCGAGCTCATGGAGTACCACGAGGTGGTGGCGCTCGGCATTGTGTGCGGTGCGCTTGTGCTTGACCGCCCCGCCCTCAAGAAGAAAATTGTCGACTCCCCGGAAATCCTCAGTGTGCAGGAGCCTGAACTGGCGCCGCTAACCGAAATGACAAACTCGCTTTATACGGGCGAGTATGCGACCTTTTTCCAGGCTTTGCTCAATGTCAAGCTGCAGGTTCTCGAGCCATTCTGGGCGCTGGCGCCCCATGCCTCGTTCTACGCCCGTGAGATGCGCTGCAAGGGTTATTCGCAGCTGCTCGAGTCGTACATGGCCCTCAACCTCAGGAGCATGGCCGATCAGTTTGGCGTGTCGGTTGACTTTTTGGACCGTGACCTCGGCCGCATGATCCCCCACAAAAAGCTCAACTGCGTCATTGACAAGGTTAACGGGGTTATTATCACTACACGTCCCGACAGCAAGAATGCCCAGTACAAGCAGCTCATCAAGAGCGGTGATGCGCTGCTCACAAAGCTGCAAAAGCATTCGGCGGCTATCCGCCTTTATGGTAATGATCAGATTTAGATAACTCTAGTTTTGATGAGTTCAGGGGTGCCCGGGGGAGCCCGGTGGCGCTCTGCTGATATTATCCACGCGATTATACCTTGAGACCTTGCCAAAACAGCCCTGACAGATACACACTCAAACTAACAAAACTATTTAGCATTGGTAGCAGTCTTGCATAATGTGTCTCCAGCACTTGTCGGAATAAGGACGGTACTCAATCTCTGAGATTTCAAAGAGAAGCCGCCTCATCTCGTGCTGAGTGTGCGCAGGGTCGGGGCAAGTGTGAGGCTGCGCACAATCAACGGGACGTGACATGTAGAGCGCGTTAACTTGGGACTTGCAGTGGCAATTATTTAAACGCGTCATGCGTACATCTGCATGTTCTGGGTCACATAGACTATATTGGGACACATCGGATATGTTGGGTCACATCAGATTTAATGATTATATTTAGATAAAGAAGAGTCTAGTTTGGATGGAGCTCAGGGGTGCCTGGCACCGCGCTGTGCTGCATATCTGCCCAAATGGAACAAAGGGAGAACAAAAATTCCGACTTGGGAAAATAAAATCCACAGATAGCTCCAAACACGCCGCACGACACAGGCCTGATTTTGCGGGTTGTAATGCAGATACCCTGCACGCTGCTACACGGCTCACGTGGGAACGGTCTAAATGTTCACTCCATGCTACAAGCTCAAGCACCTCCAGCTAAAAGACCTATTATTGGGAATTAGCCCCCAAGCTCTTCCGAACTGAAAGAGCCGATCACCAATTTTCGAGTGGTCTCCCGCACCAGTGATCCAGCCCATGATCACAGGCTACTCCAAGGGGCCCATGACGGCCCATAGTGCCGCTACAACTGTAAGTTACCTCAACTCAGAGCTCTCTCCCCTTCGGGTGTGCCTCTTGTCTGTTATTTTACTATTGATTATAATCTACGGTCTCGATACGAGCACAGGTGGCGTCATCAACAAACAAAAATTTGGAAATCTAAAAGCTCTCACAGTAAGCGCGATTTGCTTGAAATCTTGCGTATGTAAATGTATTTCAAATAGTTCAAATTCATTGAAAATGAAGCGATCAAGTGCATTTAGGCGATAATTTTGCTGACACACGCGACCCACAATTACGAAGAGGTTCTGGCGCAAGAGACGTCTTCTTTTTCTTTTTGATTGGCTTTTTCGTCTTGAGCACCAGTACATTGAGAACGTCGATGGCCATGACAATCAATTTTCCCAGGTGCTCGCCGGTGCTCTTTGAGGTCACGCCCTCGAGCACCAGAGGCCCCTGCTCAATGGAAAACACTACGCCCTCAACAACGAAGCCATTCGTTCCTGTTCTAACCCTTTCTTCCAAAAGTCAGACATTATAAAGCGCGGCAGGAGGGTGGCAGGATGAGCAGAGTGCAGTGCATATCGTGAGAATCTATTTTGCTCGTTACATACTTAGGGAGCACAGTAGCCACCGTCGACAGCAATATCGGCACCAGTGGTATAGGTGGAGGCGTCCGAACCAAGGTAGAGGTAGGCTCCAACAAGCTCCCGAGGAAGAGCACCACGGCCCAAGGGGGTAAGCTGCCACCACTTGTCCTGAACGTCCTGGGGGGCAAAGTCAGCGATCTTGGTGTGGACGTAACCGGGCGAGACGGTGTTGACACGGGCAAAGCCGGCCCACTCAACGGCAAGCGAGCGCGACAAGTGGAAGACAGCAGCCTTGGAAGCGTTGTAGCAGGCCTGTTTCTGGGGGACGTTGACGATCTTGCCGCTCATCGAGGCGGTGAAGATGAGCGAGCCAAAGCCCTGCTTCTTGAACTGCTGGCCGACAAACTTGGCGCAGTAGTAGGCACCGTCGATATCGATCTTCGTGACCTTCTCCCACTCGGAGTGGTCGGGCTGGTCAATCAAAGCACTCTTGGACCAGGGGATACCGGCGTTGGCGACAAAGATGTCAATCTTGCCAAACTCAGAGACCTGATCCTTGATGGCCTTTTCAACGGCATCGCTGTCGGTGACCTGTACCTTGTAAGTCTTAACCTTGACGCCGTACTTCTTTGCGAGGGCATCAGCCTTCTCCTGGGGGTTGGTGTTATTATACCAGATGGCGACATCGGCACCAGCCTGGGCGTAACCCTCAGCAACAGCGAAACCAATACCACCGGAGGAACCAGTAATAGAGGCGACCTTGCCCTTCAGAGAGAAGAGCTCAAGGATGGTCTTGTCGCCCTTGGCAATGACTTCGGGATCCTTTTGGGGGAGAGAGAGTCCGGCAAGAGTAGTGTTGGCCATTTTGATGATATTAGATGAGGGGGGCCGCTCCGTCTTATATAGACAATCGCGGAGCTAAGGCGTACTTGAAATTATGCTCGAGATGCGTATTTAGGGTTATGCACTCACATGCACGAGTATGCCTCCGATTGCCCCGTTTCGGCTGATTGAGCTAATGTTTTCGGCCTACAATTTAAGAAAATCAATACTCGGCCCAAAATGGCGCGAACCATTAAAGACACAACCTGCACAGCGTCTTTCTCACCCGAGTCTCATCCTGACCCCCGTCATGCATTGCTCCGACGTGGCCAGGGTAATGTGCGGAACCACGTCGAGATTACTGTTAATTGACAGAGCAGGTATGTTCAACGCATTTGCCAATAGATATTGAGATGCACAAACTATTCTGGCCCGCCTCAGCACGGTCAATCGCGCTGGTGCCTCGTAAAGGCTGGCCAAGACCCCAATGGAATGAAATACTCTATTAAACCAGCAAGAAGCTAAGGATAATCTATTTAACCAGCCAAAAGCTAAGAGAATAATACATTTTGCCTTAGATTGCTGGCACGCAAATGATTGCTATGCACCTCCGTTAGCTGTTAGCAAGCGACTCTACGTCAACGTATGCACTGCATAAGCGTTTGGCGCATTAATCCGTGACGTGCATTTGTGTTTACTGTATGCATTGTAGACTGCATCCGATCGGAAGATTCACTGCAAAGAGCGCGGGTTTATGCGAGTTGATTTATTTGCATTCGGGCAAGTAAGGCTCATGGGGGGCGCGTGCCGCGGTGCGCGGCGTTGATTGAAAGAAGGTGAAGATTTTCAGCCAGGTTGGGGTGCCTCAAGGCAACTCGAGCACCAGTAGCGGGACACAAGGCGTGCCGCGGCTTTCTGACCTGGCCATTATCGGGATCCCCCCCGTGGGTGCATACCAGTTGTTGAACGGGCGGCACCGGCCCCAACAAAAACTAATAAAAAAGCAAATTTTGTTGCCGCAAAGCCCTAGAATCCTTAAAACTGTCCTCGGAGTCCTCAGGACCATTCACCACTCGTTGAGTTTCTTGGCAGAATAAAGTGTAGCATCATTGCTACCTTCTATGCATATTCTCATTAAATATCTGTGCGGCTTGTGGTCACGTGTTTGCTAATCGAATATTGACTTGGCCTTGACACCTGGACGACATCAAGCTGCTACAGACGTGCTGTTGTCAACAGGTTTGATATTCGCTGCTGTAGTATACCCTATTTCTCGGCAAATTTTGGAGCTTTTAAACCAGGCGCAAGCACGGTGGATTGCGCATGCTGACGGCGAGGCGGGGGATTGTGGGTTTCAAGGAATTGACCGAACTCCCTCAACAGGCTTGCGTCGCTTAAAGCAAAATTGAGCTTGAACTCGACCAACTCAGCACCTATGCGCTCTGCAGTATACGTGAGAGTTAACTTTAGCGCAGGGAAGGTGGTGTAGAGGTACACAATCTTGTCGCCCTTGGAGAAACGGGCAACTCCACAAAATGTTTGAAGTAGCCACTGATATACTTTGACTAAAATAAACGCACTCGGGGTCAGCGTCTACCACTTTTGCAATCAGCTCGCGCTTGCGGGTCCGAAGGTTTTTCCCATGGATGAGAAGACGATAGTAATTATTGGGAAACGCAGCGCGTCTGTGGATTGCCTCGAGCTGAATCCCGAATACAGGCTTTGCCACTGTACCTGCTGAGCCGTGGTTAAATTTTACGATGTCTTGATCAAAGGCGAATTGGGGCTTGACTGCGTGGCCAAGTATATGTGATCTAGCCCATTTTTACCTAGAATGAGCGCAGGCTACAGTGTATTTCGAGTAAACCTCGTGCTACATAGCTCGAACATGTATTGGAAATCAAGGTCTCGCAAAATCATTCCATGTACGTAGCGTCTCATGGAAACTGTGACGTCCCCTTATGCTGAGCCACATGCTTGAAATATGTAGCACAGGCTTCAATATAATCTCTCAGCTACTACAGATCTGCAAAAAATCCCGTCGCCCATCGAAGTCTGCGGGCCTAGCTGCACTGCATGATTTGACAGACCAATCCGTTCCGCCTAAAATACGCCGGTTCGTAAAATTCATTGGGTGGCTTTAATATAGTTTAAAACCAGTACACTTTTAAGTTTTTCAGGTTGACGTGGACATAACATCACTGGCACCCATTTCTAGTCATTTTTGGAAAAATGCAAATTGGGCAGTGCAGATATATGTGCTGATATCAACGCCGGAAAAATCAAGTTGGGAGCGCAGAGTATCTCATTTAGCCTATCGCCTCGTCGCGTGCCCCCCAAACCGCGAGTGGTTTTGTTGCCGTGGCAATCATATACTGCCCTGCCATTGCACCAGGTTTGTGTAGAAGAGCAAAAATGAAGTGCCGCAAGCTATTCTGCAGCCTTCAAACATGATTCTCCTTGCAGACGACGCGCCATGGCGTTACCAGAACCATTGAAGTCACGGAAGCACTCGCGAGGAGTGCATCAAGGCTGGTTTAGACCCCTGTGATAAGGCCCCAGAATTTTACATCCAATATCTTGTGTTTGGCATCGACACACTCTTGAGAGCTTTGGATGCGTCAAGCTACTCTGACAGATTTGGTTGCGAATATGTCTTGAGACGGGCAACACAAATTACAAGACTGCTTGGACGCGGAACCACCCACCTTTAATGCCCAATCATCTGGCCTGCTGCATGTAGCACTTGGCATGTCTCACTTGAAGGAACAATGATGGCATTTTTTTTACTGGCATGCATGATTGATATTTACACCTGTGGCGTCAAGGGCAGACAAGTTGGATATGGAGTATACGCACCAGAAATTCTTTCGTGGAACTTTTCGCGCTACGCTGCAAAGTGCGTGGGCTGCCCTAAAACACTTAGCTCAGGCGAGCTGGCTGCGATCGAGAATGTACTCCAAGACATGGCCAATCGCCCAAACTCCCTTACCTACAATATTTTACTTTACTCACAAAAGGTATTTGATGATTTGTTTGTACACTACACTACATGGGAGCACGAGGGCTGGCAGAGCCGGCGAGGTAACCCCATTCAGAACCAGGTGCTGCTGCGGTGCATCAAAAAACGGCTACGCGATCTAAGGGAAGATGGATTTACCATAAATTTTTTTATTGGCGAGGAGGGAGGTGCCTCTGATGAAGTTTACAAACTAGCGCTGGAAGGGTCCCAAAACAAGTGGGATTCTCAGTACGATCTATACTGGCAAGACCTTAAAGATCCTGACGTGCGCGAAATGACCTTTGTTTATACCGATGGGTCAAGTTATGGTGGAGTATGGTCGGGTTGCAGTCTTTGGTATGGTGAGGATGATAGCCGCAACTTTTCCTGCCGCAGTTCTGTGCCGCTAAAGGGCAATGTTGGCGAGCTTATGGCAGTCAAACTTGCACTACAGCAATTTATTGATAATAGCGCAAAGTACGATACAGACTACACGCTAGTTGTAGGTACTCGCTATGCCTTCAAGTGTATTGATCTTTGCGTAAATGTGTTGAGTCAAAACGGGTGGAAAAATAGCAAAGGCGGGACTCTCAAGCACGTTTCTATTCTGAAAAGTATTTGGAAACTTTACTGCGAGCTCGGGATGCTCAATGTGGAGCTGGTGTGGACGTACAAGCCCGAGGATGATGCCGACCGCGCTGGCATGAAGATGGCCGATTATAATGCAAAAGATGCCGCGCTCAACGGCGAGGTGTATCCGTCTATAGATTTTTGCTAGCTCTAGTTACTTAGCCCATCCAGCCAAGTGTTTTCCCACTCGCCGAGGGTGACGCGCCGGAGCGCCTGCAGCAGGTCGTAGTTGATCTTTTGGGACACAACGCTATCACCCTTGTAGTCGCTGTGGTTCAAAACAAAGTTGCGGATCCACGTGGCGGCAGGCACACGCTTGTTGGCGGCGCGCTCGGCCACAAGGTCCACGTAGCGGTGGAGGTGGGGCGCGGCGTCTTGTTTGAGCAGGGGCACCAAATGGTCAAAAATCTCGCCCAGCGACTGCTCCTCAACTTTTCCACCCCTGGGAAACCAGTACTTGCGCGTAGTGGGGGCCCTCAGGTGGGCAGTGCGCATGTTTGCATCCACCTTGGAGATGGGCATATAGTACGACAAGCCATGTTTGAGGATAGCCTTAATGAGTAGAATGACCACCACTGAAAATGCGGCATTCTCGAAATCGGTGATTTGCACGTCCATGCTGCGGAACTCGACGCGCCAGCCAATTTCGGGTCCGGGAGGCGGCTTGAACCGGATCGTTTGCCAGTTTGTGCTTTGAATATTTTCAAAGTGATCGGTGGATCCTGCGGGCTGGTGCAGCAGCTCTTCAAAAATTACCAGGGGGTCCCTAATAAAAAGGTGCGCAAAGTGCTGGCTCAAGGCCTCATCCATGCCGGCAGCCCTCAGCTGCGCGCGGCTGCGCTCGTTGGTCACCACCTCGATATCGTTATACTCGGCGCCCTTGGAGTCAATGTAGCAATCCACACTATCGTAGCGGCTCTTGGGGATCACGGGGCTCGAGTTCTGAGTGTGCTGAGCCCAGTCGGCGGGCGGCTTTTCGAGCCCGCGCTCAACGGCCGTGCGGTCATCCACCGCGGCGGAAATCACGTTCCACCGCACATCCTGGTCAGCCACGCGGCCGCGAAACAAGGGCGCGGCAGCGCTCAGCGCCAAAAACAGCGGCGCAAACGGCACGAGCTGGTCGTACAGCGTGCGCGCTTGTTCAATATTGGCTGCCTGGTACGTGATTTGCAGGCATGAGGAGCCCATACCAAAGCCCATCGCATCCATATAAATTTCCGCCTTGTTGTCCGGCGCCGAGGGAGGTGCCTGAGCGGTATTTTTGTCAATGTACAGCGGCACGCGAATATCGACCTTTTCGCCGCGGCGCTCGCGGATATTAGCAGTCAAAGTGGGAAACCGTGCGTGCGTATTAATGATTGAATCGGGCAGAAACAGGCTGCGGCTCACGGGACGCTCGCCACCGTCCCAGGGACGGGCAAAATCGTCAACCCCCAAAAGCGGGTATGTCGTCAACGTCAACGGAAATTCATGCTCGTCAGTGTATTCTTGAGCAATTTTACGCCGGTGCTTCATGTTTAGTTCTACCCGCTCCAGCTTGTCGGCATGGTACGGCTCGCTCGGAGTAGCCTCAAGCATGTACCGGCCATACTCTTGGTGGAATGATGCACAACTAAATTTTTTGGCCTTGCCGGCATTGATTAGGGTGTCGAGAATATCTTCTTGGCGAAGAACAAGGTGCGCAGCCGAGGAATCCCCGTCAAACTCGACAATCATGTACTCGAGCTCGTCGCCCCACAACGGCGGGTCGTTTAAACGCTGTTTATGGGTTTCCCACACCTCGATCAATTGGGCAATGCCCTCGTCGCGCACATGGTCGCAGTGCTTTTTTGTCTGCTGCCAATTGAACGGAGTTCCGAGCGATAACAGGCCCATGACGTGATCGATGATTGCTTGGCGTTGCTAGGTTCACTGAAGTCACTCCGGTCACTCCGGTTGCTAGGTTCCTAAATTCAAAGGTGGTCTAAATAGTGTAATAAATATCAGCCGCTGAGGCTCTCGACGAGGCTCTCATTCACGCTGTGCACGCTGGGGGCCTCGGGGTGCGCCGAGTTCTGCTTGCTCTCGCCCTCGCCAGGCTCAGAGCCACCAGAGGCCTGCACAATGAGGCCCGAGCGGTAATCGCGCTCGGCGCGGCGGCGGGCACGGCGCTCAGCAAGCGTCTCGAGCGGGCGCTCTGTCTCGGGCTGCGGCGCGCGTTGGGCACGCCGCCGGGCGCGCCGATCAGCCAGCGTCTCTTCGCCGCGCTCGATGCGCTGCCGCGACGTGGCAGTGTGGTGCCACTGCTTGCGGTCATTGTAGTCTGTCTCGGCGATCTTTTGTAGCTCCATCAGCGTCGGCTGGTGCTCGCGGTCCAAGGGGTGGGCAAACCGGTTCTGCAGCTGCAAATTCGACTTGACGTACTCCATATCCATCTTCATGTTGCGCTGCTGCGCGAGCCTACCGGCCTTGCGGATCTCGATTTCCTCAATCAGGGTGGTGGGCCGCCCTGTCGAAGGCCGCGTCCCGCTGTACACGCCGCCCACCTCGAACCGCTTGGCTTCCTCGCGAATAAGGTCAGGGTCAAACCGCGTGAACCCAGCAGCATCAAACTGCTCGGCAATATCGGCCTGCTCTTGCACGAGCTCGGCGTCCTTGTTGTCGGGGTCGCCCGACTTGCCAATCATGCTGTGCACCACGCGGCTGAGCCAGCCCTTGTTTTCTTGTATAGCGCCAGCGCCAGTACCAGCCGTGCGGGTGCGCGGCGTCTCGCCGTCCACTCCATCTTGATAACTCGAGCTCAATACCGACATGGCGTACGACGAGTGGTCCGACTCGACCATCATTGAATCGGCATCGCTGAGCTCCTCCTCTTCTCGACCAACGAGCTCTTGGTCAATGGGGCTGGGCTCCCATTCGGGTTCAAGCGGCACATTCATCATCATCATACTGCGAGGCCGTGGTTTGCGCGGCGGAAGCGTCTTGCGGTTGCGGTTTGCAGAGCTTAGCAGCGGCGGCAGCTTGAGCTGCGCGGGGACCGGTGCAGGGTAATAAATGCCGGCGTGCGCCTGTTCTCCCTGGCTTTCCCTGTGCACGAGGTTGTTGGGAACCTGCACATAATTGAACCCGTCGGCTGTGCCAGAGCCCGGGGTGCCAGGGAAGCCCGCACCAGGGAAGCCTGCACCAGGGAAGTTTGGGCCCGCGCCTGGGGTACCCTCAGGGCCCGAGGTGCCCTCCTCAAATTCGCTAATGATGCCTGCTGGCTCGCTGGCGTACGGACTTTCCGACCCTTTGAGCTCGTATTCTTCATATTCGTGAAGCGGCGCGCTCATTTCGTCGTGTGTGAGGTCGGGGTGCTCGACCTGAGCCAAATGAGTGGCGACCGGCCGGTGCACCACCTCCGAGAACCGGCTCGAAGGGCTGGGCAGTGGCGGCGATTCCGAGTCGTATGGATCATGGAAGTCGGCTGGACTCCATCCAACTTCGGCAGAGTGGATTGCGAGTGGCGTCCGAGGGGTGCCCTCGAGCGGGTGATTGTCGGGGTGCCGTGGTGAGCCCAGGGGGGAGCCCAGGGGGGAGCCCATGGAAGTGCCCGTGGGAGTGCCTAGCTGGGCTCCTAGAGGGGCACTCAGAGGCTCAGCTCGCGGGCTATAAGGACTACGAGGACGAGGACCCGTGCTACGCGGACTACGCGGGCTCCTGTCCGGCTCCTCAAACTCAAACTCGTCCATGAGTAAACAGAGACCTGCAGCTGTGTGCAGCCTTAAAACTATAAATAACGCGCGTGCAGCACCCTTAAAACTAGTGGCCCCGAAGGGCTTGGCGCCGTGCACGCTTGTTGAAAATGTAAAAATCCCGCTCATCTTCGGCCAAGTCCAAGTCCTCGTCAATACTCACATCATCGTCCGAGTCGTCCTCAAAGTCGCTGTCCCAATCTTCTTCTTCAGGGCCCTTGATAATATCTCTAAAGAAAAACATCAAAATGTAAATTAGTAGCAGACAGCACGTCGATGTTGCCAGCTTGGAAATGCCGCCAAACCGTAGCCACTCCCAGTGGTCCACTTGCTGGTACAATGTGAGCATTGTAACCAAGACAATCAAGTCAATTCCCAGCGAGGCACCGCTCAGGTATTTGACGGCTGTAGCGGTCTTTTTACGCTTGGCAGTTAGCCATGAAAATAGTACCGCAAGCGCAACCACTACATCCAGCGATATGGTCAGAGCAAGGCCGAAAACCGCCGTGTGCCAAGATGCACAAAACCCTTGTTGGGCTTGACACAGGTCGCGATCGGGAAATGGGGCGCATTGGCCGCTGGAATCGCATATCTTGGATAGATAGATAACCGAGCCGAACCGTTCAAACCACGGCTGCCGGAAAGCCATCAGGGTGCACACAACAGAGGTGAGGGCTGAGCCTGCGGCCACAGAGTAAGCTGCAACCGCCTGTGAGTGAAGCATTGGTTAGGTTGATTTGACCTGATTGATCCGGGGTACAAGCACAGATCACGTGATCTAATCCGCGGCACAGGTGCAAGCTGCAAGCGCCTGCAAGCTGCATACTCTTTTGTGGCTTGTGCTTGTGGCGTGGCGCCTGGCGCCTGCTTATCCAGATTTATTTATAGATTCGAATCCGCACCTAAAGCCCATCCCCCTCATTACATTATCCCCCTCCCTCGATGCCAAGTGAACGCGACGAGGCGCTGCTGCAAGCCACCAATGTGGAGCCGATGGGCTGGCAAGAGAGCCTTGAGATTGCTGCGGGCGGCGACCTAACTCTGTTCAGGAGATCCCCAAAGCAAATCCAGGACTACCTAGAGGCCAAACAGTACTTTAAACGCGTCGCCGGCGACACTGCCAACTTTATTGTGGACAATAAGCTTGGGTGGAAGGGCTCGCTGAATTCGCCTCGCGGGTTTCTCGAGTCGTCTGAGGATGTCAAGATTCTCTTGAACGACTTTCCCTACTACTTTACACCCGAAATTAGCCACCTGGTTGTGTGGTCCAAAGTCCGGTGCGAAACCGAGAACGAGTTGCCTACAAAGGCCACCAAGGACAAGATCAACACGTTTATTCGCAAGACGTGGCCGAGAATTGATCCGGAAAACATCATGTGGTTTAAAAATACCGTGGCTTTGCAGAGCGTCCCGACGCTCGAGCATTTCCATGTGCTTGTGCGTCAAAAAGGCTGGGAAGATGCAATTGGTACGGGTGGATGTATTTAGAGGAGGTGCGGTGAGAGCCTTGCCAGGGTTTGCCAGGGTATATGCAGTCGATGCATATGGCACGTGATCGCATTTTGACATATTGGTCAGCGATAGAAAATAAATCAAAAGAAATAAAGTCCTTATCGCCCGCCCACACCGACGTGTCCAACGACAAAATTACAGTTACTTTCTGTGTCCGCGTGCCCCCTAGAACACAGCCCCCTTTCACCTCCTCTCCCCTTCTTCTTCTCCCCACACTTTATGTCATGGCACCAAGAAATTCCGCCAAAAGACAACTCCAAGCGGCAGAACCCGCTGCTCACGGCGTTCCAATACAAAAAACCCATGCGGCTACGACGCGGGTCCATGAACTCGCACAAATCTATCCAGGATTTGCTGGTTGAGCGAGTGCACGCCCTCAGCTACAATTTGCGCACCGATTTGGCGCCGCGGTTTGGTCAATTGGAGGCCGAGCTCGACAAATCAGTTGGTTTGCTCAGTAAAAAAGTCGATGAGCTCGAGACGCTGCACAGCGAGGTGCGCAACTCGGTCGAGGCGTTTGCGGACCAAATGCAAAACACAACCCTGGAAATCGATACTTCGATCGATAAACTGCAGCGGTGGCTGGAACGTCCGCGTGATACCGATGGCCTGAAGCAGCGGCTGGCCGCTGCGCAGCTGCGGCTCGAGCAAGACACCAAGCAGCTCGAAGATCTCAACGAACGGCTTGGCCAGCAGGTTGCGCTGCGGGCAGAGGAGCAGCGCGTGCAAACCACGTATTATCGCATGCTGCTGGCGGGTATTGTGGCGCTAGTGGCAGTGTTTGCGGTCTATATAGTTAAATAATGCGCTACTCCGAGCAGACAACTCGCGCGCTCGCTACTCCGAGCAGACATGCAAATATGATATTAAGGTCTGGAACCGCGAGCCCTGGACGTTGGAGGCAACCACCAGCAGCTTGTTTGCGAGCGGCGGGTCGTTCGAGGCAAGCTCGCGGTACCCCGCAGCAGTCAAAAACCAAACTTTGGTCGGAGCCTCGGCAACCATCCGATACGACAAGCCAGGGGTGCCACTGGGGGTACCAAACGCTGTGCCGGCAAGCATGGTTTCGTGCAGGCCCGGGAACCCTTTGAATTCGGTGCGCAAGACCCCGCTCTCCACAAGGCAAAAGCCCGTGTTGTTCTTGTCCATCACGAGCACTTCCTCGCCGGCGCGGTACTCGCGTTCTTTAAAGAGTTTGCTGAGCTTGAAGCACTGGTCCTGGTCCATGGATTCGTCTGTATCCTCCAAGATTTGCATGAGGAGAGGCATCGGCTGGCTCAGCTTGGCCCACTTGAGGTGGACCTGGTTCTCTTCTGCGGCCGAGCTCATGGCGGCCATACGCAGGTTGTTTGCGCGAGGCGTGGTTCCAAACGGCGAGGACCCGCTGGACGACACGCGGCTGCGGCGCGGCGCGGCGGCGGGCGCCGTGATCCTGGATGGTTTGTTGATGCGCGCGCGGTGCGAATAGTACTGGCTTAAAAACATGTTTTCGCAGTACTCGAGGGTTGAGTTGAGGGAAGGAAACAGGCGCGCGCTGCTTGGACTCTCGGGGTCTTCTTGCACCAAGTCAACAGCCCTCAAACCGCGCACAATGGACCCACTTTGGGAAGCGCCGCTCAATATCATTTGCACGCCATTGGCATCGCTCAAGCGTTTAATGAGCTGGAACGTGTCTGCGGAGCAGAAATCAATGTACGTGACCCAGTGCAAGTCAATAATTAGGTAGCGCGTTGTCCTAGTCTTGCCCTCAATGACCTTGCGGCACTCGTTTTCAAACTGGACATTAGTGCCGAAAAACAGCGGGCCTTGGAGTTTGATGATGTATATTTGTGAGCCCACGCGGTTCAAAAAGCGTTGGAGAGGCAAAGAGCGGTTCACGGTGGAGCGTGCGGTAATACCCGTGAAGGTACTGCGGATACAGCTCGAGCGCGATGTACTCAAGATAAAGCTCAAACACGCCAGAATGATCCCCACAATGATTCCCACCACGAAATCGTACATGCCCATGGTCAAGACGATCGCCAAAATGGTTGTATACTCCAAAAAGTCCACCTTGCCGAGGGTGTCCACAAGGGCCTCGCTCATGAGGTCAAACCCCATCATAAACATGAGCGACGCAACAACCAGCACAGGAATGTACCCAATCGAGGCCGGGCCCACGACCATGACGCCTGCGGTCGCCACCGCCAGCAGCACATTGCTCAAGCGCGAGTCGCCGCCGCTGCGGATAAACATCACCGAGTTTGTGTACACCACATAATTCTGAATAGAACCCAAGGCGCCGCTGAGCATGTTGGACACGCCGTGCGCAAACAGTTCTTGGTTGACGTTTATATTGTCGTTTTTAGTTGCTGCCGCCAGCGCAGGTACATTGATGGGCACGTGAATCAGGCCAAAAAAGGTCAGGGCAAACATTGCCGGCAGTGTCTCCAACAAGTTCAGCCAGTGCACCTTGTTGAGCTTGTACATGCTGTAAAACTCGTACCAGGGCTCGCTTGTTTCCTGGGCAGGAAACAGCCACCCCGCGTCGCGCGACTCGGCAAGACTGAACCGCGGGATTGCGAGAATCACCAGGTAGACACAAGCAAACGCCAAACCCAAGATCCCAGGAATCATCAAGGGGTGGTGGAACCTGCGCTCCATGACGCACAGCACGGCCGCCAGCGCAACGCAAATAAACCAGCGGCAGAAAACGTCAAACTCAAACAAAAAGCGCAGCGTGCGCAAATTGTATTCGAGGCCATCACTGAGGCGAGCGCTCACCTCGATAGCTGTGGCCACCAAAAAGAAGCCTACACCGCCAATGCACCCGACCAAAATGTGCCGCGGGAAAAAGGCCGCAATTGTGCCGAGCCGCAGGTACCCCAGCAGCAGGAAAACGAGGCCGGTAACAATCGAACTCAGGGCAAACGCCGTAATTGTTGTAGCCAAAATCTCGTCACGCGCGCACCCATCCAAACTGGCAGCAATAGTGAGGGCAATGGAATGGAAAAACGGCACAATCTCAATCATTTCCGAGCCCACGGCGCTCTTGAACCCCGAGCCGCCGAGCGCGTACACCAGCTGTGAAATGACTGTCGAGACATAAAACATTGAGAGACCGGCTGCCTCCAAACCGGTAAACATGGCCGAACCGAGGGGAAACATGATCATTCCGTACGACAACCCATCGAGCACGTTAAGAAGGGTTCCTACGAGCACAGAGGGAAGGTAGTGCACGACGCGGCCAAAACTCAGCTCGTTCCAAATTTCCCCCAGCGCGCTGGGCCCAGCGGGCGTGGAGGGAGTGGAGCTCCCCTTGTCGCTCCGGTGCGACCGCTGTGAAACAGTGGGTTGCAGCAGTGGAGTATCCTCCTCGGGCTCGGGCGAGGCCTCGTTTGAGTCTTCTTTGAGCGAACTCTCTTCTTCATCGCTGGAAATCCCCTCTCGCATCGCCCTTGAGCTCAGGTTGACGCTCTCTTCTCTGATGGTTAGGAGCTCCACTGAGAGATCAGGGTTGGTGATGCTGCCGTTTGGGCCCTCATAGAGGTTGCGGCGAACGCTGGGCGAACCCACTTGGGCCGCCGCTAGCGATTCTGCATCAAAACCATGCTGCATGGCAAGAGGTGATGGATGCACAAGGCTTATGCAGCCGATAGATAAGGTCACGTGCTCGACGCGAGCGGCGCGCGGCTCAAATGCAAATGCAAGGGGAAAGAGACAGCGAGCATAGTCTTATTGCGTTAGCTATGATCGGCAGTCTTTATATGACATGCATGAGCCAATCACACATCATTCGCTAGCCTAAAATAGAACGGGTGGTGGGCGCAGGGGCGACTAGTAAAGGCATATTGGGGGGGGGGGGGGGGGGTGTAGTGGGGGAAGCATA